>JAODJW010000050.1:4749187-4760007 GCA_026777045.1 Hyperopisus bebe
CCCCGTCTATCGCGGAAGCTGTGTTCCAGACCCATCACACATAGGTGAAAATCCATGATATAGAAAGACCATATAAATAAAAATTTTTATATTTTAAGCCTTAAAATACCCCTCCCACACGCTTTAAACACATGAAAACTTACATCATGGTACAACACATACATGTGGATGTCGAGCTAAAGATATGAGTAACATAATAATAATAAAATATTAATATGTAATGATATACATATGTATTCGTAATGGAATATATAAAATAAAAACGTATATGGTTATTATATATTCTTTTCATCCTTCTTGATGTATCGTACCGTCGATTCATTCAAGCCATAATGGCGAGCGACGTCCGCGTGACGCTTTCCTTCCCGAAGCATATCCGGGAGTTTTACCTTCTCCTGAATGGTCAATGTCTAGCGCATAGGCTCACTACTACCAGAAGGCTTAGAAGATGCAGGATGCCTGGGAGCCGTCGTAGGGCTTAAACCAGAAACGAAAACAATCGGATCACAAGCAAGGTACACGATACGCAGAGAACTGTGATGCGTCGTGGAAAAATCCACATTATAGCGGGGGCGTGATAGCGGAACCGCAATATGCAGGGGATCACTGTATATAGCCCTTGAAAAAAATTGAGACCACTCTATATTTTTTAAAAATCTGCATTTTTAAATCTTGGTTTAATTGTGTTTCTCCTGGCAGAAGGCTACACTGAGCAGCAGACTGCTTCCAGGCTCAAAGTTGCTACGTCAGCAGTACACAAGACCCAGGTGAAGCAGAAGACACTGGGAACAGCCAGAGACCAGCCAGGTAAAGGGCAGAAGTGACTTTCTGATGCCAGAGATGACCATCAATTTATCCAACAGTACCCCATGAATCGGAGGATCATGTCAAGTTACCTTAAAAAAGAATAGAAAACATTAAGTGGTGTGAGGTGCACCTGCTAGGAGAGTTTGTATCAGGCTCAGAAGCAAGTCTGGAGAACTATAAAGCAAGGAAGAAGCCCTTCATCAATGAGATGCCAGGTTGGAGTACAAAAAAAATATATTTCACACAGATGCAATTTTTGCAATCTGGGTAGGAAGTGGGTATTTGCTCAGAAAAGAAAACACAATTTAACATTGCAATATATACAAATTAAGAGTAACGTGGTAAAAACTGATAAGAATGTCTCGTTTTCCAAAAAGTGACTGATACCTTGCTGGATGGATAGATGAACACCGCTTCAGTTCCCAAACCTCACCTCAGGGGCACCTCAGCCATTCCATGTACTCATTAAATTTTACCAGCGGCTCAATAAATGAATTAACTTAATTTGTTAAATAATTAAATGAGGTATTGATTAGCCAAACACACTGGTGTATTGGACAGTCACAGCAAATACTGGGGTAACTTTAAGAAGGATTTTGAAATGGCTAAACTGACACACTTTTACAGACATAAAATCCTCTCAGATCAACAGGAAACATTTTCTTTGTCTGCCTAAGACTTTTGCACAGTACTGTGTGGGTGTCTATGTCTCAAAGGAAAGTGTGATGGGGTATGTGAAAAGGAGAATTCCAATGTACATTTTGTCATACTTGTGCAAATGGTGAATAAAGCTTTATTTTAGGCTCTGGTCATGTGTCTCATGTCACAAGCTGTCTGAAAAATGCCCACCGTCCCAGTGTCTTTAGGGCCGTTATTTTGTGTTTTTATCACTCACAAACAGCACAAACAGCCTCCTGTAGCTGCTGTAGATCAGATAAACACGAAGTGACGTGAAGGCCACTGTAATCGTTTTCCTCGAATGCCCTTGTCTAAAGCAGAGTCTATGCCACCGGCTCACTAAAAGAGTCCCAGCTGGAACAAACAGCACAGATGTTGGAACGCTGAATTGTGGGTAATGCTCTGAAAAATGCGCCTGTCAACACGTCAGCCCGTTTGCATGCCTACAACTATTTCAGAATTATATTTATAGCTCTGCGGTATGATGCTGTGATGTCTCCATGGTGTCACTGTATGCACGCGTTTGGTGATGTGCAGTTTGCGTTCCAAGGGGACCTTTACCATAAGGGTAGTATGCAGGAAGACTCATACTTGGGTTGTCTTTTGTTTCTGTTTATTTTTCTTTATTTGATGGTTGAAATACCAAACGGGTACCAGACGGAAGATGCCAAACGGAACTGTCTCACAGTAAAACACACAGCCATGAACATGAATATCCGTGGGGAATTCGGCTAAACGTTTGAGTGACTTTTTACAGTTTTTGTAGGGACTGTATTATGCACAGATGTTATTTGTGCATTTAATAGACGTTGTAGCTTTTTTCCCCATTCCCCAGTTAAATTACATTTAACTTTGAGGAATACACTGACTGTCACATTCTGTCTCGAAGTGATACAAAATAACCTCCTTGTTTACTAAGAACACACATGTCATTAGACAAATGCAAACACTGAAATAAAAAATTGACACTGTAAAAAAAATAATTGCCCTTGACAGCTTGACGAGATACTTCTCATAATCTGAAATATGAGATTTATATATTTATCGAAATAATTTTCTGTGAGACACACTCCTACAGCATGTTAATTTTCCCCTTAAAATGACCTGCACAGATTAATCATGTTAGCTTGAAGCTTGAACACCACAGTTTTTTTTTTCTTATTCACTATTGCATTTACATCACTTGCATATTTCTGTTGTAGCCATTTGTTCCTTAGAAACACAATGTACAAAGTGCGCTCTATATGAGTTCATATTCTGCTTTTCAGATAAGGACCGGCTATATGGTGAGCGGCAGGGTGGCGATTAACGTTCCCCGTCGGTTTAATGACAGAAGTCATTAAGGTCTCTCTGCTCCCGACGGCGGGCAGCCGTGGTGAGTCTCACTCGGCGAGATCTCCCCTCCCTGCACGCTAACACTTGGTCTTTGTGGAAAGCTGGACCTCCTGCTGGGTTGCAGAACCGATTATGTGCTGAACAGATGTTTCTGTATCGCCCCCTGTTGGTCTTGTGTGAATCAATGGTTACACAGCAGTGGGTTAGGCCTCTGTGCCCGTGAATGGAAGGTCGCCAGTTTGAGTCCCATCCTCAGCCGCACAGTTATGTCTCTATTATGCCCTTCAGCAAGACCATTAATCCCCTGAAATGCTTCTAAGGTGTCGGATAAGTCGTTGACTCCGTGGCCCTATGGGAAAAGTGCTCCAATGTACTTGTACAATTGGAGTTTCATTGAATTTTTTTTTTCATTTCATTCATTCCATATGGTCACATGGCTTCCCTCCATCTCCTTTCATTAGCATGTAGAAGGGCTGAAAATGTTGATTCCCAATAATGCAGTTTCACAAACTTGCCACGAGGTTGCCAGATTGTGTCATGGCTTCGATTGCCCTGAGGTTGGTGTCTTATAGAAAAGATTATATGGATATTGTAGTATAAAGGCCTAGTTTCTGTTTACCTTGCCTTTGATGACTGTAACATAGCCAAAATAAAAAAAAAACAAAACAAACAAACAAATAGATCGACGTCAACACAAATGGGAGAAACACTGAGGCTGAGCTCCCAGGAGCAGCACTTTGCTCTGCGGTGGGAATGAATGGGTTTCTTGGTGTCTCTCAAGGGCAGGACTTCCATCACACTGTCACTCGATGGGTACGTGGATGGCTCTTTAGTACCGAACATGGTGGCTTCTCACGGATAAAGCGGGGTGGGGGGGTCTTCCATAAAGCAGGTAGGTGTTTCACCAAGCAAGATTTCCCAGTTAGTTCCATAACTTAAGTGTAACATCAAAGCTGTCCAATAGGAACAGAGGTAAGAGATATTCCTGTTGGAAAATCCTTACATTTGGGTTAAATTGAGAAATCCTGCTTTGTGGAATACCCCTAGGTCCTCAGGGAAGCTCTCGATAGTCCGCACGGATGTCAGCGTGTAATATCGCTGTCTCTAGGGGGGTACATTGACCATGTTAGTTTTTTTTGCACTATGCAGTGAGTGACATCAGGCCTCTCATGAAGTAGTAGTAGGAGAAGTATCTAGTAAAAGGAGTACTATTACTATTACTGGTATGGCTGTAGGAAACAGTTAGTTATCGGGAGTGGGGAAGGGGACAACTTATACAATTTAATGTACTGTAAAGGTCTATTCTGTTTGGGATGGAGGTGAATGAAGCCAAATTAAATATTGGGAGGGATTTATACCACACCCTCATTAGTTCCTACACCTCTGCTTACTGGTCCGTTGGGTGTCAGTGTGACATTGGATGCCCAGAAGGTCAAAGGCTCTTTCTTTATCTGTCCCCCATAAACAGAGATGCTGGAAGGTCCATGTCTTCCCCTCAGGCATCCTACAGCAGGTGTAATCTTACTGCTGCTGTGCTTCAGTTATACACTGTATGGTATGTGGCTCTGTGGATTAGGATGCTGTGTCTGCAATGAGACGCTTTCTCGTTCAAATCCCAGTAGGTCCAAGGTCCATTGCTCACCTGGTGTTTGAAGGAGACCCATGTTAACTAGAAGGGTGTTGCCATTGGTGCTCTTCCCACTGTGTGTTGTCAACCTCATTTAGCATCATTAAGCATAATTAGGCTTCACGCACAATTCGGATGCCACCTGCCACTCCTCAATGGATATGCTAAAATTACCCCATGGCCTTCAATTGGCCGTTCTCCTTCTCGATCTCATGAATATTTTATCGGCCTAATGATTCTTTCATGATCAACTTTGATGTACTGTTCCATGAAGCCTCTGACCGGAGACTAACGAGGTGACACCGTACACACAAACCATGGATTCAAGGGTGCAAGTACAAGTATAATGAAATGCTTGCTTGCGTACCTCCTTGTAGACTTTAACGTCATATGATGATGAAAAGCACCCATCCATTTTTCATACCCACGTGTACTAGTCAGGGGCATGGGGGTCCAAAGCCTGAGATGAAGAACGATAACATATAATGCACATGTCCATCCATCCATCCATCCATCCGTTCATCTATCCATCTTCCATACGTGCTTGTCCTAGTCAGGGGCACAAGGCCCAAAACCTACCATGAAGAACAATAACATACATGGCTGATGTTTCTTCATTAATCACATGGTGCTTTGTGAGCAGTGTGGCTCTGCAGTGGTCCATCAGTATGAGTTTCTCCTGGGTAGTTGAGTTTCCTCCCAACATGTATATCGGCTGAGTCTGAATTGCCTATATTGTTTGTCTGTGTCACTCTTGATTGACAGGATTCCCATCTGGGGTGTCCCCTACATTGGCTAGGATCCCGTTTGCTAAGCACTGCACTATGTAGGTCACATTGGGTAGCTTTAGTAACAAAGTCAGAGTAACAGTTTGCATTTCAATGGCCTTAATATGACTATGGAGAAGATGAGAGGACCTGCTTGTCCCAGTGCGATAGTGGCCTTTACCCACAGCACCAGGATCAGAGAATAGAAACAGCCGCCCCCCCGGGTTTTAGTGCCTGCCTCATCTGAAATGAAAGAGCATCTGTCTCTCTCCAGCACCCACCCTCCCCAAACCCCTCCCCAAACTTCAGTGAACAAGCCCGAAGCCTGGTTTACTTGTTTTGTTTTAATTTCTTTTTCATGAGATGTGAGCACATTTTCAAGGGACAGACCTTGTTTATTTATTTACTTGTTGTACATCTTACCCACCCTGGGTTAGTAAAAGGTACTTTCAAAGCAGAGCGACCATACCAACGTCATACCAACAAACAAGCAAATAAATAATATGGCCATCCATCTATCTTTCATAATCACTTAAACAATGTGTGGCTACAAATAACCCAGAGCCTGTTTGAGCAAAACGTAGACCATGAGGCAGGAGATGTTGTGGATAAGATGCCGGCCCATTACCAGGCACACTCTCATGAACATGATAGAGAGTGTTCCCTTCCCTATCATGACATAATCACATTTACATGGTTGGCTGTAGGCAGCAGTACTAAACGCCCTTGAGATGTGGAAAATAACTTTGCCAGACCCAGAAACTCCTTCACAGGTAAATAGTCTGTGGAGTCACATCTATGTATGATTGCTGGCGATTTTGAAATTTAGTAGCAAGCACTCGCTTTCTCTGTTCTCTTAGTGGTTAACAGAGATTTAAGTGACTGAATACCCTCCCCCCCCCCACACTTCTAAAGCTGTTATATCCATCTCCTGCAGCCTGACAGTATAGACAGGTACTGTAAAGTCACCCTTCTGATTAGCTTAGCGATGTGTGAGATTCCTTGGGAGACACTGCTGAAGTCACTGCTGATAAACACACTGCCCCCACACGCTAAATCGCAAGGACTCATTCCAACGGATAGCGGATGTTCCGATCAAGACGTCCGAATACTGGTCATCCCCAGGTCAAAAACGTCTGACTTACAGACAACTCGTACTTACGAAGACACCAGAGGTGGACATTTCAGGTCCAGAAAGTAAAAATCCAGTCCAAGATTTTGTTTCAACCAACCATTTGAGCATAAAGAGTCACGGTCAGAGAATACTCAGCTGCTTCGTTGAAGCAAAATCTTGGACTGGATTTTTACTTTCTGGGCCTGAAATTTCCACCTCTGGAAGACACTGCTGAAAAGCCCGTTCAGGTTCAGGTTAAATATGACGGCTCATAATTAATGAATGCAGGCACTACTTTGTAATGTTCGTGAAACCATGGCGCAGCTTCTGAGGCTTGTCGGCTTGATGTACAGTATTATTACTGTAAATGTATTATTGCTATGTATTTGTGTAATAATGTATGTGTATTGTTGATTTTTGGACTTACCTACAAATTTGACTAAAAGATAGACTTGGGGGATGGACCTTGCTCATAACTGGGGAGGGGCAGCCTGTGCAACATTTTTAATTATTAGGACACAATGAGAATGTTGGTGCCCCCCTCCTGGGTTATTCCCTGTGTTGCATCCATTGCTTCCAGGAAAGACCCCAGACCAGGGGTACACAGTCTGATCCAGAAAGGGCCGCTGTGTTTGCGTGTTTTCACTGCAACTCCCTGGCTGCACAAGCCGCATCCCCACAGGCCCATTGTGGATATGATTGTTTACTCCTGCTCCAGACCCTCACGACCATGCATAGGACAAGCGAGTTTGGAAAATGGATGAATAGGCATGATGAACATTAAATAAAGAGAACATGTCAGAACTATACAAGGGATCCCTTTGTAGTGATAATAGTAATGATGATTGTAACGTAGGTATATTCAGGGTATTACATTGTGTTGTAAATCTGTGTCGCTACCTTCTCCATCCAGTGTTAACTGATCTCAAATAAAAGTTTGCTCACAAAAAAAAAGAATTATATGGAAGACAGATCATTCTAAAGGGTTCACAGTACAGTTCTGCTCTGGATATTATGTCTGCTTTTAGTCTTTGTTGTTGTGTCCCGAGCAAACAGCCTGTGGTAATGTGCATGTTAAAGTGTGTGTGAATGTTTTCAAAAGGATTTCAATCTTGTTTGTTTTTGGTCTTTCAAAGCCAAATAAAGAGAAATTGTAAAGAATGTCTGGTTCTCACAGCAGTAGACAGAGCAGTGTTTATTTTATGTTTTTTTTTTTTAACTCTGCTGTCTCATTCGATGAGTTTGTGTGAGAAAAAGACCTCCTTCGGCAGATGTAAATTTCCCAACAAATGACCTGTGATTAGTATTTTTTATTTTACGTTCACTGATTACAACTTGAGGCTGGTATGGATAAAATGGCTGCAGTCTCATCGTCGTCGTTACAATAATTGATGCTGGGGTAGCCTCACTGACATTCAGAGCCATTTCTGTCCAGAAAAATGGACTTTTGTTGGGCGTAATGTGCAGCAGAGATGGTATTATAGCAGGTATTATAGAAGGTGCCATAGCAGGTATTATGGCAGTAATTTTGTTTATAAAACCTGGACCTGCTCGCATCTGGAACACACGATGCAAACAGGAGCTGCCCATAGCTGTAACAAGGGACTAGTTTGGTGTTTATGGGGCCCCCATTCAGAAAATAGTAGTGTAGTACCTGTTTGTGACCAAGAGGGCGCCACAAACCTCAGGGGCCCCACACAAATGCGTGGTTTAGGTGATGGGTAAACACCACGCTGGCTGAAACAATACAATTTGTAAATTTGGGTGTCTCTTAGCTAGCTACTGGACAGCAATGCAAGGGAGATCAAGCAGGGCTTCAACTAGAAATCTGATTGGCTGTTCCAGGGAAGGAGATGACAGCAGACTAAAATACAGGTCATGGATCTCTATCTCTACATTTCCTCTAATGGTGTATAAGAATTTATACTCTTAAATCTCTACCACAACACATGGTTTGACACCATGATGGCATATTTCGAAGTTTTAAAATAAAAATGTCAAAAGGAGTGAAGAGCGAAATTCAAGCACCGCTGTAAAATCTCCCACATGTCAATCCCGGAAAGCTGCAGTGGCTGATGGTGGCATGCAGGTGTCTGGGCTGTCAGAGGAGCCAAATGAAGTCACCCATATGTGCTCTGGGTGAGAGGATGGGGTCAAAGGTTGTCTAGTCAGCTAACGTTCCTGTCTGACTGAAAGAGAGCGGCAGCTCTGTGGGGTAGAGCACCACACGGCTCTGAGGCGTGATGTACGGTGGCATGACCTTCACGGAGACTCCACACGTTTGTTTCCAACATGATGGGGTATGAGTTAGTGTGTGAAGCTCCTCTTGGGCTTGTGAAGGACTAGTCAAACGCAGGAGCACTGCTATGTTAATGAATAATCTTATTAATTTTTCTGACTCAGCGTAAGGAAGTTAAGCTAGATATATTCTGTTACCTACAGTCCATCAGAGTCTCAGTAAGCCTGGATCATACCCCAGGAAGCACAAGGGACAAGGCAGCTTACACCCCGGACAACCCTAACCCTAACCCTATTGCAGTTGAGTCATAGCTATTTTGGTTAAATTCAGGTCTGAGACTCAGTCATCCTGGCTGCCCACTTCAGTTTAGTGTTGAGTCCTTTTGGCACCATATGAGAATACAGTAGAAAGGTCTGATACATCGGCTGGGGTGTGTGTGTGTGTGTTGGAAAATATAATTAATATTCATGAGATACATGAATATTAATGCTACATGATTGACCAGCTCGTTAATATTCATGAGAGAAGTGCTAATTGATTGGTCAGTGGATGTGCTTCCATCGAGCTGTTTTTTTCTGCCTAAGGCGTTCACTGGCCAATCAGAAAGCCCTTCTCTCATGAAAATCACAGTTTTCCCGAACCACCCTGTAAAACGTGGCTGGGCTGGGGGGTCAGAAACAAAAATTCTCAGCACTGTCACTAGCAAGCCAGCTGGTGTCTTTGGGGATAGCACCACCTGCAGGACAGTCTTGGCGGCACTAGCAGGAGGCACGAAGAGTGGATGCCCCTGAACCTCTCACACTTCCTTCCAGCCCAATACCGCCGGAGGCAGGATATCAAGGCAGCTTTGTCTGTCAGACCTTTGGTACCGGCTCCTTTGTCAGTGCCATTACTTCTCATGCCTCCAGGTTGCCCTCCCGTGTTTACAGGCAAAGAGGACGGAGCAATGTGCACTCGCACACACACACAGGGCTAATTTGGCCCCCGTGCTAGGCTTTCGCTCCCAGATTGTGTTTATATGGGCATGAAATTGAATCTCTTTAAACGTCCTCCAACCTGCCAAACACAGGGCTACCCGCTAAGCCATCCGCCCATCAGTTTAATGCCACTGACTGCGGAGAACAAGGTAACCGTGGTAACAATTAACGTAAAAAGGCCCTGCATTAAACCTTCATAAACGATGTATAATTGCTAAATATTCTGAAGCACTTTAGAGACTGTGCTGTGATAATTATTAAAATCCTGTTATGGTTTTCCAGTAGCGCACCTTCAAGAATGTGTTACCTAGCAATTTGCAGTCGTCCCTGTTCATGAATGCTTATTTGCTGATTGCGAAGGCCTGACATTTGGATGTTTTGTAAATAGAAATTATTATTATCATTATGGTAATGAGAATAAGAATGACATAGACCGATATCCTGGGAAGTTTGATAAAGGGAGTTCTGTAGCATTGAAGTCTTATGGTTTGAGTGAAAAGTTTAGTTTTCAAATTACTCATTATCAGTTTGTGTTTAGCCTGAAATTACAAAGAGTATTTCATTATAGAGTCATCATGCCACAAAGTAACAGGTTTTATTTTATTTGTTGCCTGAGGGGTTTGGTGCAGTTTACGACTGCTTGTTTGATTATATCCAGAACAGCAAATTACCTTCACACCAGACCCCAAACAGAAGAGTAGCATTGTTGTTTGTTGACAGTAATGGGTCAGGGCAAAGTCAGCTGAAAAGCCCATTCTTCCCCTTCACTGGCCTCTTATCAATCTGTGGCTGTATGCAAGATCTAGCCTGGTTCGGCTTGACTTGACTCAACTCAACTCAGAGTGACTTGACTTGACTTGGTTTGTCTTAATTCTGTTTGTTGATTGATTGATTTATTGAGTGGGTGGTGGACTTTCACTGGGACATTAACCCTCCGGGGTCGAGTGCATCGTCGGCGACGCAGCGTACTTTTCACGTCTATTTCAGTTTATATCTCGCTGAAATCTTAATGTAGAATCATGAAAAAAATGCTGGATAAATCCATAATCTGTCTTCTTTTCAAATCACATTTGCATGGTGATTTGATGAACAGCACAACGGTGAAACGTGATCCAGATACGTCCCCATCAGCACCATAAAAGGGAGGTAGGGACGTGGCCAGGTGACAATGGCTCATTCATACATAAAAGTTGCTACAGTACATATTCAATGAAAGGAGCCAGAAATAGTGACATGAGTTTGGTTTTTCTTATTTATTTATCCAACTGAATGTTGC
>JAODJW010000050.1:4760107-4773339 GCA_026777045.1 Hyperopisus bebe
CATTAAAATAAAGACGAGTGTAATGGCAAAACAAATATATAAGAAATAATTTATTTGCCATGAATTAAGTTTATGATGTTTGAAGAAATGTGTGATCATGCCCCAGTCTGTGAAAGTGTGTCTCCTACCCCTGGACCCCAGAGGGTTAAACTCTGAGGAGTCAGAGCTCAGCTGTGGGACTCAAGTGTGTTTTTATGCTGAGTGGGGAAAATGAATAAGAACATCAGGCTTTGATCTCAAACCCATCTCTCCCAGTAATGGCTCCTAATATCTGTGAACTGGGTTTTTTTGTATAAACATCTTTTCTCTCCATTTTCCTTTGCTTATATGCTGTACAGTATGACTTTTAATTCTTCCAAAGAAATATCTTTAATATTCAAAGTAAATTTAATAATTAGAAGAAAAATAATGGTGTTTGTTGTATTATTACCAAAATGTTAGGAATTAAATTACCAAGGGATCTGAAGCAAAGAACTGCACACAGCTGAAGGACTTTATCTTAAGATCTATAAACAAAACAGTCTCTGGGTGTTTGCTTTTTAAAAATGTTATTTTTAATCTCTCTTCTTAGTCTAGTGGGGCAGATATATGTGAAGGTTTCTGTTCTGTTTAGCTCTTAGATTACTCAGTTGAATTAATTACTTCCCTAACTGAAGTGATTTATTCATGCATTAGTCTTGCAATGTTAGAACTGGGTGCAGTTGTCTGGATGCACCCAGGCAGTGTTGGAAATGCGGTACCAGCAGTATGTTACAGATGATGGTGAAAGTATTAAATCATCAGCTTATTTCCCCCAGGAGTAAATGGACTATTCCTCAACTGCGCTTTTTTTTCAGCGGTTTGTCCAAAAAGTTGTCTCTTCCCTGCAAGAATGGATAGTCAGCGTTGCGTGATGTCATTTAACGATAAGTAGCCAATCAGAGCGGATGGTGGTTTGCTCATTGTGTAAGGGGTGTTCATGCCATAAGACAGTAGAAGTTTATCTTTCATTTTTAATAAACATTAAGTTTTGTTATGTTATGTGTTTTAGGTTGGCGCTGTAGCCCAGCAGGTAATGCTGTTGCTGCATCTCAGCGAACCCCACAGAAGCCGTTGTTTAGATACATTAGATAATCAGCGGAGGCATACGACTAATTAAAATCTGACATTAATTAACAGGCATCTGTGTAGAAATAATCAGGTTTCCGTTGATTACTGTGGAAATAGGTTGCAGCAAACACATTTGGAGTGTTATGTAAATATTAGGACATTTTACTTTCTGATATATGACCGGCGCTGCAGACTTTGAGCAGGGCAACGTGCTCCATCATGTACCCTCTGCCGCTTGGATAGCCTCCAGGTTCAGGGTGCCTTTTTATCCAGATAACCGGCTGGATCGGTGGATCGATTTCCAACAAGTGGGGGGGGTGGCTCAGTAGGTTAGGCCACTGCTTCTGACCGTCAGAAGGTTGCTAGTTTCGATCCCAATGGTGGCAGAGTGATGTCACCACTGAGCACCTGAGCAAGGGCCTTGACTCCCATTTGCGTCATAGTGGGGGTGTCTCTGCCCCCCCCCCCCAAAAGATCAAGGACTAAGACAACTTGGGTTTGACACTGAGGGTGCACTCCCCTGAGTGATCAGTCCTAATTGACACCCAGCTACACAGACTGTCCAACCCTGCTTTTTTGCTTTTTAAAATAATTTAAAATATATGTGTATATTATATATATGGGGTGTGTATTTGCCCTGCGATGGGTTGGCGCCCCATCCTGGGCTGTTCCCTGCCTTGTGCCCTGCAATGGGTTGGCACCCCATCCTGGGTTGCTCCCTGCCTTGTGCCCTGTGATGGGTTGGTGCCCCATCCCGGGTTGTTCCCTGCCTTGTGCCCTGTGATGGGTTGGTGCCCCATCCCGGGTTGTTCCCTGCCTGGAGCCTGTAGCCTCTGGGGTAATAGGACGTCTTCTGAAGCCAAAAAGTGCCTTAGAAATAGAATTTTGTTCCAGCAACTTGGTACTGCTTATTCTCTCGATATATAA
Organism: Hyperopisus bebe; assembly: GCA_026777045.1. Classification (NCBI taxonomy): domain Eukaryota; kingdom Metazoa; phylum Chordata; class Actinopteri; order Osteoglossiformes; family Mormyridae; genus Hyperopisus; species Hyperopisus bebe. Next base: position 4,762,124 of record JAODJW010000050.1, read on the forward strand.
GTCTATAAAGGCTTTAGGAAGAAAAAACAAACAAAGCTGCAGTTTTGGAGAAAATGGGGACTAAAGTTGATTTTAAAAAAATAATTAAAAAATGCAAATTTTGGGTCTACAGCATCTGTCTGTGGATTCGCAAATCCTTTCTGGATGGCTAGACATGAATTAAGATTATTCAGAAAATGATCCCTTTGTCAAACGTAATGTGAAGAGTGATTCTTCAGATCTTTTGTTTCCATGAACATGTCATGCAGAGCGTATAGTGGGGGTCTCCAACTCCAGTCCTGGAGAGATACTGTCCAGTATCTTTTCTATCCTACCTGGCTTCTGATGAGCCACATCTGCCCTCAGGTAAATACCAGGGACAGACGTGGCTCATCCCAAGCCAGGTAGGATAGAAAACCTACTGGACAGTTACACTGTAGCTCTCCATACCTGGAGCTGGAGATCCCTGGCATGCAGTTTCTGGTATGGTGTTCAAATTAAATTAAATTGTGATGACATTTTTATAAAAGGAATGGTAACATAAAATTTGTAATGTTATAAAAATGCACAACCTACTGGAAACAAAGTATTGAATTGTATCCCTGACCTTGTCACTACTTTTATACCCCATGGAAACCAGGCTCTCTTTAATATCATTAACACCAAAACATTAAGCTGTGAAGCCCACAAATAAGAGGTCATGACAGCATTAAAAATACAAACGTGTTTAATAGTGAAATATCAATTTTTAAAACATTTGAAAGACATTAGATTCATTAAAGTTTCAGTACAATGTTCCTTGAAAGTACAAGTCTATAAAATCTCAGCAGTACAATCATCAGTATCTGTCAGTAAGTCTCACGATCACTGCCCTCGTTCTCAGACTCAGTATCACACATAATTGTCTCCAGGACATTCCTGATATTTTGACTGTTCTCACAATTTGAGCGGCTGCAAAGGTCAGTAGAGGAGAGAAGAAGACCTTCGGCAAGTGCCGGAATTACAGTCACAGTGAAATGATTTAGGACCTGGGACCCTTAGTCATCTACGTTACATAAAGATCATTATCATCATCATTATTATTATTATTATTATTATTATTATTATTATTATTATTATTATTATTATTATTATTATTATTATTGTGATTATGTTATAAGCAGTGGTGTGATGCTAATTTATTTTGACAACATTATGATCTTACATCATAAATATGATTATTATTTAGTTTATTATTTAGGTTTATATATTGAAATAGCCTTTCTCACATAGCTTCCGTCAAACTTGACCACAACCTCTTGGGTGCGACTATTTCAGATGCACATGCATTTACAAGTATATAACAGTTTAATTACATTGTAAATGGTCTGTATTGTTTGCGAACTACCCCAACGCTTTAGATGTAGCTAATTTTAAGTTTATAACGGAGTAGAGATTTGCTCTACGATTTTTTGTGTGAGCGTGAGAGTCTGTATACGACCTTCGCCTTGAGACAGAGGCTCTTCTCGTGGTTACAGACTTTGGCACGGTTCATTGCACTGGTTACGTGTTTCTTGTCGATGAAGCGCCGGTAATGAGCCGTATGAAAGCCATGATCCACGGAGCATGAGTGTAAGTTTTGTCCAGATTGTCAACATGCTTGTTGGCCATATCTGCTTCATTACTGGCAGATGTCTTAGCCAGTCCTTTGCACACTCCTTGAATTTTTCCCACCTGATTTCTGTGGATGGCTGACAGTCTTTCGCTGCCCTTCCTCCAATATGTAGTATGCATTTTACTTGCCACGACGCACCTTTATCTCGACTACTTGTTGATGGTCCTGAGCTGTCACTGCTCACATCTCCCTCCATGTTTACAAGCATTGCCTGCACAGTGATATTATGATGTACTTTACTTTTGCAGCATTTATTGGCTCAAAGTTCAGCACAATGAGTCATTAGGCTATGCAATGAAAGTAGTACATAGGATAATTACATCTCCTTCCTTAACTGTGGGATGTAACATGGAGGACTTTTTGTAATAGGATATTAACATCGTGTGTACGAAATTCATAAGATAAAAATTTAGTTCCCTGTTTGGTGGAATTGACCTAAATGATGCAGCTCTCATCTCATAATAACCCAAACCCTGAATAGGACAAGCAGTTACAGAAGATGGATGGATGGATGGAGCTACCCAATGATGTAATTATTACTTTTATCATTTTGCCTTTAGGCTATATGTAACATATGACAACAGCTCCACAAAACAGAAAAGCAACAGGCTGAGAGACACATAAGAAAATCACGGCAGTTAAAAGAGGGGAGTGGCGGAGACATGGGAGCGATGGAGGGACGGGAGTGGCGGAATGGTGGAGGGACGGGAGCGATGGAGGGACGGGAGTGGCGGAATGGTGGAGGGACGGGAGCGATGGAGGGAGGGGAGTGGTGGAGAGATGGGAGGGCGAGCAGCGGAGGGATGGGAGTGGCGGAATGGCGGAGGGACGGGAGCGATGGAGGGACGAGAGCCACTTCTGGCAGCTGCTGACGTTGGCCAGTTTTTTTCTTCCCCCATTAAGCATGTGACGGACAGAGTGATTGCGGCGTCACCGATTCACAGGAGTAGCTTATCCCACACGGCTGGCTGCCATGATAGCACAATTGGAAGCGGAATCAGCAAACATGGTCGTGTTTTTTGAATTTTATTTCTGGAATCGGAATAAGAATCACTCAGGGGTGATATATAACGACACTGTGTCCACAAACACAGGTGCCGCTGTCAAAATGTAGCATGTATAATTGATTAAATGAATGATTTGTTAAGAATTTATACAGTTTAATAATTGATAAACATGGGTTTTGATCTTTACTCCTTAGTCCTGGAAAAAAAATGAAGGCTGTAAGGACACAAAGTTCTTAACTTAGCGAACAAGGGAATATGCACGTTAAAGTCTTTCTGCATGTGCTAGACTGCTTGAAGGTCATTATAAATAACTATAAAATGACTTTCAGTTTGACAAAATTGCCTTCTGTACAGTATCCCATGTGGCCAGTGTGTGTGTGTGTGTGTGTGTGTGTGTGTGTTTCACATGTAAATCATTAATGTGTGAATTCTCCAAGGGCAGTAAATTCATTTACTGTGGGCTAGTGACGGCAGGTCGGGGAGAAAGGGAAGTTTCGACAACAGCGAGGAATTAATGTGGCAAAGTGTGAACGCCACATTTAATGACACCCAGCTGGCTGTAATTGAAATGATTAGACCCTGACAGACATAAAGAACCAGCTGGAAAGAAAAAGGGGGAGATATAGAGAAAGCAATATAGAGAAAGAAAGAGGCTGTTAATGCTGAAAAGATGGCCAGCGGAAGGTACCGCCGCACTGGAGTCTGGGCCCTGTGTTCTTAAAGGGATACACTGGATTTTATTTGGACTTTTTCTATCCACCTACCCTAGGGTGGCTTAGAGGGAACATTTCTCGCATCCCGGCCTGAATCCTGTTGCCGTTCTGTCTCTACGGAGTCTGTCATCCCTGTGCGACGTGACGTTCCTCTCGAGGTCCAGTGGAATGCAGCCCAGTGCCCTGTGATGAACCAGCATCCTGTCCAAGGTGTGCTCCAGCCTTGGGTCATGTGTCACCTGCGATAAGCTTCCTCCCACGGCCAGCCCTTTAGAAGGTGCACGTATTGAAGAATAGTACCAGTCAAAAGTTTGGACACACCTATCCATTCGAAGGTTTATTTGTACTGACTATTGTCTAGATTTTACAATTATTATAAAGACACCAAAACTATTGGCATATGTGGAATTATGCGCCAACCAAGAAATTATTTTAAAAAAAAAAAGTGCAGCTGTCTGGTTTGGGACACAGAAGGTTGCCAGTTCAAATCCCTCGTTCGGCAGAGTGATCCCACCATTGGACCCTTGAGCAAGGCCCTTAACCCCAGTTGCTCCAGGGACTGGCTGACCCTAATTCCTCCTATACACCCCTTTCATGAGGTGGCTCCCCGGGATGCTTTTCCAGCTGTCCAGGTGGTCCCACATATATGCTCAGCAGTCATTGGCTGCCTTTCCTTCACTCTCGGGTTAGACTCTCCTAACTCACTCTCCTCCAAAACCATTTCTACTGGGTTTAGGTCAGGTGACCATGTCATGTGATGCGAGACCATAATTCTCCTTTGACTGGTTCTGTATATCCAGTCCTGTTTCTCGAGTTAAGCCTCTCCCTACAAACTGTTGCCTTACTCTGTTAGTATTCATAGAATGCTGTTGTCAGTATAGTAGAATACTGGTGCCTTATCATAAAGGCTACATTTGTACTGAAATCCAGATGCTCTTTCAGAGGTTCTACCTGTCGGCCGGCTTTTAGGATTTTGTCCCCTTGCTTTGCACCTAAAAATCCTTTATCCCTCTGTGCTTCCGACCCGGGGCCCATCAATCATTAAGTTTCAGAGGCTCCACTGCCGATTTCCCCCTGAGGCAAATACCAGATCTGAGGGCAGGCGAGGCTGTGGCATGGATGAAAATGCATGTTTGTGTCTGAGAGCCTTTTGAAAGGTGCTCTGCTCTCGGTTTATCCTTTATTTTATTTTTTTTAGCCCTGGGGCTGTTTTAACCTCCTCTTTAAATGCACCTTCGCAACACAAGCGATGACCCAATGTTTTGTTGTGTTTTTTGCTGCCGCTCAAAGCGAAGACTTTGGCAAGAGGCTCGTCATCGGCAGATGCTTTTCATTCAGTTAATTAAAATACGGGCTGCACTGGGAAGCATTCTGCCCAGTGGTGAGAATCTGTAACTGTATATCAGCTTACACTTGCTGGTGAGAGCGTGCTCAGGAAACCAGCAGGCAGATAACGGTGGACCCTGACATCCTCAGTGCCTGTCCGTGCTCTGCCAGCCAATTGGGGCCCTCGATGTCAGAGTGATTGAGGCTGGATGGAGGCACAGCGGTCTGACCAATGGGCTGATGTCCTGCATAGTTGGTCGTTGGTGGGTCAGCCCATTTCAGTCGTCATCTGGGTGCTGCTGGGGCCTGTTTCACAAAGCAGGATTTCTTCTTTAGCTGGATAACCTGTTGCATTTAAGGTAGTCTGGGCTATATGTACGTGAATGAAGATGAAGTCCATTTAGCCCAGACCACCTTAAATCCAACACATTATCTGGCTAAGCAAGCAGGAAGGAATACTGCTTCATGAAACAGGCCCCTGGTTATTTTATGAAACCTACACAGAGTAATGCTCTGCTCAAAGGTACAGCAAAATGTCCCCTTTTCAGAATGCAACTGGCAAGTATTCCTCCACGCGTCATTTAAATGTGCATGTATAATAGTGCCCGTGATCTTTGGGGAAATGGGTGTCATTTGTCACACCTTGTGTGCCTGTCAGTCATAGCTTTAATGACTTCTGCGCGTGCGGACCTTGGCTGACATGATGTCTGCTGTGCCCACATGCCCTTGATGTCTGCTGTGCCCACATGCCCTTGATGTCTGCTGTGCCCGCATGCCCTTTTCATACTGTAGATTCAGCAGTTAAAGCAATTAAGCCGTGCTGCTTATGAATATCTATTGAATAAGATGGGAAAATGAGATCTAGGAATAGCTCCCATGTGGGCTGGGTTTGATGAGCCCCTCCCTCACTGGGAGGCTGGGGAATGCTGAGGGAAAGCGGGGGGAGGTGGGGGGGCACACCCAAGCGGACGGGTAGTCCAGCCCCGGGCCTTTCAGCAAGATGCAGTTTTGTCATTGACTTGGTAAGCGTGCCACTACTAAATGTTGAGATTAGCCTGGTAAGAGAAGTCTGCTTAAAGTGAGCATTTACAGAAATCATTCATCACTGTCGCATTTATGGCTTGTGCTGTCCTTTTCCCTGTTAGAGAATATTCATTTGCCATTTGGGGGAAAACAGCCACAGTTTACACTGTCAAACTGCAATTACCTCCCCCCCAAATAAACAAACAAACTATTTTGAAAAAAAGATACCAATCTGTTTTTTGGTAATAAGTGATTAATGCAGCTGGCCTGTAGACACACCTGATAATTAGCCTATTGGCTACGAGTTTGGGATCATGTGACATGTGAATGCAGCTGTTGCCATGGCAGTGGAGGGTTGGGCTTCACTCCATATATTCAGCTGTTTAAAAGCCGAAATTGGAAGGATCTGGCCTGATCGCTCGTCTCCAAAACGATCTCTTAACTAGACTTATCAAATAAGTAACTTTACAGCTCGAATTTACCTAGATTAATGCGTGAAACCTGTATTGCCAGCCAGCACATTAGTGAAATCTTTGTGTTGCATTGGTATTTCATATATTTGGTTTTCTAGCAGTGGCACCGTGGTTAGTGAACAGCATTTTCACTTACATTTTATTTATTCAAAGCCATGGTTTTCAGGGCCTTGCTCCAGGGCACAGTGGTGACATCACTCTGCCTAGAATGGGATTCAAACCAGCAACCTTCCGATCACAGACGCAGAGTCCTGACCCACTGAGCTGCACACCCCCCGTTCCCTTTCTTGCCTATGTGTATGTGCTCAGTGCCGGTTGCCCCCCCTGGCCATGTTTTGCAGAGTTATTCAGCTTGTTTGTGATGCAGGGCTGTGGATCCACCGTCAGAAGCACCTTCCCCTCTTCCCTGTACAGCCCTTGGATCCCACTGGGTCCTGCTGCCTTAACAAGCAAAGCAACACGAAAAGGAGACGAGAGCCGCCCTTTAACAAACTTCCCGCGTGCATCTTTATTTTTAACCAGGGAAAAAACTTGCATTGCTGCTTTGGTTCTGTTTTACTTTTTCATGCTTCATAGGGAACTTAATGTTTGGCGCTCTAAAACCACCCAGCTAATCAGCTGTTACATGTTAAAGCACTATGCTTCTAATAAAGGGATGGCCTTCTGTAACAGGGGAGAAGAGTCTGGACCTACTAGGGCAGGCCAAAGTTATGTGACCAAACCCATCAACCAGTAGGTAATTTCTAATAATATTACCCTCTTGGCCCCTATAGACCAGGTACCTGGATCCCAACAGTTCAGCCTCGTTACAGTTTCACAAATTCTTTCATCTGCTTAATCTCCTCTGCATCTTCTCCAGTGCTAAACCTACCATCTGCGCTGGTTCTACTCCTTTGTTCATTAAACTCTCAAAGTCCCTGCTGCATCCCCCTGCCCCCCCCCCCAGTCACATGGTTCTGCCGCTCCCACCAAAGCAGAACTTGAAGACTCCATTTCCGCTGTTTCCTAGGGGGAGGGCACTAATGGACCCAGCCTCTGATTGATTCATTGACAGCATAAGTCTGGCTGAGAATAGCTTTGTCTCCCTCGGTGCGTTTCCAGGAAACGGAAAAACATCCCAGATTAGCAATAACGTGCGGGTCTGCCGGGTCTCCCAGACAAGTCAGTGCTTATTTCTTTAGTATCACTTTCCATTCTTCAAGCTTCCTGTTTATTTAATGATGCAGTAGATCAGTGTGCTGTCAGCAACATGTAGATAAATTCAGGAAAGGAAGGTCTCATTATAATACCGCCCCCTGAAACTATGACCAGGACAAGCAGTTAGAAGACAGATGGATGGACATATTCTTATAGGCTTCATGATGGAGAAAAAAAATAGCAGGATATGATTTGTCTGCTCGATCGCTGACTCGGATGAGGTGCCTGAATGGCCTTGCCGGATGTCTATCGCCCGTAGAAAAGTTTTAACACAACGGCAGGCATGTTGGTTCAATGAATCGGTGGAGATCATATGAGTGACGCCTGTTTCGCGCGTGGAAAAGCGACAGAGCTCTCACAACAAATTAGCTGGAGCCTGACTGGTGAACCCTGGTATGTTCTAATTAGTTTTTATTCCCACTCTGTCAGATTGGCCCAGCTCTCCCTCTCTCGCTCTCTCTCTCTCTCCCTCCCTCTCTCTCACTCTCACTCACTTCTATCAATTTTTTTTCCTCCCCTCACCCTACTTCTCAGTGTCTGTTTTGCAGAGCAATCTAGCAAATTTACCCCACTTGGTAAATTTGTTAGCACGGGGGTGGGGGTGACACTGTCGCTCACCTAACTGTGACGTGATGTAATGACATCACCTTTCGGCAGCGTTCTCCAGGGACCCCAGACAATCGTCTGATTGGCTGTCTCAAGAAAGGGGAGGAGTTCCCACATCCTCCACCCTTCCCCCGCGTCTCCCTCCCTCAGCTAACCTCTCCTTTTTAAGGGGCTGATTACTGCATCCCGTATAATTGCAGATGCTGTTTATTGCCGCTTGATTCATATTAATCCCATAGGGCTGTCACCAAGGATGCGAAACAAGATGACAAATTAATAGAATCAACTTGTTAGCATGTCTATAAATATGCCCATGATGTCTGCATAATTGACATCCGACGATATTTAGACAATTAGTACGATATATGATCATAAGTACTAATAAATTTCATTTTGTAAACAGTGAACATCTAACTCTGGATCAATAATCATAAATATTACCGGCAGTGTATGGCGCTGTGGGTTGTGCCCACAACAGGAATGTCGTCGGTTCAGATTCCATTTTACCATTAGGCCCTCAAACACGGATCTTAACCCTTATTGCTCTGGGAATTGTCTGACCCTGCATTCTCAACTGTACACCACTTTGGGGGAAAGAGTCTTCTACAGAAGTAATAGTAATAATTGATACTTTATTAATCCCTGTGGGGAAATTCTTTTTTATGCCTCCCTCAACTTGCTCTTCGTAGAGTAAGTTGTCCGCAAAGGGCAGCCACCTGTTGGGGCGCCCAGGGAGCTGGGGGTTAAGGTCCTTGCTCAAGGACCCGCAGACGTGCTGAGACTGAGCTTGAGCCGGTGACCTTGTGATTACAGGCACACGGCTTAGCCCACTGAGCCACACGCTGCCCCCCCTATATAATATAAATGTAAATATAGACGTAAATATGTATGTGGGTATGTTTAGATCCTCTGTGTAGAAAGTAGGATCCATCACTGAGATCTCGCTAGATACTTGTTAATATCAGAAGATGAGAAGTGAGATAAAAAGAGGGGCAGCGACCTGATGGTGTCACCGCGCAGACAGTTTGCCACGGTGCCTGTCCTGGTAATGAGAGTGAAAGTCGCGGCCGGACCCTCAGCATTAGTGCTGTCAGGACTTGCCAGCCTCATGCGGATGGGATTTACAGGGGCAGGGGCTGGGTTTGTCTAGGCTGACATCCAATCCCGAAGTGACAACTGGATGAGCAAGATTGTGGAGAAAGGAGGGCGCCTGTTCAGCACCACAACACCAACGTCTTCTTTCCGATCTTCCAAAATCCACTGAATGTAAGAATCTGCAGGACCAGGGCTGCCAAAGATGGGTTCCGTATCCTTTATGGCTGCAGTCCCCCAGAACAACAGGGGGCGCTTTTTTTATTCAACCTCAACCTTTAACTCATGAAAGTAGGTAATTAGTGCCAGGGTCTCAAACTGCTCTTCCCTGCGAGTCAAATTCCACCAGCAGCACAAAGCTAAGCGCTACTTGCGTGTGATGGGCTGTGAACACAGATCCACTTACACGCATCAAAACGTGTCACAGTACACCGGCCCTTGCGGGTACACGGTGTGACGAAGCATCGTCTCCACGGTTACCCATCACTCAAGTTCGCCTCCTGCTCTCTGTAATTCTCGCTTCTCTCGGGGTGTTGAACTCCAACCTCTAATTTTTTGTGATATTGCATGATTTTCCTTCTTTTTTTCTTGGCAGCCAATTATTGCTGACAGAGCTTTCTCATGCCTGCGTTATTTTTGGCAATACTCTGGTTCAGGCAGGTGGTTCCTGAGTGACAGACGCCTTACTAAAGTTTCAAAGACAGGGATACATACTATTAGCATGCAATTTGTATAATAATTTCACCCCTTAAGACTCTTGAGATTCTAAGAAGGTCCTAGTTGAGGAGTTTCTCTGCTTCTACAGACTATTTCAACAGATACCAGGTCCTGAAACCATTGTGGATACTTACTGTGCATGTTACTTACTGCACCAGTTAGGAACTGTGATTTCAATCCAACACATGTGGTCCCAGAAGATGGTGATACAACTCTAGCAGGTTCATTTGCTTGGGGAAATTGGGTTAATAGGAAATTGTAGTACCAAGTAGGAGTACTGCTGAAGCTATGAAAGTGTTTTGGAGGATCTGAGGTAGGATATGCATGTAATGGTCCATCTTCTGACTTGGACACATTTAGGTTCAGCCATGTTGTCCCTGTCGCTTGCTTTAGCTTTAGACACTAAAATTGCATCGATGAGCTTTTTTGCCCTTAATTAAGCCATTCTGGGAAGATTTCAGTTATCCACAATCGGGCGATACTGCTGTTGGGGTGGAGTAGCCAGTTCAGTGCTCAGAAATGTTTTATTTACATTTATTTATGAGGCAGATGTTTTATCTCCAAAGCAGACAGTACAAAACACCCATACAGCTGTTAGGGAGTAAAACAGACTGAAGAAGGGGCTTGGATGAGCAGTGAAACGTTTCTACCTTACAAGAGAGAAGTCCAGTCGCAATGACTCAACCACCAGACAAATTCACCTGCCTGACTGAGAATCTTCACAGACAACTTATCTATAACTTCTCCAGAAAAGGAAAAAAGAGAACAGAAAGTAAGTGCTGTTTCAATTCAGTGCCAATTATTCAGGTTTCCTTCCATTTTTCCCATTTCACACAACAACTTATCTAACGTGGACCCAATTCGCAATCCAGGAATGGGGCAATTTACGGCCACCAGTCCCCCGAGCCACATGTCGCACGTGAGAAATCCTCAGGGCTACGGTTCAGCCGCCCTCGGGGCAATTTACGGCCACCAGTCCCCCGAGCCACATGTGGCACGTGAGAAATCCTCAGGGCTACGGTTCAGCCGCCCTCGGGGCAATTTACGGCCACCAGTCCCCCGAGCCACATGTGGCACGTGAGAAATCCTCAGGGCTACGGTTCAGCCGCCCTCAGGGCATGAGGCCACAGTCCCGCTCACTTTACCCTTATATGTCAAAAAAAAAGAAAGTCAGACAAAGCTTTGCAAGTGAGAAGGACAAAGACAAAGAAGTAAAAATGACATTACGATAATAAAAATGACATTACGATAATTCCGTTTAAGATGCATAATGCAGGGTGTGTCAATCATATTTAACTTCTGTGATTCCTGGGTATTAGCTGGCAGGTCTTACATCTGTCACACATCAGTCATGTTTCTGTGTTTCTACAGATAGTTGAAACTGTATTTCTCAAATATTATTAGCACTGATTTAGTTTGGTGGTGTGGT
>JAODJW010000050.1:4786040-4805281 GCA_026777045.1 Hyperopisus bebe
GCCGGGTGAGAGGTTGCAATGCATCTAACCGTAATGCATTGCGTCAGGATCAGAATGCGTTGCTTTAAGCCAGTGCTAGCTGTAAGCAAGTCGAACGCACCCAATGACCGGATTGGGGAAACAAACTGGAACGCGGACTTAATACAGAGGACTAATGACAACAACCAGAAATAGCTGATCACATGGGGATCCCACATGAGCTTAATGAGGGGGCATGGCAGGGGTAATGTTGGGATAAGTTCTTTATTGTTTTGGAAGCCATTAAGAAAAAAATGCTCTTCTTGTTTTATCTTGTTCATTTTGTGTTTAAATGCTAAAAAAAAAAAAAATTAGGTGTAATTTTGGGGGGCCGGGAACCAATTAATTGGTTTTCCATTATTTCTTATGGGAAAAATTCTATCAGAACTCGAACTTTTTAGGATTCGATCCGGAGTCCGGAACGGATTAAGTTCGAGAACCGAGGTACCACTGTATTTATTCTTCCAATGTATGATGTTACAAATATCATACATGACATGATTTTAAAAATAACTACAGCAACAGTTAAACAAACAGATAAATACAGTTCTGCAATCTCTAAAAATCGGTGACAATTCTGGTCACTATTATATTTACTGTACCTCTAAACAGCACATTTTCTCCGACTCATCTGTTAACACACACACATACCTGTCAGACACTATTGTTTCATTGTACTGTATCACTCACTGTGAACGCTGAATGGGTGGGCCTGAGTTTCGTCTCAGTGGGCCCAGTACCACCTGGGTCTACCCATGCTGTCAAGGTCGTATATTAGATTTTGAATATGACACTAAATTGAAATTTATGTAGCCTGGGGGTATATAATGATAATATCACAGCATTTGGGAGATGATTGGCTTTTGGAGATGGAAAAACATGTTCAATACTGTAAATGTCAGCCTATACCTCCATGTGTGTTTTGGAGAAGATACGCAAGGAAATCAGAAGAGTTCCACAAAATCCATATTCTATACTTGCCTGTGTGTTAAAATGACCCACAGAGGAGCCAGATGTTGTTACTGTTGTTATTTTTCTTTTTAAAGCAATGCAGCAGCTAGCAGGGTGTCAGCAGAATGTTCCAAAGAGTGTGGGATGATGTCCCCAGCAGCTATATATTGTGTTCCCCAGGTTTTCCACGTTTCACGCCTTGAGGGGGTTTCAGAAGCTGACTCGGTCTGACGGATATAGCACTCCGTTGCGGAAGGTAGGTGAGCTAAAGTCTGTGAGTGTGATGTCCAGTCAGAGTTCCGTTTTTGCTTCTGCTCAGGAAATGGGGCACTCGCGTCAATAAAAGGATTCTCAGCACGGCTTAAAAGCGGGAGGGTTTGTACAGTAAGTTCCGGATTAGCTCAGCTGTCAGTCTGGCGATGGTTTCTCTCACACACTCTCAGACGTTCCGAGAAAGAGGTAAGTTGGGCTGTCAGCACCTTGTTTTTTCAGCGAGCCCATAACATATTTATTCTCTGTGTGACATGATGCTTCCTGACACATCAACATGGCTTCCTGTTTCACACCTCCGCTGTTAACATTTTCTGACAGTGTTTAGCTTTGCGTTACGAACTATTAACTTGTACGTTACTTACACCCCTTAAAGACGTAAAGGCTAATGCTGTCATTGTATACCAGCCAGTCGAGAACTGAGAAAACATTGTCTCATTTTCGGTATCTTGTCGGAGACACAGACAGCATCCCACCTAGGTCAGGATTACAGGCTGCACAGGCCTGATTTTCCGTTCACATCAGGACCATTACAACTCCATCTGACAGCTTTCCTTGAGATTTTTTGGGTCAGAGGTGGCAGTTTGCAAACCACATATTTATGCAGATTACTCTGGTAGCACCACTAACCACGCAACAAGTGTGAAAAGAGAACCATCGACTACTGCGAAGTAGCTTTCATAATGAGGCATGTAGCTAGAAATTCTGCCCCCCCTGACAAACTGGCCTACACATTATCACTTTTCATATTCAGGGGGGGGCAGTACCTTATTGGGGCTCTATTGCCAGGGTATCCATGCATGTCTGACACCCATACTCATAAAGCATTATGAATCTGGCAGCAAATCCAGTTTTAAGAGGATTGCATGTGGGGTTAGGGTTAGAGACACAAGCATTACGTATATGGAAGGGATAACCCACGACAAGGTGTGCCGTTATATGGAAATAATCAATGGCAACTTGGAGTATTGCAGCCTGTGTGAAAGTGATTATTTTGAAATAGTTTATCCCACTCATACCACAGCTCACGAACAAAAACAGTAACAGAACTAGTCACGGTTATTATTTCAGAAGGAAATTATTTCGATTTGCATTTAATAATGTCCCAATGTGCTCTTAAAAATATAGATATAAATATAGTCCCTGTAAGGCTGTCAGAATTACCTGTGCGATTTCACAGAAATAGAGTAATTACCAAAGTGTTGGTGTGTGTGTGTGTGTGCATGGATGTGTGTGTGGATTATGTTTATATTACATTGTGGGGACCATTCCCCACAATGTAATAAAAACCTGCTGTTTTGAAGTTTTTCAGGTCCCCACAAACATCTGTGTATGCAATCAAAAAACTGAAAATACCAAAACTCTCGTATTTTGTTTGGCTGCTTATGGTTAAGGTTTGGGCTGGGTTTCCTCCGCACCGCAGCACCCTAAACTCTATGAACACCTGCACATTCTGGGAACACCTTGCATAGCTATGATCTTACAGAGGAGGCACTACCGAAGTCTCTATGGCAGTAACGACGGAGTGGGACAGAGGGTCATGGCATACCGCTGCACACTTTTCCAATGAGAAGTAAGAATCTCGGCATGACTCAGCTGGTGTAATACGAGCTGCCAGGTCAGCGATGAATCTTATTAACCCCGATAATAAAACACAGGCCTCACAGTGAAGGTTAATACGTGCAAGGATATCCCAGTCAATTTTCCCAGTGATTAGTCCTTATGTACTTAAAGCTATTAAAAATCATAGACACGGATACGTGCACATTGAGCCAGACAGTTTGCGCGGGGGTGTTTATGAGGTAAGGGGGTGTATAGAGAATAATTTTAGCATCTAATAGGGGAGGGGGAGCTACATTTGAATACCAGCTGGCTTGACAGTTTGTGAATAGAGATGATAAGGGTACGTGACACCAAATCATACAGAGGCAAAAGCAGCAGGAGCCGTGTGCATGCGATGCTGCACACGCAATGTGGCGCAGCATGCGATGCTGTCATCCACAGGACTTTGTTTGGTCAAAAGGCGGCAAAAAAAAGGATGTCTATTTGCGAGGAAACGGGATTGCTCAGGGTGGGAGTGAGCAGGAGCGTCACACAGGATGCACTGTCAGCCAGCTTCAGTTTAATTAATGAGGTAACCAAGCCCTGTTAAAAAAGGCAAGGCTAAAATAATTTATTATAATAATAATTACTATTTATCTTCTTCTTCTTATTATTATTATTATTATTATTATTATTATTATTATTATTATTATTATTATTATCATCACCATCATAGTTGTTGTGATATGAACCTATGTTTTTGTTTTTTGAAGTAGTAGACTGACCGCTGCTTTTTTTTTCAATAATGGAACAGAGGGATTCTGGGAAATCACAATAAAGAAAGAAAGACACAATTTTCAAGGCCTTTATAAATGGGTCTTTCTTTTTAGCACTTTATGAAATCTCAAAGTCCAACATGAGAAAGTAGGTGACTAGGGGACAGTGGAAAAAGAAAAGATTTATTGATGGATGGTACCTTTCAGCAGAGGCCCGTGGTTAGAGGCGAGGCGGCCGCACTGAAGATTTCCTTTCAGACGCCTTTGATTCACCTGCTGAAAAATGAGCCAGAGGACTGATTTGGGTGAAGGGTTAGATTCCAGTTATGAGTGGAAATACAAGGTATTTACCAAAAAAAATCCCTAATGCACTTTCATGCTGCCTTGGGTGTCTGATGAAAAAAGGCAAATGTCCTCTTGGAGGTTTTTGATCTGGCAGAGATGGTCCTTAGGGTCAATTCCCATCCACTCTGGTCTCGGTCTCATCTCTTCCATCAAGTCCCCAGGTGGATGAGGAGTGGGCATCACAAATACACTTTCTTCCGACATCCATTAAGAGGAGTCCTTAAGTAATGTTTCAGAGAATTCAAAATGGAAATCTGAATAGACTAACAGCTTTCTTAGACGGGCCTGCTCATTGATTATTGCTGTGCACTTGGAAACGGCAACAGGAATCAGCGGAGTGGAGACAAGTGACACAATGTGTGTGTGCGTGTGTGTGTGTGTGTGTGTGTGTGTGCATGAGCCTGGACAAGAGTATTAGCTTGCGGCGTCATGCTAAGATACCCTACTGCATTTGTCTTTTTCAATGTTTCTTTTTCTGAATGCAGTGGGGGGATGGGGGGTACTAAGGGTAGGTCAGAGAAATAAAAAGAAGCAGACAGAATACTGGAAACGGCAAATACAGAAATAGATGCAGACACGCTGAGCCTGAGAGATTAGCATCCCAAGTGCGCTGTATGATCCAAATGTCAGAATGCCGGGGGTACGGCAATTGGCCGCCCTGTGCTGGACTCCCAGCTGTGAGGATATGGACACTCCTAAAGCCTGCATCAATGGAGGGTCTTTCTCTGTGAGCATATGGACACTCCTATAGCCTGCATCAATGGAGGGTCTTTCTCTGTGAGGGTATGGACACTCCTATAGCCTGCATCAATGGAGGGTCTTTCTCTGTGAGGATATGGACACTCCTATAGCCTGCATCAATGGAGGGTCTCCCTCTGTGAGGATATGGACACTCCTATAGCCTGCATCAATGGAGGGTCTTTATCATTTTTCATTTGCACATATAGGTACACTGCAATGCCTATGTTCCCATATCCCATCCTGGTCTCTTCTGAGATGGTTGATAGTAAGGCTTGGGGTCCAAGTACAGGGTCCACCATTTACCTGGTAGCCTTTGAGGGGTTAATGGCCTCGCTCAAGGACCTAACAGATGAGATTATTCTGCTGAAGATGGGAGTCAAGCCAGCAATCTTCTGATCACAGGTACAAAGGCCTCGCCCTTACATAGGGTATGTTTTCCTGGAGCTACTCGACCGCTCGGCATGTGGTGGGGTCGAGGCCTGTCTTAAGTTGCTGGAATTCCTTATCTTTCTTGATACAGACACACACATAAACACACACAAAACACAGCAGCCCAAGTATAGCACGTGTGAGACAGACCGACCTTTCCATTTATTCAATACAGTTCAATTAATAGAACTTTATTTGTCCCCCAGGGGCAATTTAAAAGGCATAGAGGAGCAGCGCACACACGTAACAGTTATGACATTTGACACAACAGAGGACACACAATGAACTGTGAACAATAATAAATAAATGACTTTAAATACAGAGGCAATAAGGTGCATGAAATGAGACATGAGAAGTGAGAGAGACTCAGATCTGAGGGGGTCTGGATTGTAGGGGGAGGTGGGAGTGTGAGAGTTTCTCTCTCTGTCTAAAGAGGCCCTGGCAGCTATACTTGGGCTGCTGTGTTTTGTGTGTGTTTACGTGTGAGACAGACTCACCTTTCCATTTATCCTTCTCTCTGAAATGGCCTTGGTAGCTGCCCGTATGACTCTGTCTCACGCATAAACACACACAAATCACTGTGCACTTTGGCATCTTATGCCTGAGGTTCACCTCAGTTCACCAGCCACGCATCACGCATGTAAAACTCAGAAAATGCCAGGGTCTGAAGTGACTACACTTAGAATGCTGAAAGAAAAAAGAATTTTTATTTTCCACAGAACAAAATTCAAATATTTTGCAGCCATTTTGTGTTTTTTTTTTTTTGTTTTTTTTTTTTTATTATTTTTGGGTGGTATGGGTTATTCCTTGCCTTGCATGTGTGAGTGAATGGTGTGTGAGTGAGTGGTGTGTGAGTGTGCCCTGCGATAGCTTGGCATCTTGTCCTGGGTTATTCCCTGCCTTGTGCCTGTTGTTTTTGGTACACGCTTGTGACCCTGAGGACAAGCATGTATGTAGAATGAATGAATTATTCATTTAAATCTACAATGTCATTTTGATTTGCATATCTGTTAACTTTAACTTTAAGAGTTAACTACAGGAGAGTTGCTTCTGATTGGAGAACCAATGTGTCAGTCAAACTTATTGACCACTTACTGTCTGGCCTCCATGCAAGACACACCCACATTTGTCTCTCTCTTTTTCCAGAAGCTCCCATGTCTCTCACTGCACACTGACAGGCCTAAACCAACATGGAGTCCCTATGGCAACAGATAAAATAAACCAGAGTTCAGTTATAAGTTGCTTTACGAAGCCCGATGTTGGTTTTTCAATATGCATACTTGACTGTACCTGTGTTCTCATGCATGCGTTTTATCGTCTTTCATTCCGAAAGACCAGTTCCAATAGAATAGAAGTCCTCTCTGATGATAATGTAGTGTGTCACAACAGACCCATGTAAAGCACATTGGGACGACTCTGTTGTCATGCTATATAAAAAATCAATTGAATTGTAGTATAGAGGACAGTAAAAATCCCCCTTCTTGCCACACCCCAAATAACAAGGATACATGGGTTGCATCGTCACCAAGCAAGAAAAATCCCATGATTCATTGCATCCAAATTCTATGGAAAGCAACTTAGCAAGAACACAAGTACCATCTTTGCCTTCTTGGTATTGAGAAACGCCCCCAGATTCCCATGAGTGATGTTTGGTTGGCTCCTTCAGTTTTAGGTTTATAAACATTTATGTTGTGTCAAATGGCCTGCACCCACACACTATTCTGTCTCCTCCACTGTCAGAGGGAAGCCCAGGGGATTATGGGAAAACTACCAGATTAGCATGGCTCAGCTGTGAGTAGGAGTATCACCCGTCAGTGAAAGTCTCCTGACCACTGAAGCAGTGCATTTCTATATTGAGTCCAATAACTGGTGTTGAACCGGTGCACACTTTGCATGTGAACCAAGCAGCAATACTTACCTTCAATCACCACTGAGGGGGGAACCTCCAAATTCATCATTTACCATACAATAAATGAGGCAATAACTGTAAAACTGCAAAAAATATATTTCTTTCAGCAATAATGAACTATGATTTAAAGTTTTACATCAGGCACAATACAAGAAATCAAGTGGAGGTCAATATGTTCTCTGCATAGCTTTTTTACCCATTTGTCATGTGTAATAAACATGTAGCATCTTAGCAGAACCGTATCTTTCATTAGTACTGAATGTTGGAGGCTTTGTCTTAGAGACTATTATTATTATTATTATTATTATTATTATTATTATTATTATTATTATTATTATTATTATTATTATTAAGTTAAAGTATTATAGTATATGATAGCAGTAGTAGTTTTGTTGTTGTTGTTCCCATTTTGCACTCACTTGTACTCAATCCTTCTGGTTTCTTTTCCTCCTTCAATTTCTACCTCTATCTCCTCTCACCATCTGCTGAATTAACGGCATGGTATCTGCAGAATGAATCCAGATTACAGGGTGATACTTCTGATTCTTCACTGGGTGTAAATTGTTCATTTTATACTCCACTCCATAGCAATCAGTAGCAGAGTGCAATTACAGTGGTCGCACTTCTGCCAGTCCGTTGCTATTAAATATTCTGTTCAAGTAATGTAGTACTGATAACATCATGGTTTATGTCAAATAACTACTATAATTTTAATCATTGAAAAATGCCAGTCGCCATAGTAACAGTGACAGTCAAACAGAGAAATGACCCAGTGACACTGTGACACAAGTCGGTTTAGTAGCTCTGATTCATTCCCGGCTCGGTCATTGAACCATAAGGAGGAGGGTTTTGAAACCACATGGAGTGCGGCCCTGCAAGGCCTGCGGATCTCACTGGGCGCTGAGTCGCCTGTCTTCTTGTGTCACTTTTAAGCAAAGCTGGCTTCGCAGTTCTAAATCCCCTTTTCTGATTATGCTCCTTGAATAAATGAATGAATGTTACATTTCAAGCACCAATCTGTGTAACACTCACCTGGATGACGTGACGGTAATTTGGGGCCTTTTGCTGGTACTACAGGCTGTTGGACAGTAGGAAATATGCCACTGAAGCAGCTACACTGTGGTTTCCTATCCTACAGGGAAGCAGACCAGTCATAAAAGCACCTGTTGATGCCTGAAAATGCCCCTTCGTGTGAGAGCTGCAGGCCTTTCGCTGTCAGAGACTTCAGAGCAGACTGAATTGGAGCCACACCATGATATGCCTTCCTGTTCTCCAGATGTATGTTCTGCTATTAATCTGCAGCATTTCCAGTTGTGAGTTTTTGGCACTAGAGTGGCATTGATATAAAATGATACTGCCTTTGTCCATCGTAATTAAATATAATTGTTACAGGCAATCTATCAATATATATTTTAGGATTATTAATCCTGTATTTAAAAGGCTCCTTTCAAAGCATACTGCCCTTCATAAAAGCAACTATGAAGTCCATCGAGCTTCTATAACTGCTTGTTCTATTCAGGGTCGTGGGGGGTCCGGAGGCATTCAGAAGCTATAGAAACAAAGCAGGGAACAACCCAGGATGGGGCGCCAACCCATCGCAGGACACACTCACGCATCAGTAACTGACACATGCACACCTATGGGCAGTTTGATATCTCCAATTAGCTTCAGCATATTTTTGGACTGGGGGAGGAAGCCGAAATACCCAGAGGAAACCCCATGCTGACATGGAGAGAACATGCAAGGTCCACACACATGCAACCATGGCAGAGACTCAAGCCCTGCTCTGAGAGTATGATGCAATAGTACAAACCACTCTGCCACCATGCCACCCGCAACTATGGAGTAAATATTGAAAATCTGCACTGAAGAGGCAGTGAATCAAAAAGCCATGATATATGTTTTGGCAAGGACCTTCTTACTTGTCTTCTTTGAAGAAACAGCACAAATGGCCACACCAACCTCCACTCATGGGCCTGATCCGTTTTTCCATATTCCATTTGGTCTGAAAGGTATCCCAACATGATGTCCGCAATGTCCTGATAGCTGAACAGTACAGAGGAGGTGGTTAGCCTTTCAGGGAACACCTTCTTGGCTGGTCCTCTGAAGATAAGCCCCTAGGCTGGCTCCATCATACTGGGAATGGGTTGCATGGGCCTGCTGTCTTATTAAACCCCAACAAGCACTGGCCATCTTAGCCACACGCCCCTGGAGAGAAGAGAGAAAAGGCTAATGCATAAATCACCATATTTCTACAGCCAATATGAGATATCTTGCTTTTTAGTGGTGAGGAGCCTCAAACTTCTACAGCATATTTTTATTTCATTTGTATCTCTGTGCAATGCAGTGCCTGTCTGTACACCGAAAAGAATCATCCACACGTTACATCATTATGACATCATAAATAAAATCTATGCAGCCAGTTGTACAAAACACTTTAAGATTTTTCTTAAAATTTGAGTTAAGGTTTCCTTAAAATAAAGTCAGTTGCCCAAAACACCCTTAAGTCTTCTCCTTAAGGTTTCCTTAAAATGTTCACTTAAGTATGCAAGTTTTTCCCTTTATCTTGGTGTTATACCTTAAAGTTCCCTTAATGGATGCACAAAAGACATTAACAACCAACGTAACTAACTGCATCTTAACGATGACATGAGTTTATCACGATAAATGAAAAAAATAAACACATCCGGAGAAGAGTGTCCTGCAACTGAGAGTGTCTAATGAATATTATTACTGGTGATCAATTGATTTTACCTGACTGACAGTCAATTTATGACTTTATTTATACGGTCCGTGACATGTTTATAATTCATTATTGAACCTGGCTTGCAGATCGATCTTTCGGTTTCACAGAATAAAGAACGATGTAATGTTACCCCACAAATGAGCTCTGGCAAGTTTCACCCTGGGCACCGAGAATATTAGACAGAAGTACATTGGTTAAGGAATGAATTTTCTAATGCAGCAATATGGGGACACATGCAAAAATGCATTAAACAATAATTTTGACATACAACAATAATTCTACCCGCTCAATTTTTGCTCCACTACTTCATTTTTCCCAGTACTCCCATGGATCTTCCCAGTTAGTGCCAGTATATGTCATCAACCATTCAGCAAAGTTTATCGCTAATATGCTCCACTCAGTTTTTCTTAGTCGAGCAAAAAGTACCCACGTGTAGTGAACACAATACAACGGGAGGACTAGTCCACATTTTCATCAGTTAAGGTTGCAATGGGGACAAAATCTGACTTTCAAAATTTTATTTATAGCCGTCAGACTAATAATATGTTTCATTTTGTCAATGTCATCTTTGTCAGACTACAGTATAATCTCATCAACATTTCTGTCAATGAAATGAATACTGGAGATATATTATAAGCAGGTATTACAAGCAGGTGTGTGGGCAAGCAAGCAAACGGTCTTCATGGAAACGGTACAATTTCACTGCCATAAAATGTCTTTCAATGCAGTAAATCCCTTAAGATTTTCCCTTAACTAAGGAAACCTTTTAAAGGATTCCGTGCTACACCCTGAAAAAATCCCTCAGCTAAAGAGAAATTAAAGCTAAAGTGTCATACTTAAGAGGAGAACTTAAGGTGTTTTGTGCAACTGGGCCCCAGTTCTTAACTCATATAGTTCTCACCCACTATAAAATGTGTCCTTATATACCGAAGTTCGGTTTGTTAACTCGCAAACGTACTCAGTGTCTTTTAGTCTAAAACTCATGCAACATGCCCATGAACTAGGGAACCAATCCCGTCTGTCACCCGAGGGCTGCATGTACACCAAAGAGTGGTTAGTTAGTTAGTTAGCAAACATGTCTAGTTATTTATTTTAGCCTATAACGCATCTAACATGCCCATGAACTAAATTTTGCATGTTTTTGTATATTTCCTTATTTTTTTAGTAATAATTTATTTTAAAATTATGGGTAGAAATTTGAATAAAATGAGTCATACTGGCATCCTGTACAGGGTGTCCCTGCCCTCCCCGTGCCGGGACGAATGAATAATGAATGAATGAATTATGAATAATGGACAGATGGATGTATGTGTGAATCGGTCTCATCCTCTTACACCCAACTTTGCTTTAGCACAAGTAACACAAGTAATGGTGGTAGGCCTTGTCTTTCACAAGTGTACAAACTGCACAGAATAAACCGAAGTTCCCTTCCTTGTGCAGTCAGGCTCATCACGCTGTCAAATGCGTGACGTGTCCCTTTAAATGGGGGTGGGGGGGGGTGGGTAGTGGCTGGCAGGCTCATGGAGATGACTCACCAGATATGCAAATTAACAACTGTACACTATAAATATTCCTCCAAAACAAAACCAGCATATGACTACATACAACCCACATCCGAGCCAATTGATAGCAGGGATAAAATGTGATATGAACTAGATGCACAGTAATCTGACACTGGAGCATTATAGATGGCAAACCTAACAGGTGCACTGATGTGCTCTTCAAGAGCTAATCACTTAGATAAATGGGTGAATGGATGCGATTTTTCTAATTTCGCGTTATTCCCTGCCAAAAATGTCTTGTGCTGTAATCCATGAAAGACCACATTTTGAAGAGGTGAAAAGTCAATCAGTCAGAGTTGTCAGGCTCTGACGTGGCAAAACCTCGTCTGCAGACATATCGACGCCTTCTTGGGAAGGAAATGATTTCTGTTTTCTCAGCAAATCCCACTCGCCGGCTGGAGACGGTAGAAGGGTCAGCTCCGGGCCGGCTTTTCCGAGGTGAATTAATAGTAAGCCTTCCCTTTTCTCAATGGTATAAATAGACCCAGTGTTTCCCAGAAGGAAAGTGCCTTTTGTTTTTGCTTATTTTCTGCCCAGGCTTTACAAGCAAATTATGAGAAGAGACTAATGGAATTAGTAATGAGATACTCCAGTTGGGAGATCTGAAGCTCTTTGGAAATCTGTAGTAGTTCACAGTTATAAAATGAGGTCCATATCCTTAAAGGGGCAGGCCAACGTATCCCTTAAAGGGGCAGGCCAATATATCCCTAAAGGGCACACCAATGTACCCTTAAAGGGGCACACAAACATATTCTTAAAGGGGTATGCCAACATATCCGTAAAGGGGCACACCAATGTATCCCTAAAGAGGCACACCAACATATCCCTAAAGGGTTATGCCAACATATCCCTAAAGGGGCACGCCAGTGTGCAGGGGGTAGTTAATCTAACTAATAGTATAATCAATCAGGCTCTTTTTCCACTTTCCAATTTGTTTGTTCAGCACTTCTGAACTCTCAAGACTTACTTAAAAGAATATCATTTATTCCAAGGTTATTGAAAAGACTAGTCCAGGAATGTATCACAGGGCAAAAACAAATACCTCTCTTGTTAACCCGGTTTAATATATTGCAACATTTTGATAGATTACCATTAAAACCGTTAAATGACATACCTTCCTGAATAATGCATTTTAATTTAGCAAGTAAATCAGCCTTTAGAATTTCATATAATTCCACCTGAAAGGTATCCTAAAAAGGTCCCTCCCCCAGATATCTATTGGGTTATAATCAACAGCCAGAATTAGGTGGGGGGGGGGGGGGTTTGCCCAAGGTGGTTTAGCACTGTAGCCTCACACCTCTGTTCCAATGGGTCTGATTCCCACCCTTGAGTTTTCATGCATCTTCTCTAGCTAATGAGTGAATGAATGTTACATTTATACAGCGCTTTTCAAGACACCCAAAGCTTTACAGAACCAATGGGGAGCCACTTCAACCCCCACCACTGTGTAGCCCCCACCTGAATGATGCAACGGCAGCCATTCATTTTGTGCCAGTACGCTCACCACGCAGTTTGGTGGGAAGGTGGGGACGGGGCAGGACAGAATTCATTAATTAGATATAGGGGATGATTAGGTGGCCAGATTTAATCGGCCACAGCGGGTACTTTTTATCCAGGGCATTGGGGTACCACCCCTACACTTTCAGAAGATGCCCAGTGATCTTTTATGACCTCAGAGAGCTCAGTTTTATGCCTCATCTGAGGAACGGCGCCATGTTTACAGCAT
The DNA here is from genome assembly GCA_026777045.1 of Hyperopisus bebe. Classification (NCBI taxonomy): domain Eukaryota; kingdom Metazoa; phylum Chordata; class Actinopteri; order Osteoglossiformes; family Mormyridae; genus Hyperopisus; species Hyperopisus bebe. The sequence goes on from JAODJW010000050.1 coordinate 4,799,056, forward strand.
AGTGCCCCCATCACTGGGGCATTGGGACCCACACAGACCACAGAATGGGCTCCAATACCTCCTCCAGCAGCAGCCCAGCTTTCCTGCCTGGTCTCCCATTCAAGCTAGATAGGTGATGGTGTCAGATCTTCCCAAATGCCTCCAATTTCTACATCTACAGGTCAACCAAAAGGTTTCTCATTGTGGAAGTTAAGCTGCTTCTTAAGCTAATGGACACTACTGGAATTCAATCCATTTTTTTCTCAGAACAGTAACAGAAAGAGTTGCAAAGCTGAAGCCATTTGAGGCGCCTGCAGAATAGTTGAACAGGAAACACTGATTTCTTTTGCAGACTGTTTCTTAACTTAATTCTAGTAATGGTACAAACAAAATTACAAGTTTCATGTTTTGACAGAACACAGTAAAACTTAAGCCTCGAATAAAACAAATAATATTGTTGTAATGAGCAAGAAAATATGAAGTTATTTATTTATTGCTTATGTGTTGTTATTTATAGTAAGTAACTGAGTATATATGGGGATGTGTACACATACAGTAAGGGATTTGACTGACTAGACAAAAAGAGCTGGAAGGGAAAATGTAAAAAAAACTTTGATGAAATTTTCACTCAAGGTTTGTCATTCCTAAATATTTAATGAAACTAAAAGACTATTTTTAAAAGAATTTGGAGGGAGGGAAAGAAAGAAAAGAAAGAATGCAATCATTGCCCCTTAGGGTTGGAGATCATCATACAGTTTCCCAGAGTTTTGTCCTCATATGAATAGGAAGATTATCTTGAAAGAAAAGCCAGAGTCTTGTGAAAGAGAAACAGCATTTTCTGTGAAGAAAGGTCTCCGAATGACATTAATACTAATAGCTAGGATTGATGGGATTGGTGGCAACCATCAATTTTGACACATAGTCTGGCAACCCTGAACCTGGCACTAACAATCCAGACCCTAGCAGCGAGCACACCTGGCAATCAGCTTAGCAGCAGTAATCTGCCCAAGAACCCCTGGACATTTACCTGCCCTTCCAAAGGGCGCCACCTGCACGCTCTGCACTAAAAGTACCTAGAGAGGAAATGTAGCTTATTTTTGCTTCAGAAATTTTCAGCTGTGTCAGCATGGGGTGAATTGCAGTGTGGCTACTGCGAACAGGTGGCTTGATGAGTAAGGAGTTGCACTCATATCTGGGTTGCTGCTGTGGGAGAGTTGATGTGCCATTAAGTAAGATTCTTAGCTAACAATAACACTAATGTTGCATTGTTATTGTAGTACTGCCAAGTTAACACACATATTGTTCTCAATAACTCCTCACTAAAGGACATTAACCACAGTGGTCTTCAGCAGATTTATCAATCTCTGACATTTAAAAATGTGTTTTTAGTCCTTGTTGCTTTTGTAAATAAGGTTCTACTTCCCATACAAATGAAATATTAAGAATCTGATGTTTGAACCCTGGATTGCATAAATACTACCCTGTTAAAGCCTTTCTTGCTTTTTTGTACTTCCCTCCAAGAGCACCCTGGTTTTCGACATTAAATCAATAGTAACAACTGTTTTACGGCTTTCAGAGCATCTTCTGAAAAGCAAACATTGTTTCAGCTGGTTGCAACAATCGCCCATAATTCCTAAGTTTATTGCAAAACTTTAAGACTACAGTAAATCTTCATGGATTAAGCGAGCAGAGGAAAAGCTCGCAATCATCTTATGTTCCCAGGTTTAAGGACACCTGTTTCTTATCTTGTATCCCGTAGATTCAGTTTAACAGAGAAAAAGGTAAGCCAAGGGCCAGCAATGTTTGAAAGAAGAATAATCCCAAAAGTTTAAACACAAACAGCATGTCTGTATGACATTAAAATGATTTTTTTGTTTTTGTTTTCCACAACAATGCTGATGTCAAGGATTGCCGCATTTAGATGGAATCGATTTTCATGAGTACAGGCATTATTGGACTGAGCTGTCATTTTCTGCATTGTTCGTAAGGCTGGATCTGTATGCCGCATTTTCCAATCGATGATCCCATTGGAACATAGACTACCAGGAAGCTGGTTACAGTCTGGACTCCATTCCAAGGTGAATGAGAAGGTCTTCCAGGGCACCGTGGGGAACTCTGTCATCCCTACCAGCATGGCATACGTAGTGCTTTTTAACCTCTATTCATCCATTTTCCAGAATTGCCCTAAAAATACGAATACTGGAATATTAAACAGAATTCAATGAGTCTATTGTTAAGGCCCAGTGTTAACCTGAAAGTAACAGAACAACCTCAGTTATTTCTCTTCTTGCTGTTTTATGGAAAATGGCATTATTGTCAACCTTGTACAAAGCACAGCACTCACTAAATACAAATTGTGCTGTTTTTTTTTTTTTTGAGAAGCAATGACTTATTTTGAATCATCTATCCATCCATCTTCCAGAACTAATATCCAGTACACAGGGTTGCAGTGAGCGCAGAGCCCCAGGTGGTAAATGCCAGGAGGCAGGGGGCATCTTGTACAAAATGTTAAATGGCCCCAAGTGGGGCCAAGTCTGTTTCACTGCTCCATGAATGTTATTACAAGGTTAGCACCAACTTTCTAACTCAGAAATTAATTGTAATGATGCTTGCGTTGTTTTACATTCCAGCGTGAGGCAACAAGAGGTACATTTCTAGGGCACTGATTTCTACTTGTGGTTCCAGAGGACCCCTCAAGGTCAAAGGTGAATGGAGCAAACCACAGGGTTAAATTTAGGGGGGTTACAGGATATTTTTAAGCACAAATATTTTCCTTATGCTTTATCTGACCTTGATGTCATCATTATAAATGAATAAATGCCTAATGAAATCTTCCCCTTTCATCTGCATACCATATGCATCTATTTTATTAGCAACAGACGGATCTTATTTAGAACCTAGAGTACCATTCATCCCCGGTGGAGAAAGTGGCACACTTAATAACCCACTGCAGTATGAGGCCATTATATTTTTTGAGTGGCATTACTATACCCATGCAAAGCTCATTAGCGCATTAGACAATGGTGCATGAAATTGCAGGCTTTGCAGGCGAGGATGCTGTGTCGAAACCACTGACCCCAAGCACTGGTTTGGCCACTGCTGACAACTACAGTACCTCCTTTCTTCTTTCAACTGGCATCGATACTCCCAAAGAAAGAGAGGGAACTCCAGGTTTAGCATTTGTGTGAAACTTGAAGCTGTCCCTTTAGCTTGTATTTCTTGATTTTAAGCAAAATTGAGATATTTCTGGGCCTGCATCAGTCTCAGCTGTCATTGTCTTCGTGCCTGCTAGGAACCCAGAGGCGGGTGTGCAATGTTACTGTGATGTAAAGCCACATGGCAATGAATTAGCCAGCATAGTGAAAAGCAGTGTTTCCCAACCCGGTCCACGTTTTTCCTCCCTTCTAGCTCCCTGCCAGACGGTCCACATTTTTGCTCCAGGTAGGGAGCTGGGAGGGAGCAAAAACATGGACCGTCTGTGGATCCCTGAGGACTGGGTTGTACACAGTCATACTGGAAGAATTGGGAGAGTCAGAGAAGCAGCACAGCTGACCTCAAAGGCTCATACCGCACTGGTGACAGGGAGCAGCCACTAATTAGTGAGGATGTTTTCATGCGGATACAATCAAGTTCAAGCTGTTTGATTGCATTTCCAAAGCTGAGGTACCACACACCAATCTTCTCAATAAGTGTACTGAAATTTTAATACTATGCAACCATTGAAAAGTAAATTTAGGTCTTTGGAAAGAAGTTTAAATCCATTCAATGTTCCAGCTCGGCTGTGAGATTATGCCACATCATCCAATGCACTTCGCCCTTGACTGAAAAGGCGTGTCCACAAAAAGTGCAGTAAACATTCGCTTTTAGAGATTCCAAGAAAGCATAACTCTCAGTGCACATTTCAGTACAGCTGTTTAAATGAATACTCATCCTAAATATAATTTAGGATCATGTATCTTGTGATATAGCGGACAATGCAGGTGAGATTTAAAATCGGACAGTTTTGCCATCAAGGAGGATAAAGCCATATATGCAGAACTGGTACTTGGCAGAGCAAAGCTGATGTATTCTAATCAGTCCATAGCATTTTGGCAAGATCATCCATCTCCCATAATTGCTTCTCCAGTACCTGGAGGTCCTTCCAAAAGGCACAGGTGGCACTCTGGACAGGATGCCAGTACATCACAGATTCTCGACTCGGGCCTTGGGGACCCCAGCCCTCACATTTATGCTCCCAGAACACCTGTACCAGATATTCTGTGTTCCTGATTTCTTTATTATTTGGCTCAGACTGCTGGGAGCTGGGAGGGAGCAAAAATGTGGAGACTTTGCGGGTCCTCAAGGGCTTGGTTGAGAAACACTGCAATACGGAGAAACACTGCAAAATGTGCAGAAACACTGCAATACAGGGTTACAATGAGCGTGCAACCTATAGCAGGGATTCAAAGACGCTGATTTGCATAACATGAGAATTCTCGGCATAAAGAACCGTCGGCGGGAATCGGAGCAGCGGCCCTGCAGATGTGAGGTTACAGTGCTGCCAGCCCAGATGTATTTTAGAAACATATACGTGTGATGTGCTCCTTTCGTTTCCTCACTAATCAGTATGTAAGGTGCTCTTCATGCGGGATCGAAGCTCCTTCACACAGACCCCACGGGCTTCTCCTCGAGGTCACTGCGGAGCTTCAGACAGCTACCCCGGTGCCGTGACATAAAAGAGTGACCCAGCAGGAAGCCTGCACAAGCCGACGCTTTGGTCTTCAGCAGAGATCGCATCTGTATGCAGCTGCGAGCGCCACGGAAACACGAATCGCTGCCGTAGCCCTGCTTGCCATTCCCAACACTCCTGTAGTTACATACTTACTTTCGCTCTGGTTTTTGTGCATCACAAACCCAAACAAGGGGAAAAACATGCTGTGTGTAAACAATCTGGCAGTAAGCACGCAGTTAGCGTGTTCCTCCCGCACACACTGACATGCCTGCCGGGATCACATGTGTCTTGTTCAGGCTGGCAGGTAGCTCTGGACTACCATGAAGGAAATGCGAGATCATGAATCCAGGCTCAGTCAAGCCCACCAGGTGAATCCCGGCTTTGCTTGGAAGATCTTCCCACTATGTTTCTCACAGGGAAGGAGTCTTTTTAATAAGTGTGTGGCTCAGCAGGTTTCCATGCTACGCCTCTTATTGGAAGGTCACTGTCTGAATCCTAGGAAAAGTGATGAAGAGTGATGTCACTATTGGGCCATTGGAATGAACCTGCCCTTCTCAACTGCATGTCACTTTGGATAAAAGCTTTTGATAATTACTGTAGCTTAGACGTTAGACAGATACAGGTTGAGGAGTAGTTGTGAATGAAGACACATTGTGAATTATCCTAATCCTATTATTGTCATTAATCTCCTCTTAATCATTGCCATCCAACTATCACTGTGACTCAGGGCATCCGGAGCCTATCCCAGAGGCTATGGGCGCAAGGCCAGGAATTACCCAGGACTGGGCACCAACCGATCACAGAGCACACATTCGTGAATGCATTCACAGCTGCCGGCAATCTTCACATTAGCAAGTTTTTGGACTGTGGGGGAGAAACCGGAGTGACCAGTGGAAACCCCACAATGATGGGGCAAGAACATGCAAATACCACACACATACAACCAGTGTGGAGCCACAGTGTATTCATTTTCATCTGTACTGGGATGGTGCAAACCAGTAACACAGACCAAAATCCAGAACAGTCAGGACTTTGCGTGTGAAGTGTTTCTGCTTATGTGGTATCCAATGGCAGGTCTGCTCAGCCGCCCTGAGATTGGTTGATGCCCTCTGGCCTGAATGCCAAGGTCTGAGTCTGCAGTCGGGCAGCCCTGTCATTGCCTAACAGGCCCAGGTTTGTCTCACGCTCCTTCAGTACACATCTGAAGCAGAAGGAGTTTCATTTCCCGAGGGAGAACAGGAAGGCGCTGGTTCAAGTCCTAGGAGTGAATGTGCTGTGTACAGACATCCCGCCTGGTAGAGTTCCAAGAGTTTCCCACAGATTTACAGCAGCTCCCTGACACCCGTGAATGATGCACAAGGAAACCCGGCAAGAGTTTTACTGCCGCAAGTCAACCCCACCCCACCTGGTCAGCATCCGTCACCCCCAGCCAGCGCTAGGCATGGGTAGTATCTAATGTTTAATACCATCATACCACCCAAACATTATATACTGTCTAATGCTTAATACCATCATACCACCCAAACATTATATACT
>JAODJW010000050.1:4806471-4816921 GCA_026777045.1 Hyperopisus bebe
GGGAGTTGTTTCAGCTCCCCTGAAAAAGTGGCATCCCATATTTCTTCAGGTTAAAACGGTCACTCAAGCGGTTACTGAGGGTAAGCCCTCCATAAGGGTCACATCCTAGAATCACCCCTGCTTCAGCCTTTGACACCAGTGTGTGAAAGCACTGAGATCCAATCCCAGACCGGCCTCTCCTCCAGCCCCCCTTCCCGTCCCACTGCCTGGAATCAGCGTTTTGATGCAGGGGTGGAAGGAGGTCACGCACGCCAGGTATTTGGCAGAGGCTCTCTGACATTCCGGTTTGGGCAGATATATCACGTGCATCCAGACTGGACCTAGTTTTACTATGAATTCATAGTGTTTGCGCTGAGAAGCATTTCTCTTTTCACATCTCATATCTTTGGTTCCTCAAGGGCGCATAATATAACGGGATTTGCATAATGATCGCCAGGGTTCGAAACACCAGTGTGTGTGTATGGCGCTGCAGCCCATGTGAGGCTTCCAAGCACGCAGAACCCCTGAGATCCACCGGCACTAGCACCAGGACCAAACGGGACAGGTTTTACATATGACAAAGAGCCTTTCGCAGTTTTCCCACAAAAATTGAATTACACATAATCTTCACTTTTCATTCCTGAACTGTTAAGGGTTTAGTTTAAAAAAATCCCTTTCTTTATCCGAGTAATTAATGCATATTGACAGATACATCCCCCCCACTGAATCCTGGTGTAGATTTTTAATACTGTCTTTTAAGGGGATCCTTGGAGAATTCTTATGAGGTTTAAATAAGGCTTGGCATTTAAATAACACTCCTAAGGCACAAGATGATTTATCTCACATTTATGCAGATTTCTAAGCCTCTGAATAGCTCTCGATTATTCTGTGTTTTTTTTCCTAACACTCAAGTGGCAGGTCTGTACTTTAGGGCTCCGATTCCACCATTTGCCCTTAATTTGAATATCTCTCCTGTTTGACGCACAGATCAAGGAAGGGGTTATGCTTACACATTTTTAAAACAAATCCCCCCCCATGTGTACATGAATCCTAATTACCCTTGTTCATATTTAACAGTCTTTGTTGTCGCTGTGTATCATCAACGGTGATATGAAAATTTTGCAGATTCCACAGTAGGAGGTGAAGAAATTCAGATTAAACAGTAGCTTGACACAATGCTGATGATTGCCAGTCACCTCCGCCCCATGAGCATGCAGGTAACAGACATGCCATTAATGGGCACCGGTTGATAAAGGAGGCCCATGCCTCAGTTCATTGTGCCGTGCTGCACGGAGACAGAAGATTTCATACTTAGGCAATAGCCTCAGGGTCTGCAAACTCATTTCTACAAGTATAAATACTACAAATACGAAAAAAAAGTCAGCAGACATCAAAATGCATACACAAACACATGGTACCAGTCAAAGTTTGGACGCCAAGTTGCCTACAAAGGAGAGTGATAGAGTGTCGCATCACATGACCTGGTCACCTGAACATCTAAGCGTAGTAGAAATGATTTTGGAGAAGTTTGGAAAGGCGGCCAATAAGTGCTCCGCATTCATGGACAGCTGTAAAAGCATCCCGGGAGGCCACCTCATGAGAGGAGGAGGAAGCAGGATCAGCCAGTCCCTGGGGCAATTGGGGTCAAGGGCCTTGCTCAAGGGCCCAATGGTGGAGTCACTCTGCTGAACCAGGGATTCGAACCGGCAACCTTCTGAGTCCCAAGCCATTGAGCTGCCCTCCCAAACAAATTATTATTTATATATGATTCATACCACACACACACACACACACACACACACACACACAGAAGGTATCTATTTATTTGTTTGTCTATTTCTTTATTTGAAATGTATTCATATGAAACTGAAGCACTGATTTTCGATTTCATTCGCCAGGTTGCGACTGCTGTTATATTCACAACATCAGCATGTCACACAGCTGCTGGGTGACCTGTCATCACACTGGAGCGTGTCACAGCTGTCTGGAGGACAAACCCTCTGTGTGGCTCTCGGCTCACTAGTGACAACAGAAATCTCCTCTGTATTGCATGAAATGGAGACTGTCATCGAGGGCCACTTGGCAGCTGTGATTCCAATGAGAGCTCACATCCGGGAACGGAAACTCACGCAAACACCTGGAGACCATCCAAGCTCCACACAGTGGTGGGCCTGGACCCAACCCCTCAACCTGTAGAGAAGTCAGACAGCGATGCCACACTCTGGACCACCGCGCTAAAATTACACGATGGCGCCAGGAATGCCGAAACATAGCAGCCGGAAAACCGAGACTCAGCTGCAAAGCCGGACGCTGCCAGCCAGGGAATGAGGCATCTGCTGGACACTGCTTCCCGCCGGACGCCGCTTCCCGCCGGACGTTGCTTCCCGCCGGACACTGCCTCCCGCCGGACGCTGCCTCCCGCCGGACGCTGCTTCCCGCCGGATGCTGCCTCCCGCCGGACGCCGCTTCCCGCCAGACGCCGCTTCCCGCGGGACACCGCTTCCCACCGGACGTTGCTTCCCGCCAGGCACTACTTCCCACCAGACACCGCTTCCCGCCAGACTCCACTTCCCGCCGGACACCGCTTCCCACCGGATGTTGCTTCCCGCCAGACACTGCTTCCCGCCACACACCGCTTCCCGCCAGACTCCGCTTCCCGCCAGACTCCGCTTCCCGCCGGACACTGCTTCCCGCCGGACACCGCTTCCCGCCAGACTCCGCTTCCCGCCGGATGCCGCTTCCCGCCGGACACTGCCTCCCACCGGATGCTGCTTCCCGCCGGACACTGCCTCCCACAGGACACTGCCTCCCGCCGGACGTTGCTTCCCGCCGGACTCCGCTTCCCGCCACACACCGCTTCCCGCCGGGCGCTGCTTCCCGCCGGACACCGCTTCCCACTCGCTGGGTGAGACGTAAGGGTCCACTGTTGCTGCTTGCCAGGGAATCTGTGTCTTCAATATCCTCTCCCTGGTCACATTATGTGAGCTGCTAAGTCATTTTTAGACCAGTGAGGGGGAGCTAAAGGTGTTGATGTGGAAGGGATGTGAAGGGTGGGGCTCTCATCTTGCATTAACACTTTGGACCCTATTAGTTTGTGAGCATTTTTCTATTCCTTTGACTTTAGGCTTTTTACATTGTATATACATGAGTTTCCCACATATGCTTTCTGGTTTTGTTTTAGGACATTTTGCGCTATATATGTCATTTTATGTGTAATTGCTGACACAGTCCTTATCATCCTTCTCATGAAGGAAAACTACTTGTGCCTATTGAAATTTCTCAATTTTTTTCATCTAATGTAAAATTTTTCAGGCACTACACATATAATCTTATGAATGTTGACATTAGAGTCGCTTTGATGTGGGAATGCCGGGGTTTCATTGGGGACCTTTCTGTGGTTTAGCTTTGTGAAGGAATACATGGTTACCAGTCAAGAATATGATCTCACTGTGATCTCATAGGTTCTCGTACTGTGAGACTGCTGTGATACCACTGTGAAACCAATTTGAAACCACACATTGACCACACGTCGATTTTATCTCATACTGTGAAATCATCAGTATATCCATGCGATATCATGTTCATTATCTATAGCTGAAAGAGATGCATAAAATATGTAGACCAAATATATAGGTACATGTATCGTTTATTAAACATTCCATAGGTATGTTTCAACTTTAAACAACAAACAAACAAGCTTTATTTGCCATTTGCACAAGTACAGCTACACCGGGATGCTTGTCTTCACAAACCCTATCTTACCCTCCATACCTTGAGGGTCACAGCTAACATGCAGCACCCCTGGAGCTGGGGGGTGTTAGCGATTCGCTCAGGGACCCACAGCCATGTGAGTGTTCTGCCAAGGCTAGGACTCAAAGCTGTGATCTATTGATCACCATGACTGTGATCTTTCAATCACAGAGAGTTAGTCTACTGAGCCACTCACTGCCGAAGCATAATAACCACGCAAATGTTACAATTTAAGACAGATAACTATCCACAGACATATGATCTGTATTAAGCTGCATGCATCTCGCAACCTTAATTCCGAATGCCAGGTCCCATCCGTATCTGCATGAATACAATGAGCAAACCCATTGTTCTTGTTTGGTCCTGTGGGGGAACCTCTTTTTTTGATTATTATGGGATAAAGTACCAGAGGATATGGGGTAAGGGGGGGACCCGTACCTGTCTTTGCCTACTGGGCCCTCAAATCCCTAAATCCAGCTCTGGGTTCAGTATGATGTTTTAGGTATCTCACAGTGATATCAGACAGGTAATATCACAATGTGATGTCAGTGTGAGATCAATATTGGAATGAAGATTTGATCTTGTATACGTTAGATAATTATGACATCGGGGTGATATCTAATTATGACATCGGGGTGATATCTAATTATGACATCGGGGTGATATCTAATGTATGTCCTGACTGGGTGCCAGGCGGAAATTAATATCTTTGATTATGCATTCATTTACATATATTTGATGTTTATTACTTTACATCATCTGAAAGACGAAAGATTGAAATGGAAAAGAATGGTACAGTTCATGATCTGGATAAACCCAGACGTAACAGACGGTTTTAAAGTCTAATGCTGAATGTTCATGGCTATCAGTTTTCCGCCAACATACACTATGATTGGAAAAGTGAAATTTGGGTATGAATCTCTGAGTGGGCATTTTAGCCTCAAACGGCAATCCAACACTGTAGTACGTCATTGTGCTCACATACAGGAGGTGTTCCAGCTAAATGACGGGTCTGTTTTATTTCAGAGCTCCACATCAAGCATACACATACAGACTTTTGTCAATAAATATTCCGAAAATATCAAGTAATTGTCTTTCTAATAAATAGAAAGCTGCATGTTGTTATTTCTAGTAGAACTCCGGCCCATTTTTCAATCTTTTCTTATCTCTTTTCCTATCACTGTCAACTGTGCATCCATTTGTCAGCTACTGACTGCCTATGAGATACCTGACCACTGGCTGTACAGTTTTTGCCCACCAACTGTTAAATAGTGCAGTGTAAGGCTATGGGTTCGCTGGACTTGTGCCCAGCAGGTTCTGAGTTCCAATCCCAACTGAGATGCTGTTGGTATTGAGCTGCAGGGGGCTTGGAAGTGTTGCTGTCTTTTTTTCCACTTCTTCAGAGCTGCCAAGCTTCTTGCTAGAGATGCACAGTAAGTGTCTGATACCCATAGCATAAAAGACCGCATTTTCCTATGTTTCCTGCATACTTCTTAAAAACATTAAGTTGTTTCGATGTGATATGTTTTCTGCCCAATGCTACATAGAGACAACATTTGGCTGTGTCATACATGGAAGAGTCTCCCTCTGTGTTAATTCAGCTGTGTAAATCACCAGAGAGGATCTTAAACTGCTGTGAATTGCCTTGTTTGGAGCTGTGAATTCACCACATGATGTCCAGACACATCCTCCATATCAGGACAGCAACAGCGGCATTAAAAGATATGCAGGTAACACAGCCAGGGTCGCTATAGGCATACCTGAAATTCTGAGCCAAACAGGTTGTTGTTTGAGCAAAAGACCAATCAAAGCAAAGGGGCAGGCAGTTGCTGTGGAAACAGTAGACGCAGACCAATCCCTGGGGTTTCCTTGACAGGACAATATTTTTCACCCTGAAAAACTGACTTGCCTTTTGTCAAATTGCAGAATCAAATATGTACAAACTGCACTAAACGTTACCCGAGAACACAGTGACATCAGCTAACAGAAATCTTCCGCAGCATGTTCATGAGATCATGTGACCAACACAGTGGATAAGGAATTTGTGTCATGCAGTCCAACCTTTGTATAAAATATTGCATTAGCAATACTATAAAAGCCTGAAATTGAAGAAATGGCAAGTACTGCATGACAATGACAAGTATTAAATGAAAAGTAAGCAAATGAATGTTATCAAAATCTCAAATTACATTACGTTATGCAAACCGTAAATTTAACCCACTAATTTAACCGATTAAGCAGCATATTATGAGCATAAATGAAAAGGACACAGGTGTCCAGCTAGCTATTTCTAGCTATTAGCTTTCTCATTTTCAGTATTCTTTATGGACGTTCTGGTCACAGAACTCTGTATCTTAGTCACCACACAGAACCGTTTCTGCACTGTACATTGCTAGTTGCTTAAAAATCTCTACAAACACATTTTTATACAAAAGTAGCAGAACATTCCCAGAACAATTTAACATGAAACATGAGTCACCCGATAAATTTAGTCCTCGAGAAGAAAAGAAAAAAAAAACAGTTCCAACACCCTTGAAAATAATCTCTTTTTAAAGAGCCTTCGTGGAACGGGCCCCAAAGTAATGGAAGGGTTTGCTGTTCTGTTAGCTAGGTAGAGCAGTACGCCCCCCCATGGTGTGACACTCAATTCAGGCCTCACATGCATTGTTACATTACATTCATTTAGCAGCCACTTCTCAGTTCAATTCAATTCTGTTTTATTGTCATTAACACAATGTGCAGGCCTGCGTGCAAATGCAAAGAGAGTGCGAGAGGGGGACTGGGGAGGAAGAGCAAGGGAGTATGTGTACATTAGGCACATTACATATATTATACATAAATTATACATACATGGAGTATACAGTAGATACACATATCAACACATACAAGTCTAGGGTACTGAAAATCAGATGAACGGTGTCATTGTAATCACAATACAGCAGTGCAAAGACAAATGGCATTAAAGTGTAGAGATAAAATTGTGCAAATGGAGTGGTAGCATATGTGCGTATCTGGGGGGGCGGGGCTATGAGGGCTCAGTTTGAGGGGGAGGGGAGTGGGTAAGTATGGTGAGTGAGAAGAGTTCAGCATTCAGTGGGTAGATAGTTCAGCTGATTAACAGCTTGAGGGAAGAAGCTTTCCCTGAGCCTGGAAGTATGGGCACTGAGACTCCTGCAGCGCCCCCCAGAGGGCAAGAGGAAGAACAGACCGGGATTGGGGTGGGTGGGTTCTCTGCTGATGCTGAGACCTCTATATAGGTACTGTTTGTGGTAGATGTCTTTTATTGCAGGGAGCTTGGTACTGTTGATGTTCTGGGCCGACAGCAGATGTGCAGTTACTGTACGACACTGAGATGCAGCTAGTCAGAATGCTTTCAGTGGTGCAGTGGTAGAAGGTGCAAAGCGATGTACATTTTGAAAGCGGAGGGCCAGCCAGTCCCTGGAGTTACGGGGAATTAACCGCCTTGCTGAAGGGCCTAACAGGAAAATCACTCTGCTGACTATGGGATTTAAACCAGTGACCGTCCGATTACAAGCACAGTTTCCTATTCCACAGGGCCACACAGCACCTCCTTGTGGCCCTGGTGCCCAAGCCATTTCACCACTAGGCCCACATAGAATGTCCCCTGGTATCACTGTAGTTACTGGGCGAAGCAGCACAATTGCTTAAGCAGACTTTGAGTTAGACCTCCATTGATGACCTTATCAAGGGTCACAATGTAAGGGCTCGTTTTGCTGGGAGGCAAACCTGTTACCAGGCACAAACCCCAGCAGAAACGGCATTCCTAGGTATCTACGCCCCCTTTGAAAGCCTCCTAAGATCACTGCTGTATCCTTCATCCCAACAGCACATAGTTACCCTTTGAAAGGCAGCAGTGGCTTTGATATCAATTAGCAACGGCAGGCCCACCTCAAGCCTCAAGCCTACCTGCTGCTGGCATCTGACCGGCTTCTCTGATCATTCTGGGATCACAGGCATGGATCCTGGTGGGCTGGGCCCACTTATTAGCTTAGCCAGACCCACACCTTGGAGCAGTACCTTTGATAAAAGCGGATAATTATAATTACCTCTCTGATGACAGGAGGCAGGTGAATCCTTGCAAATTAAAAGGATCGGGTCGTGTGTGTGTGTGTGTGTGTGTGTGTTGGGGGGGGGGGCAGTGGTTCTTGCTTTTCTTTCGAGTCTTTGCTTGTGATATGTGATATGTTATGTGAAACTGGCTACTGTCACATGGCTGCTATGAGAAGGGCTCCACTTTAAGGCACAGCTGGCGGTGGTGAGGGAGGGGGGGGCTCTTTCCAGCCTTCCGAAGGCCATCCCTGGGCATTTCTGAAGAGTGATCACTCTGGAGAGCAGTTTATACTCAGACTACTCAGCTTAAGTACACTGCTCACTTCTGCGATATCTGGGGCCCTTTACAAAATCTGGAAAGGAAGCATTTTCAAATGTGTGTGTGTGTGTGTGAGTGTGTGTGTGAGTGTGTTTGTGGTGGGTGGGGGTCATAAGTGTGGATCTGAATGTGCGCAATGCTCATGAGCAAGTGGTTTTCATTGGTGAGCATGTGTATATGTGTATAAATGTTAAGAAATCGTTAAAAATAAGGCTCCACAAACTCCCTAAGTAAACATTAGAAAGGGTCTCTTTTCAAGTTTCATAATATTTTTTGCAGTTCTGGTAGAGGGGTTGGTAAATAAATAAGAAAAGGAGGTTGCTGTAAGTGTCTGTGAAAAAACACACAAAGTAGTTTTTAGTCTTACCTGTGTCTCTCTTTTTTATTATATATGGAGCAGGAGCTTGCCGCTGTACAGATAGGGAGCCACTTGAATGCTCTCCAGCACCAGGAGGAAGGAGAGGTCCTTGAACCCTGGAGGATGTGTTCTCCTCTCTCCTTGGCAGGACACACATAACTAAGTTCCATATCCATCTGGGGGTCGTTGTACAGCATCAGCCCCCTAGTTTTTCAGGTCCAGAGAATGTTGCAGCTGGGAGGAATGAACAAGAGCCAGAGCCCTGGGTCATGGTGCCCAGGCCAGATAGTACTTAGCAGATGTAGGAACCTGAATGAGGTATCCCTGCTTGTCACCTATTCCATTCTGAGACTTGATTAGCCACCCTTCATGGCTACTGGGAACACACAGCTATGCCTTTTGGGCTGCACGGTGCCCCTGTCCCATTCCAGTGGCTTGTGGATGAGGTCATGCAGCACCAGACCTGGATGATGTCGTTCTTAACCTAGAAGGCTGAGTAGAGCATGACCTCAGTACTATCCCTAAAAAGCCTCAGCAGTACCTCTGCTTGTGCATAGGATTCATCGTCTGCGGGAGCAGGCCGCTTGCATTAATAAGCAGGTAATCCTAGTCAGTGCATATAGAACTGGCACAGAACAGAGAATGAGCTGAGAGCCAGTTTGGATTCACGGTGGTTCAGTGAGTCGGACTGAGCCCAAGATACTCAGAATCAACATCTGCTGTATGACAGCGAATCACTGGCCAGCTGTATCGCTCCTGTTAACGTACCCAGGACAGATTTAAATGGAGACAATGACACTCAATCTAATTCTTCTGTACTTTTACTTCTAATTTCACACTGTTTAAGGGTATTTGTTATTATTGTTTTATTGTTGTTATTTAATGTTTATTGTTGTACTTACAGTAAGCCTCCTATTATCTTAGAGTCAGGCAGGTATGCATTTCACTACATATTTCACTGAGTATTAATTTCAATGTGACAAATAAAACATTGATTTGCTGTTACATTTGTGAGGGGTTTGGTGTAATGTGTGTGGTCTTGTCTGTGAGTGTGTGCATGGGGGGGGGAGCTGGGGGTGACCTTCCAGCTTGTGAGTACAGCTCTGATTTTCCTTCACAATAAATTGCAGGCCCTGATTTTCCAGATGCGGTTAATGTGATCTGTGGTGAGATGCAGACGTGGTGAGGATGCCTCCATATCCTGAAGCCCTTTACCTCAGAAGCCAGGAAGCACCTCATCCCATTTGATTTTTGTACTTCATTACAGCTCATAACAGCTTTTTTTACTGCATGGTTGTTCAATTAGAAGGGATTTGTGTATTTGTTCCAGGATATTCTTAAACAAATGTATTCTGTAAAGATGCTTATCATTGGTCCTTGAGACGGTCAGTGGGTCCACTTGCCTGGAGCTGGGAAAGATGGCAAATGGCGTTTGGAGCTTGGAACTTGGGAGGCCGTCTCTCAGTCCACAAGCATCTTGGTTTGGCAGGGATGTCAACTCTCATTGGCACCTGCGCCAGCTGGACTGAGGTAGCCCATTATGTAAATCGCTCTGGAAAGAGTGCTTTGAGAATCCCATTAATGTACATGAGATATGTTTTCAGTAACCAGCAGGGTAATGGGCAGTGGTTGGCACTGCCAACACACTGGATCATCTGCCCAGCCACTATAAGGGTCGACCACACAGTCAAACCCCCAAGACCTTTCAACACTAGTAGCCATCCAACAAACCTAAATGCCCAACTCACTGTGATGTCCTGGTTACACTACTGGCTGTCAGTCATTGCTTCCATCTATCAATCCATCCATCTTCTTCACTTCTCCTGAATTGGGGGGGGGCTCAGAGCCTATCCAAAGCAGCACAGGGCAGGGCATCGCCTTTGGGGGGGTGGGCGCTCAGAGCCTATCCAAAGCAGCCCAGGCCAGGGCAGGGCAGCGCCTTGGGGGGGGGGGGGGGGGGTTCCAGTCTTTCT
>JAODJW010000050.1:4839348-4855929 GCA_026777045.1 Hyperopisus bebe
ACCTACAATGCAGGCCTTTTATTACGGTGTAAAATCACCTTTTTGGTCCTGCCTCTAACACGAGTCTCTTACTGTCTCCATTTTAATTTACATGTCTGACACAGCCCCATGTTTGATATCACACCTGCAACATGGGCCATTTTGACAGAACCTACAATGCAGGCCTTTTATTACGGTGTAAAATCACCTTTTTGGTCCTGCCTCTAACACGAGTCTCTTACTGTCTTCATTCTGATCTCACCTGCAGGTTAGGGCTGAAAAAACAATTATGAAAATGAATTGCTGTGTTGAGAATTAGGGCCTCGTTTATTATGATTGGGCTCCACTCTCTTATTGAATGCATTTGCATTAGATTAGAGGATGTAATGCCCTTTCCCTTGACACTGATTACAATTTCCCTGCTCTGCTGGTACCAAGGAATCATCACTTATCACATTTAAGAAGAGACTGTCATAAAGAGGGATGTGAATGACTCTCTCTGGGCTGGGATACCGTCTCTGAAATGTATTTGTTGCAGAGCCCAGAACGCTTAATCTTGTCAAAGCATGTGGCGAAGCCGTCATCCTTATGGTAACTTCCAAGTCTATTCCTCCATTACAGAAGGGTTCCTTAATGGAAGTTAATAATTAACTAAATTTGACTTCACTTATTTCCTTCCCAACGAGAAATGAAAAGAACGTGGCCACAAATGTCCCAAATCTACATTTATTTCTCTAGCCAGCTTTTCCCAGATTTCTCTTAAATCAGTTGTTTCTTACTAAAGAGGACCTACTTATTTCTTTAGAAATCGAATGGGTGTCTGGGCTCAGCCTCAGAGAGGGTGAGGAGCTCGGACATTCAGGAGGGGCTCAAAGTAGAGCCGCTGCTCCTCTGCATCGAAAGGAGCCAGTTCAGGTGAGTCGAGCAGCTATCTAGGATGCCTCCTGGACGGCTCCCTGGGGAGGTGTGTCCAACTGGGAGGAGACCCAGGGCAGACCCAGGACATGCTGGAGAGATTATACCTCTCGGCTGGCCTGGGAACGCCTTGGTATTCCCCTGGAGGAGCTGGAGGAGGTGGATGGGGAGAGGGAGGTCTGGGAATGCCTTGGTATTCCCTGGAGGAGGTGGCTGGGGAGAGGGAGGTCTGGGAACGCCTTGGTATTCCCCCGGAGGAGCTGGCTGGTGAGAGGGAGGTCTGGGAACGCCTTGGTATTCCCCCGGAGGAGCTAGAGGAGGTGGCTGGGGAGAGGGAGGTCTGGGCATCCCTGCTTAGACTGCTGCCCCCGCAACCCAACCCTGGATAAATGGCGGAAAATGGATAAATGGATGGATGGATGAATGGATGGATGGATGGAAATCTAATGGACTTGAACATGAAACTTAAAAACCAAATTGTTAAAAATCATTTTAATAAAAGAAGCTCTTTGCTCCACACTCTTGCCGTATAGTGAAGACTTGGGCCTGTTGTTCTCTTACCTGATTCACATCCTCCTGTTAGATTTTTATTTTCAATCTTCCTTCATTTCTTATCCATTCCCCTATTGCTCAGATGATTTAATGTCCCCTGTTAGCCATAATACCTACATCCTCTCAATGTAATTTGTGTCTCCCCCAGTTATGAAGGGCAATCCCCGCAAAACGCTATTACGCCCTGCTAATTCACTTTGATTTGCTTTTTTTTGCTATTTTATTTATTTTAATTTGGTTATAGAAATTGAGCGATCTATAGCCATTTGCTGTAGCTACTTCCCTCAATGGTACAGCAGATTATTTCCTATTAGGACCACATTTTTGAAGCCATTTTTTCCCTCAAAGTTTAGTTCTTAGGTATTTGTCAGTTTTGCAGTGACCTCCAATTCAATCTGCCGAAGCTTCCGCGATACATAGCCGATTCTTGTTGTTTCTGTGTAACTGTAAATACGGGATAATCTCTCTGCCTCCCCACTACAGTCTGCTCCCTCTCATTCGGGTTCTGCTCCAGAACTTTCCGCAAACTACTTTGCTTATAATAGTGTGGATGCTATTCCTGGAGAGACGACTGTCTGATTCGTGAATCTCGCGATTATCTCTGGCAGCAGCCTGCCGCCGACATACT
Source organism: Hyperopisus bebe (assembly GCA_026777045.1). Classification (NCBI taxonomy): domain Eukaryota; kingdom Metazoa; phylum Chordata; class Actinopteri; order Osteoglossiformes; family Mormyridae; genus Hyperopisus; species Hyperopisus bebe. Next base: position 4,841,423 of record JAODJW010000050.1, read on the forward strand.
AAACATTTTGATGGTTCCTATCCTGTGTTCTTTTTGTCCTCCATGCTCTGATTCTTCTATAATGTTGGTTAGATGCAAACAACCTCATTTATCTCAAAGCTACCATTTCTGCTTACCAGTTAGACACCAATTAAAGCCCAGAACTCGGCACAAAACATACCATAAAAACTAGAGTATTTCCTGACTGCATCGCCTAAAATGCTAACATTTTTATATTTGTCATTTATGAAAATGCCTTTATTCTACTGCATATCCTCGGTGCTACAGGATAAACTGTTGTTTTTGTAGAAGGTGTGATGGATGTAGTTCGACTCTACGGGTTTATGGTATTAATGAGCCCAGTGATGGTGCGGATTTATAATCCCTGCGATGCTATGGACACACTTGCCTGCCTCACAGTCTGTGGCTGATCTCACAGGAACAGGGCCACCTAGAGCTAGATCATTCCATTCAGGTCTGACTCTGTATTTCTTCACAGTGGGTGGGGGGACCTCACTGTTAGTCCTGCCAGGGCCAACTCACATCCCACATTTCTAAGGGCGGGTTTATACTGGATTTTCATGGGGCGAGATGGTTTTTCTGGATCCTAGTCTTCATGGGTGTAGATGGGACCAGGGCGTCGCTAGGGTAGTTAGGGTGGGGCTTTACCCCCACCCCAAATAAATGTACGCTAATTAGTTTAAATAGTGTCATTGTATTCATTTTCCATAACAATCAGACCCCCCTACTAAAAGGCTTAGCCCCCCTTTTCTTAAATCTGAAGGTGACACCCCTGGATACCTAAGCATATACTCTATGCAATCCAAATTTCAGGGGGTTTAGTGGCTGCTGTATTTCGAGGAGCTGCTCTCCGCACTGCGCTGGATCGCAATGCGCATCACGCAAGAATAAGTCTACGGTCCTTCCCAACAAACTGGCAGTTGATTTAGAGAGAGTTAAAGCTAGCATGGAAAAAAAACGCAACATGTCAGAGCCTGAGGTGTTTAATTTCTTACTTTTCTACACACCTGCCATGATTGGGCAATGGGATGGGGTTGCCAAAGCAACACAGGAACACAGGAGAACTGTGTTATTGGCCGTTGAGAGCCACGGGGCTGTCCGACACAACAGCTGCCTGTGAGGAGCAGCACCCCTTCGTGCTTGTTTCTGAATGGAGTAATTGCAGGACCACACCAGGGTCCTAAATGTCTTGCAGCTGCTAGTCCTTCAGTGTTAGCACTCGCTAACACCTTCATTTCATTCATCATGTGGTAGAAGGACCAGGGAATCGATTCCTTCCGACAGCCCTGTTACAGCAGGGCTCTGTCTTTCTCAGGTACCCAAAATTGAATTTCAGAACCTGTGGCTGGGCAGGAACCAGCCCCGTGACCTCGGCGTCCCCCGGTAGGACGTGGTAACACCATTCAAACAAACTCCGATACCAGCCCCGTGACCTCGGCGTCCCCCGGTAGGACGTGGTAACACCATTCAAACAAACTCCGATACCAGCCCTGTGACCTCGGCGTCCCCTAGTAGGACGTGGTAACACCATTCAAACAAACTCCGATAGAACTATATGAGGTCTTTGGAGAGTCTCTGTAGATTTGAGCTTCACCTTTGCAAACATGCATCATTAGCACTACTATAGTATGCGATTGAATCCGTTTGTGATAAATACAAGCAGCTCTCGACTTGCAAAAAAAAAAACTGACTTTGGATTTGCACAGGTAATATCCGAGATATTTATAGTTTACAAAAGCGCTGACGCAAAAAAGGTGACATAATGCCTGTAAGTAAATTTGCACTTAACCTTTTCATTTATTTAATATTTGTTATTTAGCAAGTATTGCTAATATATTTTGCCTTATATTTTATATTTTATGTGTAGTCTTTTCGTTCTTTGAACTCCAGTGAAGGCCATAAGCTCTCTGTGTTGCTCCAGGGCTCCAAAGCCTACGTTAAGGCCCCGTTTCAGACATGTACTAATTGCTGTTGCGAAAGTTTTCTAGCCTGGTTTGAAGTCCTTTCATGCGTGCATTCAGAATGCAGGAGTGCCACAAAGCCCCTTAGGAGGAGCAGAAATATTCTGAGAATGTTTTAATTGAGTAAAAAAAGCTGTCACTTTGACTCCGATAGAGCGCTAACACACACAATTTATGTGTGTTTACTTACATCCCTGAAGCAATGTATTGAGGTCACATGTTAAAGATGCTCTAGTGTATGAATATTATTTTTTATACATAATTTTCTTACCTGTTCAACAGATGTTTTCATTTTCAGTGCAATTTAGATGGATTAATTCCTCTACAAAACTGAAATTTTCCAAATTATTTTATGACTAAATGACAAAATATGTCCTGCAATGAACTGGCATCCCTTTCAGGGTGTATCAAAGCCGTGTGCTCATTGCTGTCTGGGATATCCTTCCCCCATGACCCTGGATAAGTATTTAGAAGATGTGTAGATGGATTTTAAGTTATGTGCATCAATCACACGTATTATAGCCAGACCCTGAATGGGTGACTTTTCATTCAGATCTTAAACACCATTCTCATACTTTTATCAAAGCCAGAGCAGGCTGCAGACCCAATCATCGTACTATTAATTAAAATTTCACAAAAGCCAGCCAGCGTGTTCTGTGACTCACCAGCATTGTGCAAATGGGAAAAGGGTAAACCAATTTTCTCTGTACAGGACATGGAATAGTACAGTTATCATTACTAAATGGGGCTCTAAATAGAATTCAGGGAAGTCGGGAGGTAGGTAATTCAAAGATGTCATTGATGAAAGGGAAGAAAAACTTTCTATCTCGCGTTTTAATTTTCATTCTTTTTGCAAGGTTAAAACAGACTCTCATAGGTTAAAATGTTCAGCACTCTGAACCCATTCCTCATCTATTTATGACCAATGCCTAGATATGTGCATATCTGATGGATACAGCTGCGTACAGTTGACGCGTGCAGTTTGTTTTCGAAAAAGATTTTTCAAGGTAGTCGAAAAATGGTGGGTAAAGTTAAATGAGTTTCTTAAGCTGGCTATCTGTTGTTGCAGATAGTGGGAAACAGATTGGAGGGACTTGCGAAGACCATTATTTTTGGTAGCAGGTCCTGTTTAGCAGCCCGTGTTTGAGCTCACGTGCTGAAATTCACTGTCCCCTGTAGAAGCCACCACGCATTCATTATGTGCCAAGCTGAAGCATGACAAGTACACTTCAGATTGGGCACCAAGATCATTCAGGCTGAGCTTCAGTACCAAAAGTAAATAAAACAATCACATGGTCATCTTCCAGGTGGTTTACGGGATATAATTATCGGTATCTGAAAAGCATCGGATATTAGACTTCCATCTTTCCCTAAGATCGATTTCACACAGAGCGCTAATGTCTAACCCTTAATTCAGCTTTCATTCACTGTCATGTTTTCATTTTCTTGGTGGTTCCCAGCCTTTGCTGTAAACTGCTCCATTGTGCATAGAAGTTTATGCCAAGGTTCAGGAGAAGGCTTTGAATGTCAGATAAGGTAATAAAAGTTCTTCAAAAGTAAAAGTCGTAACTTTTAACAATCACCAGTTTCCTTTCCTTGGAGGTAGCAAAATGTTCTGTTGCAAATACATTGTCGGGCAGTGAGTATTTCACATTTGTGGTTAGAGTCTAAAAGTTTATTGGTTTATATCTCAGGAGAGATTCTTTCCTTGCATCAAATTTAAACAATTTCAGCAAGAAAATGTAAACATATAAACATGTAAATTGTTAATGTTTGTAATGTTGCTAATGTTGTAATGTCATGTTGTGATTTATAATAGGGAGTCGTCCGACTGGAGTTGGAGTCTAATCAGAGATGAGCTGAATTAACTAACATGCTAATAATAAAATTTGCAGGGATGAATGCAGCCCTAATGACACCCCTGGGAAAGAAGAGGGAAATGCAGCATAGCTCACTGAAGACTGGATTTCATATACACTGTCTACATGTGCAAATGACTTCATATCCCATGGTTCATTGAGTACCTGTGAACTGACATCTAATTAGGCAGGTTGCAGTGTTTCTGTAGTCTTCTCGGTCCCCCTGGCGCACCAGCTCCCAATGCAGCAGATTCCATCGTGAAAGCTGAAGAACATTTCACACCCTGTTGTACCACACATGGGAAACCCACTGTCCCACAGTATTCAAATCGGCCTGTGATTTCCTCAGGTTAGACTATGTTCAAAAGATTCATTTCATAGCAGTGAGACCTGCCAGTGATGGCAGCTGTAGTGCTTAAGCAACTGAGCTACGCTTGTATCTCCAAGGTCACGAATTTAAAAGGCGCAAAGGGAACTGGTTCTGTAAGTTTTATGGCTTCAGCAAATATAACCGTTTCATGACATGGGCAATATCGTAAGATGCTATAAGTGTAACTAAATTTAGCTTAGATGCACAAATATAGACAATTAAAGGCAAAATTATCCCTTTGTAATTCTAATAAAAGGCTTTACACATTTTTTTTCTTCTTTCTGTACCTCTTTTTTTCAGCTGAGATGAGTCATCCTCGTTGTGGATTTTCAAACAGTTTGCATGCCGTGAAACTTATTCTCTATCAAATGTGCTTTGAGTGAAGCTCTCTCAGGCATATGCTAGCAGTTTTTCTTCAGTGTGAGATCACTGACACTTTTTTGGCTCTCAAACGACCTCATTCAAACAGCTCATAATACTCTAACACTTGTAGCTTGGTGTCGTTGCTATACTCTTCTATCATGTGCAATAGATTTTTAATATTAATTATTACCGTAGTAGTGTGTATCTTTAGTAATAGGAACTTGTTGAATCAAAAAAAACAATAAATGATAATAACAATATTAAAAATAGATGATTAATTATAAAAATCTGATATGCTGTTCTTCTGTCATGATATCGGCACCTGCATTGTGATCCTAATCCATCTTTAGGTCATTCAGGTCAAGCTGTATTGATTGACAAGAACTGACCCCTTCGCCTGTGCATCTCTGTGTTCGTAATACACTCTGAAAGCCGGCTGCCACCCCCCCCTCGCCCCCCATCCCCAGACATGGATGCTGGTGTCCATTTACAAACGGGTTGTGTTTCCTTCATCTGGCTGCAGAGGTGATACCACCTGTGTTATTTAGCAGTTTAGCCAGTGGTGACTCTAGGACTTTAAGGTGGGGGACTTAACGGGGGCCATAATTCATATTGAAGGGGCCAATATAATCATTAGCCATTGATATGTTTTGAATCCATGAGTGACAGCGGACAGGCCAATCCAAGGCCCAATCAGCTTTCAGCTGGGGCCAATCCAAGGCCCAATCAGCTTTCAGCTGGGGCCAGTTCCCCTGTAGCATATACACCCCCAAGTGTGACACCTTTTATAAAAAATGCTTTGCTTCCCAGTTAATCTTTTCCTTTTGTGATGTGGTTTGAATGATGTCATTCTTGTATTTTGTTTAATGTACAGCTTTGACCTGGAGGACAATGGAACTGATTGAAAATGGTAATTAAATTTTGAGTTGATAGTGTGATGGCTATAATTTATGATTGTGCATCTCATTAAATCACTTCCTGCCAGGCCAGGCTGATGCATTAACGAATAATGTCCAAAACAGAACATAATTTAAATGCTCTGGCAAATTAATGTTTTCTGGGGGGGGCTTTCCTGAAATGCTGTTCTACTATAAAACTCAGTTTTAGCGTTATATACGTCATTGTTCTATCCGACTGTTAGACCTTATAAACTGCTCTTTATGGAAGGTTACATGGTCCATAATTATGATTTGGATGTTGCTAGAATTAGCAATTAACCAATGGATAATCACAGGAGACTCATCAGTACTGTGGAGCCCAGCGCCTGACCAATGCACTCTGTCCCACAAGCACATTTCCTCTCAATTATGAACACTTACAATTTAAAACTCAACTGGGGAAAAATTGATTGGTGATGAAAAATTATATTCTAACCCCTGGAAAATTAGCGTCTCATCTTTGTCAGCCTCCAGACGCAATACACTTCAGTCCAGAGTATATTAAACACTCCGAAGCCTGTTAGTTGGAAGAGAATCAGCAGCTTCTCCGCCAAATACTCTTCACTCGCACCCTGCTCCCCCTTCGCTGGACAAGTGAATCAGGGATAAATGTCACAGGTCTGTCTAGAACATAGTACCCAAGATCCTGATGTGGATTATTAATGGGTGTAAGCTCCCTCTGGAGGCACAGAATAGCATAAAATAAAGGCTGCATGCAAATTCACGCATTTCAAATTGTACATTGGCAAGGTTCCTCTATTTAACAAGTATGTATATTCCAAGTAGACCTTGCCTGTTACCCGTTTATAAGGGCAGCTGAGTTAGCTCTTTGTAAGCTAATGCCACACTCGTAATTTAATGACTGTATAAACTGTCCGCCAAGTGATGAAAGACAGAGCTCCAGGTCGCCAGCAGGGAGACTGTCTGGGAATATTTACAGTAGCACTCTGTTAAGCAGGCTGGAAACATCTCTGTCGATAGCATCTAACTGGGCTGTAATTGCTTAAACAGACTAGCCCAAGACCAACTGCCCTCATATCTTCTGAATTCTTAGATATTAATTTTAATAAAGAATTGTTAAAAGCCAACACTTCCATACCATGTCTAAAAAGATGCATAACGTGTTAGAGTAGATATAAATTACAGAACATTTATGTAATCAACCCACAACTTGCACATGTTTTGTACCTCACGTCCCATTTTTTGAAAACGCTGCATGGGATTGCAACTGAAAGTGACAGTTCATTCATCGAAAGGGTTCAGCTGTTGTACTTTTTCTAAAATGATTTACCTTTACCCTTTTGGCGGTGAGAGTTCAGGCCACTGAAAGAGGAGGAGCACAAATGTCCAGCATGGAGGTCGAAGTGCATAAGATAGAGTGTTATAATGGCACCTGCAGATGGATTGTGATCCTGGAGGAGTTTCAGTTGTCCTGGGGACTGCTGATCATGGCCTCAATCATCAGGGTGAAGCTGTTGTTGTACAAAAGAGATCTGCAGGTTATACCCTCGAGGGTACAAACTTCATGTTGTCAGTAAGGTTGAGGTTCTCATTGCTGAGACACCAAAGGTTCTGTGAACATGTTTGGATCATGCCATCTTCATACCCATAGTTATGGTTCAGTTTGCAGCAGGGAAAAGCACAATAAGAGATAAGAAGCAGTTCCACCATGTTCACTTGCTGGTAGCTGCTTGTCCTGCAAGCAGAGATGTCAGCCAGGTATAATGTAATATTCTTGGAGGTGTTTCAGATGGGGAAAGACAGAGGCCCAGTGGTTATAGTAGAGATTAGTGAGGTCCTCAAATGAGCTAGTGATGAAGTGCCTGCAGAGTTTGTAAGGGATAAACCACAACAAGGCATGTGGTCATGCAGTAATGATCGACGACAACTTGATGTAATGCAGACCGATGCGGAGTTGATTGGAGTTGATTATTTTCATGGTTTACCACACTTATACTGCATCTAACTCACTGGAAGTGGCGAGTCGATTAAATTACCATAGAGACCGTCAACAGAAAGGTGCCCGTGTTTTGAAAACCAAGAAAAATCATGCTGATAAGAATAACTGCTTATTAATGACTAAAATGTCACACGTTTTTATATTAACTTATTTAATAAAACATTAAAACATATTAATATAGAACTGTTATTAGGCGGTCAGAATTACCTGTCTGGTTACAAAGAAATAATCAACATCCATGTGGCCTCTCTGGACCAATAAAAGAACAGAATTCTCCAATGTTGTGGTATAAATAAGCATAACTATCTTCCTTTGGATGTAAGCATTATAATAAACATATATGTATTATCCCTGGTGAAATTAGTAAAATATATGACAAGTATCATTGTACCAGTAACCATACATGACACAATCAAATTATGTTAAATGTGTCTTTTTCTGAAAAGCATCACGTAAGCAGTTTGCCTTGTAGCTCTGTGTCACTTCTCCCTGCCCGTAACCTCCGCTTGGTCCCTGGGAGCCTCCAGCCCGTAACCTCCGCTTGGTCCCTGGGAGCCTCCTGCCCGTAACCTCCGCTTCGTCCCTGGGAGCCTCCTGCCCATAACCTCCGCTTCGTCCCTGGGAGCCTCCTGCCCGTAGCCTCCGCTTGGTCCCTGGGAGCCATGGTAATTAGTGGGGAGTCGGCTGAACATGCACAACATTGTGCTTTTTTCAGCATGGACCAATGATCTATAAACAGACCTCCAATTTTATACAACCGTAGTGTCTTGTTATGTTTTTTTTAATAAAATTATGCTTATTTAAGCATTATTATTATTATTATTATTATTATTATTATTTAAGGATTAGTGCTTTAGCTGCATGCTTTCATCCAGGCTGACTGAAATACCTAACAGTAGTTCATCCATTCCACCTTTGATAAGGCTTTATCTCATACCCACCATAAGCCTGGAGGGTATGTCAGGGAGAGCGAGTCATGAGGTAGGGATCACGGTAGGTGGATGCCAGTCCATTGCAACCCACACACATGCAATGGGAATTTTAGATATGCCAGGTCACCTAAATACATGTCTTTGGACATCAGGAGGAATCACAGTGAGAACATGCAAATCCACACACACTCAAATCCACAATCCTGGAGGTTTGAGGCCACAATATAATACAGAATAATCTCACTGAGGATAGATTCATTACCCTACTTAAGTACCTTATTAAAGCAAAAGAGGGGCAGTGTGTTGGGGTTTAGGTATTTACATTCAGTTGCTTACATGATGTTTTTATTCAAAGGTTTTTATTCATTATTACAGCTGGGCATTTTGCTAGAGCTAATAAGGTTGAGTCCCTTGCTCAGCGTACTGTATCAGAGCCCTCCTGTGGCTCTGAGGGCTTGATATCATGCAGTTTGCATCATTTTCTTAACCACTTTGCCCCCTGGTGTTCCAAGAAAATGCCACAATTTAATCAGGCACTTGATCTGACATTACTCCCTGTCTTTGCTGCATATCTATTACATATCTTACTTTAGCATAAATATTATAGGAATTGTGACATTTTCTTGTTTGTTTTATTTTCCTGTACCTCCTGAAACAGATATGCCTGCCTCTGAGAACCGTCCTCCCAGATTCTTCTTACACTTTTAATCCAAGACTGTCCCAGGGCAAACAGCTGCTTTGTGAACTCACAGTCACCATAAATGCATGGTCACCATAAACCCGCAGTCACCGTAAATGCACAGTCCCCATAACTGCAGTCACCGTAACCACAGTCCCCATAAATGCACAGTGATTGTAAATGCAGTCACCGTAGACTCAGTCACCATATATGCACAGTAACCATAAACTCAGTCACCTTAAATGCACATTCACTGTAACCGCAGTCACCATAAATGCACAGTTACAGTAACCACAGTCACCGTAAACTCAAATCACCATAAATGTCAGCATAAATGCAGTCACCGTAACTGCAGTCACTGTAACCACAGTTCCCATAAATGCACAATGATTGTAAATGCAGTCACTGTAACCACAGTCACCGTAAACTCAGTCACCATAAATGCAGTCACCGTAAACTCAGTCACCATAAATGCAGTCACCGTAAACTCACAGTCATCCCCAGCCCACCCGGAATGGTTCAGAGGTAAACTCTTTAGAACCCTGACGACCAGCTCAAAAATGCCCAAAATGTCTTCCAAACCCACACCTTATCAGATCTTTAGAGTTTTTTTCTTTTGTTCTTTGGAAATTGGCCATTCAGAGTCAGGGACAAGGTCATTTTTTCCTGGTTTGTTTGCTGAGTATTGTCCAAACTCATTTGGATTTTCCAGGCTGAAGAAAAGCTTCCGAAAGCCACTGCTGTTGCAGAAAAAAAATGTTCATGCCTTCAGTGATAATGTAGTAAATATAAAGGAAATATACAGTAACTAACAGCAGTTTCTACATACAGTGAAACACAACGAATGGTGTATAAATTCTACACTTATATATTGTGTTCGTGAACTAGTGGTTCCTGTCTTGACATGTTCTGTTCAATTAAAGAGAAAAATCCTGTATTTTTTGTGGCAATGAGTTGAACTGCTTTTGTAAATCAACCATGTTGGTTAAGTAATGGTGAAAAACAGATATGATATGCATTAATGTGGCAATGGTGCCTAAAATCCAAATCCGTATGCATTTGTGCTGTTACAACTACTGATTTCCACACATACCACTTTTACCAGTTATGTGTATCCCTGCCTGAAAGTCTTCCTAGCATGTCCTCTATTAGGATCAGTCACTGCCCTGTCCTGTTTGTAATTTCCTCTTTTGGCCAGAGGGTGTCACAGACCATCTCATACCCAGTGTTTGAGTCCTTCGTGGTTGTTAAGGACCCACACCTGTGCCTTGTTATCCTAGCCCTAATGTTTGGTACAGTATATTGTCAATGTCCTGCATATGTTTGTTCAGGCCTGGTGACCTGTGTATATATATGCCTGCCTTTGCTTTCTGTTGTATGTTTAATATTCTTTGTCAATAAAGATCTATCTGATTCTGATATCAAGCATTTAAAAAATATTCTCTCCATTTTGATGTTAGGTTGTGGCTTTGCTTCAGACTGTTTTCAGTCATCCCGTCAGGGAAGGCGTATCAGAGCATTGGCTGACAGACAAAAAGAATCCATAACAGCTCTGCCCTCAGGCACTGAGGCTACGCAGCTGATTAGGCTGTTACTAAGGCCAATTTGCACATGTGCACATTTCTATTTTTTCCTTTTACAATTCTATGTCTTCACTTTTCTTATTACTTGTTAGTTTATAGAGAACTCTCAGAGAAACTAATTTCATTGCCTGCCTCTACTGCCGTTTGCTGTAATGTTGTGCATTTGATAAATAAATTTGATTCCCTCTTTCCAGACCACACTTGGGGTTATGCCCAAGGACGATTTACACATGGTCACATGAGGTGTAGACTTTCCCATTGGAAGAGAAGCAACTTCTGGGAAATCATGGTTCTTTGATGTCTGTGTTTTGTTGTGGTAGTCTCATAGTTCAGTCTCTTCTTATATGCTTTTCTTATGAAATGGCGGTGAAATGTCAACTCTTTTCAATATTGTGATTCTTGTTTGCTGACTTGACCTGGAAAATATTTATGCCTCTGCATTAAACATTACAATTATTTGGTTTCATCGGCTAAATGCATTTACAATTTTAAATCGAACAGCACTGAAGGGGAGTAACTGAATTACTGATACAAATAAAATACCTCAGCACTTCCTGTGTGATTTAATTTCAGTAGATATGTATTTATTATTCATTCCTTTATTTATTTAACCAGAATGTCATTCCAGAATCCTCCTGCCAAAACACTGAGCAATAAAAAAATGTTATCAAGTAATCAAATAGCAAAACTGTCGGTCGAACGTTATAGGCCTCATTGAATTTTCAGATAACAGATATGCATTGCGTTTTGGAGTAGAAAGGTCATTCACATCACATGGAAATTGAATGCATTATTGTGACATGAATTTTCACGCAGTATGCAATTCTCTGTGCTTACTCAGCAAGGAAATCGCATAAAACAATGTCCCAAGGCAAACGCTACATTGCGCAACTTTATTCTTATTCATAACAGCAAATTTGTATTGACATTGTGGGACTTATTCAAAGATACAGCTATAGTTCAGGCCAGGACAGGAAGTCACATGACCGACCCCACCAGCAAATTCAGTGCAATGTGCTGCTGCCTTCTTTAGAAAGTAATGAATTATAATGTGTTTATACCTAGTGACACATAGTGTCTACAACAGATAATCTTATCATCACCTACTGCCAAAACCCCACTACAAACAGCACTGTGTGTGCGTGTGTGTGTGTTTGTGTATGTGTGTGTGTGTGTGTGTGTGTGTGTGCGCGTGCCCCAAGCTAGCATTGTAACCCTCACACATTGGGTTACATTAGCTTGTGTTGGGTTAGGTTAATTTTTCTTAATGGGAGCTCCTAATTTACATTGCTAAGAGGGAGTAAAAATGTAAGGCACTACATACAAGCTAACTGGCAGCAAATAAGAAAATTCACAGAACTACAGGTCATTCAGAAGATGGCCGCTCTCCCCATCCTTATAGCAAATGCCCACCAGGACCTGCCTCTCTCTCTGGGACAGCCTGGACTGGACTGGGCTCTTATCGTATCCTGCCGACGGACCACCTGACCCAGCCACCAGATTGCCACTCGGCAGTGAGGGAGATGAACATCGAGATTTGGCTGGAGATGAAACTCAGCTCTCCCCGTTGAAGCTGCAGCTGTCACAGGAGACCCAACTCTGCAGTGAAGGAAAAAAGACTCCCTTTGAAGGCCAAGAACACCTAGATGTCTAGTAAACAGAGTGGAGGTTAAGCGGCTGCATTAATCAAAGGATTATGGATTAAAATCCCTGAATGTGAATTCATGTTGTGGTAAATGATCAGCTTCACTTTTCAACATATTTACTTGTAGGGTTGTTTTGGAGCATACAAAGAAAATAAGAATTGGTATAAAATCAGGTGGACATCACGTGGTGAAACAACCACTTGCTGGTTGTACCTTCAGGGTTGCAGATTTGAGTCCAACTGTGTGGACTCAAACTGTGTGGTTTCTGTGTGGAAATGGTGGTTCTGTGTGGTTCTCGTCATGATTGCATACTCCCCATGGTAATCTGTGCTGTTTATCATATCCTGAGTGTTTCTGACTAGGTCTATTGTGAAACAAACCAGTCTAAAATAGTTTTACAGTCCCAGATATATGCTGGTATCCAGCCAACAATTTTAACGCGTAGCTGTTGCAGTGTTTGCCCTGCCCCCTGCTTCTACCGTAATGCTCCTTGCAGAAGCACCACTCAGAAAGCTGCAGTAACCCTCCAGTGACATGTTCCCTCCAGTGACTCTAATGCTGAGGTGTGTATTCCTGCTCTGAAAAACAGATACTGTTGGCATATAATACAGAAAACTTTGAATGGCCATGAAAATTTATATAATTCATTGGCTGCTCCATGCCTTAGAACAACTGTTTTCATTTGTACTGTAACTCTGCTCCATCATCCTCCAAACGCAGGCCTTTTCATGGGAAGGACAGCATGGCCCTGGACTGTGCCCATCAATCATAACAAAGTTCCACCATCAAAAATGTCAGAGCACCATCACCTTCCCTAGCATATGAAAACATTCCACCACAACACGACAAAACGCCATCCCAGTCGACTGCTACCACTGCCAATTTGTGTGTGTGTGTGTGTGGATTATGTTCATACTACATTGTGAGAAACAAATGGTCCCCGCAATGTGACAGAAACCTGTTTTTTTTTTTTTTACATCATGGGGACCATTTTTTAGGTCCCCACAAATATCTGTGAATGCGATAAAAAAACTGTAAATTCCAAAAGTCTCATATTTTGCTCCATTACTTATGGTTAAAGTTAGGGCTGGGTAGGGGTTAAAGTCGCCATGTTGGGATTCACAGGAATGAATGAAGAGTCCCCACAAAGATATAATTACAAACCCGTGTGTGCATGATGCCTTGTGTGGTGTGTGTGTGTGTGTGTGTGTGTATATATATATATATATATATGTGTGTCTGTGAAAATGAGAAGGCCAGCAGTAACGAACAGCAAGCTGCCATCCTTACACTGATATTGGCGAAAGATAGAGGTGTTCTTTTCAAGGGCAGGAACGGGCAAAGAAGCTTTTGTTGGTTCTTGCGTGGGAAACGAGCAATGAGATAATCTACAGAGAGCAAGGAGGCTGCTAAAGCCAGGTGCTAATGAGTCACCAAGCACCATTTTGCTCAAATAGGAACTGGGCACATGGGTCTCAATCTGGCTCCTGATTGGAGGGCCTTATTTATTTATTAAAGGGCTGGACAGAGCGATGGGAAATGGGAGGATTTGTAATAAATGATTCACTCGAGACTTTTGGCTGCCCTTGTTACACAGCCCTAAAAAACGAACAAATTCCTCGCCTGCAAAAGGCTAACAATGCATGCTAGCCATGCTAGCGATGAATCTAGGTGAGGGGGAGTGTTTGCACCACGTGCTGCCCGGCATGCAAAAGCAGGAGACAGCTAGCGGTGCAACTGCTGCATCATAGCCACATCAGTAAGCATCCCAGAGTTAGCGACGGATGCTAAGTTTGAGCTGATGAGCCAGTGAGCTTTAGCGGTGCCTGGTAGCAAATGAAAGCTAGTGACACATGCTAGCTGTGAATCCGTTTCACCCAGTCAGGGAAATTTAGTGCATCCTAGATGAAAATTCATGAAGAGAATAAGGATGGCAGGATGTGCTGCCTATGAATCCATAAGCGAGTTATAGATAGCGATGAGTGCTAGCTGTGAGTAAGCGTGTGAGCGATAGAGGCTAACTGTGAGTAAGCGTGTGAGCGATAGAGGCTAGCTGTGAGTAAGCGTGTGAGCGATAGAGGTTAGCTGTGAGTAAGCGTGTGAGCGATAGAGGCTAGCTGTGAGTAAGCGTGTGAGCGATAGAGGCTAGCTGTGAGTAAGCGTGTGAGCGATAGAGGCTAGCTGTGAGTAAGCGTGTGAGCGATAGAGGCTAGCTG
>JAODJW010000050.1:4856029-4867441 GCA_026777045.1 Hyperopisus bebe
TAGAGGCTAGCTGTGAGTAAGCGTGTGAGCGATAGAGGCTAGCTGTGAGTAAGCGTGTGAGCGATAGAGGCTAGCTGCAAAGTCCGTTTGTCGGCAGCTTCCAGTGCGAGGTGGATCAGGCTGCACACCCTAATATAGTAACTAATGTAGTGATTTATTCTTTTTTGGGGGGGGGGGGGGGCTGGGGGATGTTGCACCATTTAATTAATGTTTATTTGATTATCATCCCTGCCAATCATACTAGGCCTTATCACACAGACATGTCACTAGAGCCCAAAGCTAGATATAATGCATACAAAGAATAAGAACACTTTATTGGTAAAAAAAAAAAAAGCACAGCCTTAGGATATCGATTATAAAAATTGTCACTGATGAAGTAATCACTCTAGATTTATGAAGGATTTCATCATTTTTAGTCTGGTCGTTTTTTTCCACAGCTTATGAGTTGCAGTCACGCATAAAATGCACACACATTTAGTGGGGGTTAGGGTACCAGGAAGCCAAAGCTGGAGGGGTGACGTTACTGTCTGTGTTTTCGGACACTTTCTCCATTTTATCATATAGATTGTAAAAACAAGAAAAAAAACTTGAAAATTACTTACTCGCTATTGTACAGCTGGTTTACATTTCTAATATTAAACTCCTGTGTTTTTTTTTTTGTCCAATGCAACATGGATTTCTTGCCGTTCTCAGTCCAGTGACTTGGCCAGGATCTCAAGAAGAACAAGCTCTAAATCCAGTAACTCGGCCAAGATCTCAAGAAGAACCAGCTTAATTGATATTCCAGCGGGGCACTGGGGGGATGGGCACCACCTTAATTGACATTCCAGTGGAACATTGGGGGAGTGGGGGGGGTGGACATTTACTCCATTTTTTCACCTCATGTTTTTTCACTTCAGTCCATGGTGTTGTATTACTTATTTAAAATAAGTAATAAATATATATATATTTTTTTTACAGTCTCCTAAAAGTTCAAAGCCGGTGATGAAGTTTGTGTCAAAGCTTGGGTTGACCGGGGGGCGGTGGGGGGGGGCAGTACAAGATGGGTGCGTGTAGCCAGAAGGTTGATGGTTTGAGGTTTTGGAGCCTTTCAAGAAAGCTAATTAAAGTAGAGCATAAAACAAGGATGTTTTTTTAAAGCAGAGAATAAAGTAATGCGAGAAATGTCATTTTAAGCATGGCCACAAACTCTAGATAGAGCCTAATTAGTCAAATCAAAGCTGCCTGTTAACAGCAAAGTCTGGGAGCCCTGAATGACAGCTGTTTGGCTGGAACTTGTTTCACATTCCAAAAAGGGTTCTGCTGTTGCACCTTTGGACATAGTACTCAACCTCTAGATGCATTACTAGAACATTTTTAAAATGATGAAGACATCTAAACACAGACACTGCTTATCCAAAGACTACACACTTTTACTGACTATTTTTCTTGCCACAAGAAAAAATATGTCAGATCTGCTTTCAGCTTTAATTAGATCTTGCAGCCAAGATTCAAATGATCAAATTCTTTTTACTTAAAACGTGAGCTGAGGCATAGTGAAGGTGTGGCCTTTGCCTCTTCCTGGCTGACCTGGTTTTCTTTTAAAGGCTTATTATAAATTGATCTTCTGCAAAAGAGCATCCTCTGCTAATGAGGTGTACATGCCTCTGACTCCTTACTACACACAGCAAGATTATATATAAATAAAAGGCAGCAGGGGGGGTTATTTCTGTTAATATAGATTTGTGGTGGTACTGTGACACTTAAACGATGTGGACCACAAAGATGCCGGACATTAAACGCACCATTTAATGCCAGGTATAGAGGAAAGACATTTAGCATCATGAATAATATTGTGTCTATGTGTGTCTGTACGTGTGTGTGTCTGCATGTGTGTGTGTGTGTCTGCGTGTGTGTGTGTGTGTGTGTCTGTGATGAACTGGCATCCCACCCAGGGTGCTCCCCAGCCTGGGATTGGCTCCAGGCCCCCTGTGACCCTAATCAGGATAAATGGTTAGAGGATGGATGCATGCATGCATTCAATAAGTTCTGTTGGCTCATTTGAAGAAAGAATCACACTGTCAGAATCCCAAACATTTCTCCACATAATCGGTGACTTTAAGCCCTCCCCAACTGCCTCCCCAACTGCCTCCCTAACTTCCTCCCCAACTGCCTCCCCAACTGCCTCCCTAACTTCCTCCCCAACTGCCTCCCTAACTGCCTCCCTAACTTGTTTCACCAAATGTTTTAAATCAGCTCATGGTCATTTCTACCATTCATTTCACTCTCATTTAAGATCTCAATAATACAATCTTCCCAATGAAATGGGTTTCAAATCCTCATTTTTTCTGTCACAATTTTATACTCCGTTCTTTTGTAGTTTTCTGTTTTTTTTTCTTTTGTTTTGGTAGTGGGTACAGATATGTCATGTTAAGACAGCAGTGCAGAACAGAATCACCTGAACCAGTAACTGTACCTGAAAGTAGACAAACATAAAACTTAAAACACCGCTTTACAAAAGCTAAACAAAAAGTGGAAAAAACAGAACAGAAAATAAACTTTAGAGGTACCAAAACCCAATTTCCTAAAACATCAAAGGACATTCCTCACACGTCCAGGCTCCCCTTAAAACCAACAAGTTGACTCTTTTTAACTCCAACAACCCTCTGTCTCTTTAAAGGCATGCGTCTGCAGGCAAAGAGCTAGTCATTTATTGCCATGGTAATACGAGGGATGACCAAAGACCTCCCACTAACTCACTGCACAAAATTGCAGAGAGAACGGTATAGAGCACGGGTGAGTCAGTAACAGAGGAGGATGTAGTCACTTATTAATATTTTGCACTCAATGACTTCTTCTTACTGGTTTTAGGCTACTGGTAAGTGGTTCTGGGAGAGGAATGATTCAAAGGATAACATCTGTGCAATTCACTCCCTCCACATTAATGAAGAGATCTGGGCTTTCGGTCATTTTCAGACTAAGACGTCTTCCAGGGTTTTATAGTTCTCTGCAACACTTTAAGGTTTACGTGGATCGCTTTTCCGCCCGCATGTAATAAGAATGTCATGGAAATTTATGGATGCCAAATCACTTTACTG
Source organism: Hyperopisus bebe (assembly GCA_026777045.1). Classification (NCBI taxonomy): domain Eukaryota; kingdom Metazoa; phylum Chordata; class Actinopteri; order Osteoglossiformes; family Mormyridae; genus Hyperopisus; species Hyperopisus bebe. Next base: position 4,859,107 of record JAODJW010000050.1, read on the forward strand.
TGTACGTTTGGACTGAAGGTGGAATCTGGAGAATCCAGAACTCCATACTGTAAGAGGGGGGAGAGGATTACATTCCCAAACCTGGGGGTGTGAGGTGACCGCTGCCTAAGGGGCCATTGGCCTGCCTTTTCATTTAAGTATCAGTTTACAAATTATGCAAGTTTATTCAAGGTTTGATGTCTAAAAAGTACTGCATTGCGACTCCCTTTCCAGGCAAAAATCACAACACTCCATATGTTGTTATTGCCTTTTATAGCTCAGGAATGGCTTAATCTCTGGTACTTGATCAAATAAACATGGCAAGCTAGGGTCCCCTCTTTGACATGGACAACAGCCTGTGAGTTACTATGGTCCCCTCAACAAAGAAAAACAAGCTTTTGTCTCCTAGAAATGTTAAATTTTCTAAACTTTTCTGAAGACCATAGTCAGTGGCATCATTAGAGATAAGAAGCTGATTCCACCACAGGACAAACCTCAGGAATGCGAAGCTGAGTGCGGCGGATGATGCCTCAGCACCATGCTAGTCCAATTGGACCAGTGTGAGTTTTCTGGTGGCTGGAGTGCCAATCCTGTCACCAACCCCCCATTTTCCCTGTTAGTTGGAGGACCTCCTTACGGGGCTGGATGGAGATTAACGTCATACCCAGGACGAGGCAATTGCAGGTTAAGGGCCTTGCTCAACGACCCAAAGGAGTAGAATCACTCCAGGCATTCGTGTGGGATTCAAATCAGCAACCTTCCAAATGCTGGGACAGATCCCTAACCTCAAGAATCTGCCCATTTGAGTCTTTGATCGCTACATCATTAGCTGATTCAAAAATATCCACCCATTGGTCGATTGTAAAAGTGCTGCCTTTTACGTGCCAATAATGGTCTCCTTTCTTCATCCATATGTACAGTTTACAGGGTACCGGGTCACAGAGCCGACGGATGCTGTTTGGACCAATCCAAGGGCGCTTTCACCTATGGAATTCTGTACCATCGTTCTGGTAGCTGCCATTTGGTAATCTATCTCCAGTGATAGTGTGATTCAGAAATCAACCGCTGATTGTTTGATTTATTACCAGTTGTTGATTACCAAATGAAACAGAACCTTATATGGCTGTGTTTTGGTTAATCTGCTCTGGTTCCCTTTGACCGACATCACATGTTTATGCCACCTGACCAATACCATGAGTCATATCACTGCCCTGGAGAAAATATGTGAAAGTTTGCTTAGCTAGATGTCATTCAGTCCTGCCTCTTCACACAGAAAGGAAGGATCTACCAGAGGAGCCTATACAGTCCAGCTCAGTCTGGTTTTTCATGAAGGCATTGTTTGCAGATGATATGATAAGGGTGTCTTCTGTTCATGCATGGAAGACAGGACGTCACTGGGATGTCTCTACTCTTACCTTTCCCAGCGGGACCAATTTGGGATGCCTAATGGTCTGCACTGGAAGAGCAGTGCCTGAACACCAGAGGTAGGAGGTATACTAAAACTCAGCTTGTTCCCTTGCTTCAGTGCTTCCTGAGTCCCACGACACGTTACAAATTTCGTTGTGTGCCAGATGCTCCCCAAGCTTCCACTTCAGGTTAGCGGTCTACAGCGATTGTAAGAGACTTGACATTTAACAACGAACATGCCGGACGCTGCCAGCTTCTACTTGGTGCCGTGACCAGACCGTGCTGAAGGGGAAGCCACATACCAAGAATGTTCCCCTGGCTTTATTAAATGTCCTCCAGCCGATGAGTATTTGGTGGCAAAATTCTGGAACTAGTTGTAGCATTTAGCCAAAGCAAGTAATTCAGTGCACTTTAAAGGTGGCTTTGGGTGAATGGGAAGGCGTTTCTCCTGCACCTGCTAAATGGCTTCTTACAGTCCTTCTGTAACACAGGGATCAGTCCCAGTTTGGCTTCGTCGATAAGGTGAGTGGGAGGCGGCCCTGGGTGCCATTTTGTGAGCCAATCCATCAAATTATCCCAGACCGATGTGGGTCCTTCCTAGAGCTTTTTTAGTTCGATTCCCCTGCCCCCAACCCTACTAGTTCCCCCCAACCTAGTCCCCCCCCCACCCATTGTGTACTAGATCAAGCACCATATGATACTGTAACCTGCATACTAAAAGCCGGGGAGCTCTAGCAGATTCCCCCAGAGCACTCCCCGCCCGGTATGTTCCAGATAATGAAATGAGAGAAATGTACATTGCTTACAGACCAGCAATACGGCCCTTGTGTACACACTTCTACATCTATTCAAAAGTTACAGTGGTGATTAAAAAAGAAGGAGCAGATAATTAAAGGGAAAATCAATAAGATTAAAACAAATTTTAGACCATTTAGACTGAAGAAAAAAGCACGAGTAATTTTAAAATTAGTACTAATTTTACAGTTCCTGCACACTCGTCTATTACATGGACAGCAGTTGCCTGGGTTTAGCTAAATTTGCATCTCAGATAGTGGACTTGAAGGTTCAACAGCCAACCCGTGTGCCAACGCCATGCCAATTCTAGTTTCCCTTCAAGTACAAGCACTACAGTTGTCTGCTCTCGGAAGTATTCAGCTTGGTGATTCATTAAACCTAACTGTATCACCCAGTGGCCAGAAATGTCTCGTCTCTCAGTGGCCCAGAGGGGTCAACCCACTAAGATCTCGCTTGCTCAGCAGATAAATGCCATTCCAGTCACAGTGGGTCCCAACGTCAGATTTAGTATTTCCTGCCACTTTTTAAATCATGTTCATTTTCATCTCCCTCTGCACGCCCCTTTGCATTTTAAGAAGGACTTGGACCAGGTCCATTTTCCAGCAAGCATCCTCATGACAGAGACTGTTATAGGAGTGTTATGACCTACAATAAATTTCCTATATTAAAATTGTGATGCACAGTTCCTCTCTGCGGTGTCAGAGTGCTGCTTTGCACATGGTTAGGTTTCTGGATAGAGTCCGGCACGGTTTAGAAACACTAGCTTTATGCTGAAATGTGCTCTAAGATGTATTGACATGTGTAAGCAAAACATGCTTCACCTGTATGAGTTATCATACATTGCTGGGTGTGGTGTGTTCTCAGGACCATGGACAGCAGTCTGTCATGGCGCATGCATTCACAAACGGGGGTGTAGGCTAGGGTTTCCACTGGGGGCGGGGGAGTCGGCAGTCATCCTGTACATGACCAGATTGACCAGTTTAAGAATAAAATGACATCATCCACATAATTAAGCAATTTCTTATATCTTTTCACACACATTTTGAAGTCCCTGGACATCAGAAGGCCGGGCACCCCCACTGTAGAGGGCTATGTTCACACACCGTTGTGTGAGGAAACGCTTTGCGTTATTCCCATTTATGTGAGGTTTATCCCAACACTCTTGCAGCCCAAATAATTTCACAGTTCGTCTGAATTTGCGATTCTAAATATCCCTTTCTGTGTGATTCTCAGCAACACTGACTGTGAGGAATGGGCTCCAGGCCAATGTGATTCCAGCTTTATGAGCTGCTCTTGAACACAAAAACATTTTTTTTTTTAAAGGATTGCATTTACTGTCAAATATTTTTCCCAGCCGTCCAGAAATGTCATTTTCCTGTGTTTTCAGGAACACTTCTTCATGAAGAGTACAGATGGTTAACGACTAATTGGATGAGTTATGCCAAGGAATTGGAAGGAAAAGTAGCGGGCAGACAGTCCTCCGGAAAAGAGAGAACACTCCGGTGTTACATCACTGGCCGTGGTGACCCAAACCTGCAGGAGACGGGCACCTCATCAAATGAACGGCCCGTTCGAGGCACAAGTAGGTGCATATGGATCAGCTGGAGTGTAATGGCCACCCTTTCTGCCTTTAGAATGAACACAATACTATTCCTTCCCATTATTTAATGCATAACTGGCCCAAGGATGCTTTATAATGGATCCTGTACTGTCGCCATTTCCAGGTCCTCTGTGTAGGAGGCGCTGGTGGGCAGGATTAATAAAACAAAATTTTAAAAGAAGCCTATGGCAGAATTATTCTTAGACATCTTATTGATTTACTTGGGTTGTTTTGCTGGCCGGCGAACGTGTCACCTTCACAGAAACACACTCGTTGGGGAAGACGCCAGACTGTGGGAAGCCATTATGTAGATCGTAAGCTGAGCACAGCGTGAGGCTCAGGAAGAACGGCGAGCAATTTGCCGTTATATTGATTGCGATCGCGGACGAGCGCAGCCACATGAGAAATGCTTCGCGTTCTTCAGATCATGATGCCAGGTGGAAAAGCACAGAGCGCTGACGGAGTTCACCGCGCGCGTCACAAGCGGTCATCTGGCTGTCGTTTGTCACCGTGGTCTGTCACCGGTCAGAGCTCGTCCTGCTTTCTCATGATCACTCATCGAGAGGCAGACTGGCTGTCTTATTCAATATTTCCACCATACTGTATGCAATATGTGCAATTTGTTTATTTTTTTACCTAATTTTCTTACAAAAAATTGCTACATTAATTTTTTATCCAAATTTCTTATCCACATGATTTAAGCTGCTGTACCATTTTCCCCAATCCTGCTTAATTTATATTAATTATCTCCCCACTCGAAGGTACAACAGCTGCAAACATCCAGATTTATGTGCCTTTTTATAAGCACTGGGCTCTTTCTTGGTTCTATGCTCGTGGTCAGATTCTCACTACGTGTGTAAAGCGCTGCGTCGTGTGTCTCAGCCAGGAACCTTCAGGAACACCATGGAAACAAAAGCGCTTGTATTGTATAATATCTGAAGCAGTTCCTTCCTCCAAGGGACTTTGGGAAATGAGGAGCAAACTGCACACCAGCTTCCAGTTACAGGCTCCATTCTGCCAAAGGCTAAAGTCACCCTTAAAACCTGCTTCTCTTAACCTGATTTATTACCACGCTGCTACAAGTTTACCATCTATGTACTTTGTCTATTATGTAACAATGTAACTGTTGTATCTGGACTACTGAACCCCGTGACACCGGATGCCCATGTTAAAATGTTGGGCTTAAGGCTAAATAAAGGATAAATATCAAAAACAGAGCCTCTCCGTTCCACAAACTGAAATATCCCTTCCGGTTGGGGATGTCAGAGCATAAAGGATATCGGAACAACCTGTGTCTGCTTCAGCGAGAAGAGGTGCATGGGCAAGTCCATCCGACAGCCTTTTAATCCAAGTCCAGATTCAAGACACAAATACAGGAATTAAAACTCACTCAAGTTGTACTTCAGCACCATTCGAATCTCTCCTGGACCTGAACCAAAGCAGAACCCATGAGACTCACTGAACGCTTGGCGTCCAGCTGTAGAGATTAAAAAGGGCAAAGGACAAGGGTACAGAAGCAGCAGAACAGAGGGAATCAGAGGCAGAATTTAGGCCGATCTTTCTTAAGTAATTAAATGAATGAAGAGATTAGCAGGACCTAAGCCCAGGATGCACGGTGGACTCTGGGACCTGGGATAAACGCCTTGGATTAAGGCCACTCTTACAGGATCTGGAGGCTCAAAGTCAGAGTGTATAAAGTATAAACAAAGCTGCACTGCAGTGATCTGTGATTCTAGAGCAGGATCATCCTCCAGTGGTCCTGCTTTTGTTTAACTTTCACACCTGTGTATCACAGCTTTTCAGGACTTTGTGTTCTATTTTAAATAGGTCTTCCTGAATGGAGCAGCGGTGGAGCTCCGGTTAGCCGGCATCGCATTGCCACTCGCTTCTGCCAAGTCGCGGGAGAGAGCAGCCCGGGAGAGAACAGCCCGGGAGAAAGTGCCCACTCGGGACTCGTTCCTGCCAAGTCGCGGGAGAGAGCAGCACGGGAGAGAGCGGCAGAGAGCGGCCAACACGGGACTCGCCCCTGCTGAGTCACGGGTGAGAGCAGCCCGGGAGAGACCGGCCCGAGAAAGAGCACCCACTCGGGACTCACCCCTGCTGAGTCATGGGAGAGAGCAGCCCACCTGCCAAGTCGCGGGAGAGAGCGGCAGTGGGGGTGGCGGGAGAGGGGGGGACAATGGCCGTGATAAGCACATGGCTGCTGGGCTCTCTGTATCTATGTGTGTTTTCTCAGAACGTCCCAACAACTTTAATGAACATTGAAAAAATGATATTCTGTTTACAAACAGTGACAGTGTCGGCTCTTTGTTTGTTATCAGCTTTTATGTGCTTTGGTGGTTGAGGATCTTTGCATACAATGGAGAATGGGAAGTTCCCACAAAGACAAACACATGCATACTGCTGTATCCCCATGTGTGTGTGTGTGTGTGTGTGTGTGTGTGTGTGTGTGTGTGTGTGTGTGTGTCTGTGTGTGTGTGTGAGACAATTACATCCTGATTTTCCCGAGTTCAACGTAATCCTCGGTCAGCAAGGGAGGGGATTGCGTTTCACTTCTGTAACCAATAACAACCTTTGTTATATGACATCACCTTATTAATTAAAACCACTGTTTTCTGTTAAGCAGCAAGTTGCACAGAGCTGTAAAGTACCTGTTTCATTGTGCATTCCTTTTGTTAAAATATAAAACATAGGAACATGCTTACCTGCAAAAGCTGCACAGAGCAATGTAAGGGCACATTTTAATTTCATGATGGTAACAATAATAAGTGGGAATTTTGGACTCTGCTCAAGGACCCAGAGATGTGTGGTTATTCTGCAGAGGCTGGGCTTGGATGCACAGCCCACTGAGCCACACACTGCCCCCCGCTGGAATCTTTGAAGCTTTCAGTTTGAAAATGAGAAATAAATTGGCCAGTGTGGTGATGTCATACAACGGGGGCTGTGATTGGTTTAAGCAGTGAAACACAAAGACCTTCCCTTGTTGACCCTGAGACATGGTGAACTCGGTAAAACCTGGATGTCCTGTGTGACAGAGAGAGAGGGAAGCGGGAGCTGGTTCCAGCCTGTGCCTGCATTGCGTAGGAAGGACCGTCTTAGTAAACACGTGAGAGCAGAACAGCGCCCCCACTGGCTGCCTGAGGTAGAAGGGTGGTCATATGGAAGTGCCTCATTTACCTGGAGACCATTCATTTTGGGCTGAGCTTTTGCTGCTCTGCCCCTCCAGTGCAAGAGCCCTGCTCCTTTTAGAATCTACCGCCATCCTCCAGTGCAAGAATGAAAGAAAAACAATGAAAGAAAGGCCAATAGGGATACCCATATCTGAGACACCTGGCTGAGAGTGGGCAGTCTCCCTGTAGTTGGCTAGGGGGAGCTAGCGAGCAGAGCTAATGGCCATCACAAGCAGCACTGATGCTGCTATGGCCCCTAGCAATGGGATGGCTAACCAGACAACCAAGAGAATGATGTCAAAACAGTGGCTGTTAGCTGAATCCCTCGGTTCCTATAAGCATGGCAAGCAAAGAGATTCTATGTAGCCATCCGTGCAATTTCTATAGCCTATAACCTTATGCAGAGTGGATCTGCAGTGAATCTGGGGCCTAGACAACATCACATGGCTCAAGCCAGCGGATAGGATGTCCGCTCATTGCTTGGCCCATACATGCGCAACCAAAAGTTTGAAGACATTAGTCAACCTAAACTGCACATCTGGCGGAAACCCATGCAAATACGGAAACTCAGAATGCAGACCCGGGCTTGGAACCAAAACTCCCCACCCCAGAGCCGCTGTACCATGGTCATGTGACCACTGAGCGTTGACCATTCGCCGGGTCAGGAGAAGTGGGCAAGCATGCTTCTCTCTCGACTGACGTCCCACAAGGGATAAGAGTGACCTTGCATCTAATTAATCGGAAAGGACTTAATTTAGAATCATCTGCGATTCACTGCTTCTCACTCTGCCGAAGTCGACACACAATGTTTAAGGCCGTTCCGTCAGCCTTATCTAAAAACAAAAACAGAATGGGTTTTTACTCAAAACGCACTGAAGGGAGTTTATTGAGTTTTGCTTTTCAGAGTGTTCGCTAAGGCATACAGATTAGCTCCGCCAAGCTTTATCGCACATTGTTGGCTCTCCTCGCCTCTGCCCGGCCAATTTCAAGCAATCATTTCTTGTTGAGATGGCATGTTGAAAGCAATCGTTTAAAAGGAGGAGTGTGTGGTTTAGAAGATGCGTAAAACACTTGCTTGCTGGCGTGTTACGCAAGGCTATTAGCAGTGAACTGGTGGATTAGACTTGTGAGGCTCTTTGGTACCAAACGTGTGCTGGGGAAGGGAAACACCGACTACCAAAGCCGATCCAAGGAGGAGTCAACGCATCTCATCAAAACCGTGACGATTTACTTACAAATCACTCCCTCCAGCCCTAACCCTCCACCTCATTTTATTTGTGTAATATTTTCTAACCCCCAAAACACATTGACAAGCTTCTGTAAAATTTTTTGCCGTCTGAGAATATCACCAGCCTGGCCTCATCGTCACCAGCCTGGCCTCATT
>JAODJW010000050.1:4867541-4879807 GCA_026777045.1 Hyperopisus bebe
GTCACCAGCCTGGCCTCATTACCAACCCACAAGCAGGAATCCAGGACAAACCGGGAATTCTCCTGATTCTCCTGATTCTCCAGATTCAGCCCCAATCTCAATGCGTCAAGTAAGCAGCCTCAGTGACATCACACGTTATTTTAATTAGATTGCTCTGTGCAACTTGCAAATTTTCTAGCTTTACACTTTATCTATTTATACAGTGAGTTATTGTATTTTAACTGTTATAGATTGAATAACATTCAACAACAGCAAGCTGCTCTGGGAGAATGAGCTAGATATTTTACTATATGTTAACCCATAGGCTGCCTGCTGTCATCATATGATCCTCACCAATAATTGATGCTTACAGAGACTCTAGGGAGCAGGTATCCGTGGGGGGATTAGCGAATCTATGTCAAGACTCGAGCACAATGATTCAGGATCTCATAGCATAGCACTCATGGCTGGGAGAAACGATCACAAACCAAGAAGAGTGGGAGATGCCCTTTTCACCGCATTAAAAGGCAGCTGGCACATGCGGCACATGGGAGAGGTGCATTGTGGATAGAAATGGCACACGTGTGACCAAGGGTTAGACCGAAGGTAGTTTTAGTTTTATTGCAGCTGCCTTGTCTGTCTCCAGATCATTGCAGCTGTTATCCAACTGTGGGAGAGGTGCATTGTGGGTGTAAATAGCACATGTGCAGCCAAGGGCTAGAAAGAAGGTAGTGTCAGCATTATTACGGCTGCCGTATGTGTCTCCAGGTGATTCAAGCTGTAATCCAACTCTGGGAGAGATGCATTATGGGTAGACATGGCACATGTGTGGCCAGGGCCTTTAGTGTTGTTACAGGAGCCTTTCCATCGCTTCGTGATTCGGGCTGTAATCCAGCAGGTCTGAAAGCTCACATGATAAAAAAGCGAGACGACAGCAAACAGACACTTCTGTAAAGTCATTTACCGTTTTCATCCCCATTCACCACGAACGTGGCATCCTCTCATTCAGCATTTCAGCTCCCAAGCTATATCAACATTGGCTGCTTTCTGGGTGCAAACCTGTGACCCCGTGGCACTGGTACATCAAAGGTGATGTATTAACCAGGAATATCCCTCACTGCGGACAGCTGGGATCACATCTTGTGTTTGGGGGCGTGGAGGCATTTGTGACTTGAATGTGAGCTGGGGGTTATGCTGAGTTTCTTCTGCTTGAGTTGGCTTGAAAAGTATTATGACATTTTTAAAAGGTTTATTTTAACGTTAAGTCTTGTTAGTAGTGGCTTAGGGAGCAGAATCTGTTTCAGGGCTGGATCTGGGAAACTCTTTGCGTAGGGATTTATGGGAAAACCTAAGGGGCTCCGGGGCATCAGCAGTCCGGGAGAGAGCCAGAGTTTCATTTGCCATTAGTCCCCTTTTCGCAGCATGCGTGAGAGATGCCAGTCTGCACAACAGACAAAAGCACTCAGACGAAAACAAACACGAACGAAAGTGAGCTCATTTTAGCGGGAGTGGGGCACATTGATACTGCCTCGCTACACTAGCAAACTAGTCTATCGACTTGGGCCTGGGATTACAGAGATGAGGAACAGGTGGCAAAGTCAAGATAGAGAGGGGCAGTCACATGACCGCCCGCATATCCCTCCGTTCCAGTTATACAGGATCCCGTTCATGGAAGCAGCCTTGAAAATGAAAGAGTTCAGCTGGATGCCGTAACTGCCAAGACAAAATCGTCGAAGCTGCCGTTCATTCAGCCACTGATCACTCGCTCCCAGCCTGAGTTGCTGCAGTAATAAAAAACGATGTGAGCTTATGCAAAACTGAGCTGGTGACCCACAGCTCAATATCCCGTTGCTCAGATGTTGTGAAGCAGATATTTTTTTTCAAAATGAACAGTCACATTGTAGATCATTTCAATTTCAGTTCTGGGTTTCATTTCTCAGTGACCAGTTTCAAATCAACCAAATAGACCCTTCTGTATCGCAAACGTTTAAAGTCACCTGACTGAAAAAAGAAAGGTCTCTATTTTACAATACACAGGTTTATTCCTAGAAATATGCGGAGTCACGTCCATGGCCAGCTTTATAATTAGAAAAAAATGTATTGTGATGGACGATCAAAACAATTGATCAAATGTGAATGGATGGATGGATGTATGCATGCATGGATGCTTGGATGGATGGATGGATGCATGGATGCTTGGATGGATGGATGGAATCAGAGCTGTGTTAATTCAGAGCCGTTCTCAGGAAGCTCTGACCTCTAGGCAGTATTAAACACTTGGGACCGGATTTTCATTGCCAGATTTAGTCAGTTTTGAGTGCTTCCGGAAAGGACAGGTCCACCGTCTCAGGGGACAACTGGGGCCCATGTAGGGGGGGTTCTGCATCATGGGGCCCGGCTCAATAATTTAGTCCCAGGCTCCGGAGTTACGTGCGTCAGACCTGGGGAAGTGGATCCTACTGTGGGTCTGCAGAGATGCTCTGAACTTCTCCGAACGTTTCCTCAATGGGGGGGGGGGACTGATTCATACACATTTATTATGGTGTTGCTGGTCTGCAGACTGCAGGGATATAAGAGCTTGACTCCTGCCAGATCTCTGACTGATCCGAGGCAGCGATTGAATCATCGCTGCGATCGGGGGGTGGGCCGGCCAAACTCTCCCATGATAAGCGTCTCCCCTCGTCATCCAACACCTCCTCTCCCTCCCCCGCTACGCCCGCTCCTCCGTCGGCAGATGCCTGCTCATAGGTCTCCCCTGGCAACGGCGGGCATCGCTGTGATGTGCCCCCTTTTGCACGAGCCGGGTGGATGGACTTCCCCCACCCTTCTCTGAGACAGGCCCTCAATTTCTATAGGCTTCCATAGAAACAACTTGTTTTCCCTAGAATGCTCCCTAGAGTCCAGACGAATTCAGCTGGGTCAGGTGGGAATTGCAAAGCAATTGCGTCGGTCTTCCGATTAATGAAGAACTCTATATGGAAAGGATAATGTAAAGGTGCTTTTTACGGAATTACTCAGCAATGCACGTCGTGTTTGAAAAGCCAGCCTTGTGCTGGCTGAGAATCTAAAAATACGTGGGAAATTCAGCTTTAAGTTCATTTATTGATGCTGGGATGGGACTGTTAGGTTTCGGGTGGGGAATTTTCTGGCCAATTAAATGATTAACCATCCTGAAAAGGGGCCGGGATTGAGCGTGACAGCCGGACGGGGGCTGCTACACAGCCAAACAAGGTCGGGAAAGTCTTCTTCTTCACCTCACCACAACACAATCTCTCTCTGTTGATTCAGCTCTATAAACTGTGTGCTCTGGGTGGCCAACAGTTTATAGGCAATTATATGTAAATCTATCAGATTCTGGATCTGCCGAAAGGCTTTGCTTCACTTAAGAGAGTCTCAACTTTCCTAGAAGAATTCAATCAGAATTCAGCAGCCAGCTCTCCGCAAAAGGTCTAGTGTTTGAAGTCACTTCTCACAGCTGCACAATAGACTCTCCAGGTGAACAAATGCGATGCATTTCAGAGCCGTTCACCATCCAAGGGTGTTAAAAAGGCAGCAAAACCACAGACACGTCATCCCATCTTTCATTTGCAGGCGCCATCAACAACTACATTCTTTTCCTTTTCACTCTGTAATCGAACAGCAGTGAGAAACCCATGAACATATCAGATTTTTAATATCTTAAATAATAAGGCCGCTTTCTTTTCTTGTGTTCCCTCTGAAAGACCCCCAAGGCGTACTGTCTCCTGGGAAACAATTCCTCCGACATTTTTCCCATTTTGTCACATGACCCACTAGCCCAGCCAGTGGTGACCACTCTCTACCATGGACTCAATCATTTTTCATTAGGAAAAAAAAAACATGCATGAATTCATTAAATTCACTATCAGCAATTTGAAATATGGAACACCAGCATGTTAGACAATTGCTAATAAGTTACGAGACACGAGCATGGATCTTTTCTCAGTCTCAAATAACAACAGAAGCATGTGCTGCTGTGGTAATGGCACTCTCCATTCTTAAAACTACTAAGGCAGCAACACCTATTGGCTAATGAGCATCTCAGCCATGTCGACCTTCGGAATAAAACCACACAGAGTTACAGAATCACTAACTATTTTATTGCCTGACTTTAGTCCGCAAATCCTGAAAGCCTTATATATTTGTTATTTTTACTTTTACATATAGAATCCACTGTAATTGGAGTAATGTTTTGAAAGATCCTGTAGAAGCAGAGTTGACGTAAATTGGAGGAAAGCATACATTTTACGTGGTTAGCAATGCCTTATTTTAGAGAATAAGTCTCTTGGGAACTTATTAGGTTGTGAAGAGTGGTACTTATGTTAATGTCTGGACTCAACCCATACTTAAAACTCAAATGCAGCACAGTGTTATTTCCTGTTACACCATAAACTTCCTGGCTTTGCTAACTGACCAACAACTGATCACCAGAAGGATGATCCTTACTGACAAATCTTTAAAAATGTACATGTTAGAGAAAGAGCAACACTACAACTGAAAATATGGCTATTGAGCTTATCAATATGTGATTTGACCCAGGCAAAGGCGTAGTGATAGGACGGGCAAGGCAGAGAATTGCCTGGGGCCCTGAGCCTGAAGGGGGGCCCCTAAGGGCCACGTATTGCATAGTACGTTTCAAATCTGGGTTATTTGTGCATCCTGTTTTTCATAAAAGTGAAAATAAATTACTTGTGTTTATTAAATTGTCTTTGTTGATATTATTAATTTAGACTTCAGTGTAAAATGGTAATAAATGTTATAAATGGGGGGGGGGGGGGGTTGAGAGCCCCATGGGGGTCTTTGTTTTTTGTCTTGGGCCCCCAGACTCCATAGAATCATCTCTACAATCGGGGGTCTCTTAACTTGAAGTTTGAAGAAAAATCCAGATGAAAGTCCAATGCTAGAAAACTTAATTCACTTTTTGTAATGCAAGAGTGGTTACATGTGTAGAAAATACGCAGGCCAGCACAGTATTGCGTTAAGAAATGAACTACCCATAATGCCACAGTAATGGCTGATTAATGGACACTCCACTCATATCTCTGTTGACTGACAGGACTGTGCCCTTAGAGTCAAGACCTTGGACAACAGCCAGCTTTGCTCTGGGTGACTGTCTAAGCAAAGGCCTGAGGAGAAGCTAGCAGGACCTGCCATCATAGTGCGTGAAAAATCATCCAGACAAAGAATGTTATATATGGCAAACAAAGATCAGGATCTTCATGGTGCAGAGTATCGCTGATTTACATTAACACTGGGTCGAAATTTCTATGCGCGGATAAAACATCCATTTCTTGAGAGATGAGGATATAGTTTTGAGGTTCTTCATATTGTAACCAGCTAAGAACTTAGTGCAGAAAATGACAGCATTGATCAGAGATTTGAAAAGCAATGATTTTAGCTTAGCATGGAGTTTGTTATCCATTCCATAACTGGGAGTCTGACACTCTGCTTGCAGGCAGTACTTTATATTCAGAATTGACTATAATGGACACAATCACATCGGTAATTAGTTGTATAGAATCTCTCTGTATGTCACACAGCGAGACAGGTTTTGTTCCATGTGCTGTACAATTGCATCAGCAGGAAATGTAATCGGTGTTTAGCAGATAGAAACATGGGTTTAACGACAATCCTCCTGGGTTTCCTACTGGGTTTGTGACAGTCCCTCATAAGCAATTGGAGAGAGAGAGTCACTGGACACCTCACTGTCCAGTGCAGGATTCTAACTAGAACTGTATATAGTGCCTGGCGTGTAAGAGATCACTTGATTGTTCTAAGTAGAATGCTACCAATCCGAGAACTCTTTTCTGGAGAGTTGAGAAAGACAGAATCTGGGAGGTACAGAAAAATGTTTAACTCCATCTGGGTATTTAACACACTGGAGTTTGGATGTTATGGATTTTTGTATCATAATACACTTTGGACTGAAATCATTTTTACAAATGAAATTAATTCTACAAATGACACGGTGGGAAACTAATCTTTCACCTGAGCAGCCTTTGATTTGGGAGCAGAAAAAGCCGCCATCCTCAAAGTCACTGCAGAAGAAGCAAGGCGATAAGCTGGACAAAAATTACCTTAGCCGATCAACTGCAAAACAAGTCTCACTAACTGCACTAGTTCCAAAATACCTACATCATCATGGTGTGTTATAGACTGTCATTTTTGCAGCCTGAGCAAACGAAAATGAGCATTTTCTATTCATTTTTTGTGAGGCCACATCAAACATATTAAGTAACTACTTGACTTGCAGCACTCCCGAGATCACCAAACCCCGACCATGGGGAGTGACGTCACAATTCCAGAGTTAGAGGACGAGTGTGATTGGTGCCCCGAGATGGGCACTAGCGTCTTTACTTACACTTAATTCCCTGCGGTTTCATTTGTGTTGGCTGTATGGTCCATTATACAAGCAATGGGCATTTAGACAGTAACCTCTTTGTTGCTTCTTTAATATCAAAATTTTGCCGTTTAACCTCGGTATTGTAGGCAACGCATCGTCCAAATCTACAGATACATGCTTTGATACACAGCAGTTTACGGCTTAATCTCCAGGAATCCCAACTTAATATTAAACAGCTGGAACCTCTTAAACCAGGCAGCAAAGTTCAGATTACACAGATTCCGTTTTAATTAGAGGAGATCTGAAAGGTGGCAAAATCAACTTGACATCCATATCTGTTCAAATGTAAGAGGTGTTCCACAATTCTGAAGAAACTATTTTACAAACGGACATCCCAATAAGTCAAAGCTGGTCAGACGTGCAAAATCAAATTCCGTAACAATGCAAAACCCTTGGGCGGGGGGGTATCTTGCAGTATATCCGGAAAGTACAGCCAAATATTGATTTTATTATTCAGAGTCCCGTTTCACCTGCTACAGCTGCAAACAGATCTGGAAGCAGTAAAGTGCAAATACATCCGAGTACAAATATTCACCTTCATGTATTTCCAGTAAAGCGGAAATTTCTCTTTCTGAGTACACAAATTAAAAATACGTATACACAGTGAGACAGAAATGTTGTTGTACGCCTGCAAAGGTCGTCTGTGAAAATGGCAGGACACCTCAGCAGTCCCTCAAACAGATCTAAGGTGAAGATGTCCCGTTTGTAGAGGGGGGCGGCAGGACCTTTACTGTACAAAACGCTGACGCAGCATTTCTGACAAACGCAATCGGACCTTGTAACGTTCCAAAAGTGACACATGGCTTGGATATGAAATTTTGCTCATCGCTTCAGTTGCACATATTTGAAATTCATTTCTGGTTACAGA
Organism: Hyperopisus bebe; assembly: GCA_026777045.1. Taxonomy (NCBI): domain Eukaryota; kingdom Metazoa; phylum Chordata; class Actinopteri; order Osteoglossiformes; family Mormyridae; genus Hyperopisus; species Hyperopisus bebe. Next base: position 4,874,810 of record JAODJW010000050.1, read on the forward strand.
GCAATTCTTCGTGCTTTGTGTTACACGAGTTTTGCATATCTGTGGTCGATCTGAGTTTCTGTTTTTATATTATATTATATTATATTATATTATATTATATTATATTATATTATATTATATTATATTATATTATATTATGAGACAGATCATCTATGAAAAACGTGATTTTTAAAGCATGAATTTAAGATATATGCAATTTTTTTTACACCAGGCGTGCGTACATTTTTTACTATGTTATACTTGGGCAGCATTAACTGTCCAGTGATTTATTACCATTTAAACACCTATGCCGGTAGAGTAAATGTGTACTTTAAAGATAGTTAACGTATTTTGTTTATATCTCCTGAAATCAATTTGACTAAATTTAGTAAAGATAAAATGTGTACCTTCTGTGGGTTTTGGTGGAAGAAGGATATTTCCGTTTTGGGAAGATGGGGGCAAAGACTTTTGTAGCCTCGGTATTGATGGCTAAAGGTAAGTGAATTTTAACAGCAATCCGTGATTGTCAGTGCGCACCTTAGAGAACCACGTCCCAACTTTTACCGACTATTTGTTGCTCGCTTGTGCGGGGAAAACGTCTTCATACGCAGGCGGCAGCTCGTTTGGAAGTGGGTACGAAAACGGATAACAGTGATTTATTTCGGGGTCTACGGTCGAATATCCCGGGAGGTCGATCGATGGGTGGCCTCCGCTTTGTACTTCCCCACCTGCCTCATCATACACGGGAAACACTCCCAAATTAATATAAGAAACCGGTTGAAATTCTGACAAGTTCAGGTCCTGCTCCTCGCTGTAAACGATCGCCCCGACGCTTTGCCGATGAGTGAGTCTCCGCCGGTAAAACTGCGCCGTTTTATACCTTTTGATGATCACCAAGTTCAATAAGCCTAACAGGCACTCCAGCGTGTTAAGGACTGTCGATATGACCAAACTCCGCTGGTAATCCTTCAAGCGCTCGCAGATGGGATCCTGCTCCAGCGAGTCCAGGCAATAGTGGGAATATTTGCGTTCCACCAGGGACACGGTGTCGCCGTCCACCACGGCGCCGGAGAAGGCGGTCAGCACTCCCAGCATGAACACCAGGATACCCAGGAGGAAGAAATTCCGCCTTCTTGGCATGCCTTTGCAGCAGAGCCAGGCGAAACCCAGAAACGACTGCCCGAGTCCAACCAGTATCCCCGAGTAAAAAGCCCCGGCCGCGGTGCCCAGGTGGAAATGCACTTTTACTTCGGAGCCCAGGGAAATGCATCTGAATCCCACCGCTGCTGCGCCCAAGGCGCACACGAAGAGAAGGCTGCTTGAGACGATAGCACACAGTCCTTTCCCACTCAACTTCATTATATACCTCCTCTACCTCTCCCGCTCCCTTTCCCACCTTCATCCTCCTTTGTCTTCCTCATCAGACCTTCTCGGCGAGCTTTCAGATAGTGACATGATGCGCCGACGACTGCTGGCAAAACGGCGATCTCCGGAGCTGCGCTCTCTCTCACCCTTGCCCGCCGCTCCAGGGACGGATTAATTATTGATAGCAAGAGACGCTGGTTGCTTCTGCAGTAACATCTCCCGAAATCAGACCTATAGGTGATGATACCGCTCATGACCTCCAACCTCCGGTCCACGCCGCTAAGTGCGCACTCGCATCGCAAAAACTGAAGGCAAAGCACATTGATGAAAGCAAGTGTCGACTCCCGACTGCCATGATCGACCATTTCCTTATATACCACATAGGCTATGAAGCAGGCTGCTGACGGGAGTAGCGTCCCTCTACTCGGAGTAACTTAAGACATAAAAAAAACCCGATAAAGCTGCCATCATTTCTGAATCATCCAGGCGTTACTCTCGCATGACGACAAAAGCGGCTGATATCACACTGTCCCCATCAAGTCAGTCGAACTGTCACGCCGATTGCAGCTGAAATATTTGAAGAAGTTAGTCGTGTTGCACTTTTCCGATGTGTAAACGCGCCTTTAAATTTATCCGATGATTTATACACGTCATAAAAAGAGAAAAATATAGGCTAAGTTATTTTTCTCTTTCTGAAATCATATTAAACCGTTATCCGCTTATAATTATTAGGGAACAGTGTATTTATCTTGGCCATATTTAGATTGCTTTATGTTACCCATGTATAAGATATCCGGGACATTAGCCTACTCTGAACTTTTTCCTGCAAAAATGACTATATATAAATGAGATTTATTAAGAAACGTATATTGTCCTTTATTATGAGTTGTAAATATATTACTAGGGCAATTATTATGGGTATAGCATGGATTAAAAGTACTGTCCGTTTTGCATTTGAAAGACCTACTATCAATTGTATATAAATGTTTTTGGATTCCTAGAAGCTGCTAGCCAGGACAAGTAAGTTATTTGTTCACGTCTACTTCAACTAACTTTATAAAATGATAATTTAACAAATGGAAAGGAGGGAGATATAGGTTATCATTCGGGATCCATTTTCAGTAATGACGTAAACCCTTGGGAGTCTGAGGCCTCTCAGCCACTTTCGAGGTAGTCTGACATGCCTTGACATTTTAAAATATTTCTAAAAAAAAACATTTGTTACAAGTGTTACAAGTGCTTTTATCCAACACATACTCAGCACCAATAATCTGAGACCACTTAAAATGTTATTATTCTATTTTTTGTTAAACTCAGCTTTAAACGTACACTTTTCAAAAACCTATTTTCAGACATGCTGAGAAATTGTAAAAAAAAATCACATAAAGTATTAGTATCGCGTTATGTTTTTATATAGGCTAGGTCTATAGTTTTGCCGATTTCAGTGGCAAGCTGTTCATGAATAAATTTATGCATCAAAATAGCTGAGATAGCTGATTTGTTTAACAAAAAAGCTAACCTACAATTATTTGAAGGCAACGTAGCCTACTTCATATGCTTTGAATCCGGAAATTAATCACAGCTCATAATTGCAATCATACATCTCTGGGCTATTAACCAGCAACACTTAGTTCAATAAAGATATGAGTCATATTAAAGCTTGTGCTGAGAGGAGACGGCGCGACCCTAAACCTGCATCGATTCCCGGCGAATGTAGGTGAAATTAAGGCATCTGTGCTGGTGAACCGGGGGTCTGAAAACTTTCCCTGAAGACGTCTGCGGCTCGACGAAAAGGGAATAGGCCTCCCTAAACAATATTTAGCTAATAAATAGTGCGTCGTCCTGTATAACACTGATTTTTGGTATTAAGCGCTTAATGTTAATATAATGGTTTGGGTAAATTTATTACCCAAACAGGTTAAATGGTATTATACGCCCCCCCTTATCTGCCACATTGCAGGTGAATTTGTTGGCTGCTGCCTATGAGGACGGTGCTAGACTTGTCTCCCACGGACCTGTTGCACTTTGCGCAGGTAGCCGGTGCTTTATAACCGCTGCATCTGGAAACTCGCAAAGTTCTGCACTTGCTGTGTCTCGGCGAGGTTTATAACCGTTTTGAACTAGTATAGAATTTTATACGACCAAATTGACCAATCGGAATCGAGAAGCAAAAAACTGGCTGAATAGTAATAGGACGAGTAATAGGAAGGGAACATAGATTGTGCTTCCTAGATATAACCATGTGCCGACTTGCAGCGCTGTAAAATGCGGTTGTGCTGCTCATTCTGGAATTGCCAAAGGAACTTCCTCTATTAAATAGCTTATGTACTCCCTGCAGAGAAGGTTTGTGTGTGTTCCTCTAGATGGATGGACGGATGGGCAAATTAGTGTTTGCAACTGGCAACTGTTTCCTACGTTTATACGTTGTTTTATCCAAATCTCAGTCTCAGTCTGGCAGAACAGTCTAGCGCCGACTTTCTGGACTTTTCTTTGTTGTTTGCTAGAGAGGAGAAACTCTTAGAAATCACCGATGCCCTGCGTGAGAGGTACAGGTATTCTTTTCTCATCCTTTTCCCAAAGTGACCTACACCAGATTAACTTTTGGGTACAATAAGTGTCATAAAATAAACAGATTACGGCATGCAGGCAGATTTTTAAAATGCAAATTAAGTGCAACCATTCTACATATAGTGCATCAAATAATGTCTAAATTAACAATAGGGTAACCTTTATCTAACATAATATATCAAAGTAAATAGTTGGATATTTCAGGGCAGTTTCCAATGAAAAGTGTTTTTGTTTGTTTCTGTAGACATCAATGACTAGATGAACAAACAAGTAAATGGTGTTAATGTTACATCTTTTAGGACTAAACAAGCTACATGCTGTTTGTTTGTGAAACATATTAGCTGACATTTTGTAGCCAAGAGCCATCTACACTTTCATGAAAGGTCACAAATGGGAATTTAAGTGCTGGGAGCACTGGGGACCAGTCTCTTAATTGGGGAGGTCAGATGGTCTCATTGACAAACAAAGGCAGCTTTCTGTTTTACAGCATATTAATTTGAGCAAATTCCAGACAGTGTCATGTAAGTTATGGAGTGGCCTTGAAGCATTATGTTTCATTACAGAGTAACTATCATCACTGCATGACTACAGTCTGACTCACCACACACACTCCCCAAGCTGCTCATGTACTCTCAACACCATATGCATCTGGGGGGGACTTTCAGGGGGTCACATAATCATACACTTGTGTCATCAATGTCCCATGAATATGTATAAGTTCATTGTAGCACCTTTAAAGAAAGCTGACATTTGGCTTTACCTCTGTGGAGTAAGGGCCAATATTTTTCCAGTGTTAATATAGTGTAAAAGCAGATGACAAATGATCATTTTATCAAATTTTCAAAGGCCATATTGGCAAACATTTTTATTAGTGTTAATATTGTGTAAAATCAGATGACAGTTTATCATGAATGAAGCTACACAGGACACAAAAGTTTCATAAACACAAAATGAACCGGATAAAACAAGAAGAGCATATACTGTTCTGAACACATCTAAGCACATTTAACAAAACAGTAATTTGTAAAGTAAGAAAATAAATGTATCCAAACAATGTGTCCTGCCCCGATCGTCCGCTCCTTCCGT
>JAODJW010000050.1:4879907-4891554 GCA_026777045.1 Hyperopisus bebe
AGTCCAGTCATTGTATTGTCCGTCTGTGTTTTGCCTGCCTTACCTGTAATTAAACCCCGTATTCCCCGATACCCTGACGTCGGCCTCTTTGTCTCCGTTCCGTCCCCGGTCGGCACAATAATATTATTATAATTAAACGTATTAATGATTTATTAATAATATTAAAATAACCAAATGTAATGTATTTAAATGTATTTAATTATATAATAATAATAATAATAATAATAATAATAATTACTTTTACTGTCTATCATTGTCTAAATGTATTTTTACTGTGTAAATATATGTATTCAGCTAGTGTAAACATGCACGATGCTATCACAGCTAAAGCGAGGATAACACTGAAGCGTTACCCTTTGTTTCCGCTGAGAGACATGCCATGTGACTCATTTCCCCATGCGTACGAGTTACCTTAGGTCTGCGTTCACGGTTTGACTTCTGAGATTCAGATCGAGCTCTAGGTAATATTTTTTTTGAACTGATTTGTTCGACTTAAGAAATTCGAGTTCTAATGAGTTTGAGAACTGAGGTACCGTTGTATATGTTTTTATGGCAGTTGTTATTTATAAATAATTAGATTTCTGATAATGCAGGGCTGCTAGTGACTTTTGTGAATATGATACCCTATTACCTAAATGTCTGAGAAGCCATGACTGCGGTTTGGGGGTGGGGTCTAATGACAGATCAGAGAGAAAGAGCATTTCATTGGACAATGCTCAGGCCATGACTGCGGTTTGGGGGTGGGGCTTAATGACAGATCAGAGAGAAAGAGCATTTCAGTGTGAGAGACAGCATTTCATTGGACAGTGTTCAGGCCATGATCTCCAGGCGTGTGAGAGAGAGCATTTCATTGGACAGTGCTCAGGCCATGATCTCCAGGCGTGTGAGAGAGAGCATTTCATTGGACAGTGCTCAGGCCATGATCGCCAGGCGTGTGAGAGAGAGCATTTCATTGAACAGTGCTCAGGCCATGATCTCTAGGCGCACGGGACTCCTTGTCTTTCTCCTGCTACCACATGACCTGATAGGAGATCCATCTCTGAGGATCCTGCCCCACAGGACTGTGCCACCCTCGATTCAGTCGACACGCAGTTAAGAATGAAAGGAGGAATGAGGAATGCCTGGTGTACTTGTCACCAGTGCACTTAGACTGACTTAGTCCTGTAAAAACCAAGCGTCAAAGAAGGTTAATCCCTATAAATAAAACCATCTGAACAATGAACATCACTGTCCCACCCCCCACCCCCCGATGGCCCAGTACCTTTATCTCCCCCCAGCTTGTGGAGAGACAGCAGGGCTGATTTCAGCAGGAATTCTGCCTTCTTTGGAGGCTCATGTGTCAGTCTATGTGCTTCATTTTCTTTGTTTTTCTCCTGCTGTTCATCTAGTCCTTATGGCAAACACTGTAAAGTGGGCGGAGAAGAGGGTGAGACTAAAACAGGGGCTTCTCTTCCTCACCAGTCACGCGGCCTGGCTGTGCGTCATTCACAATGTCGGTGCCCCCGGGGGTGGATCTTGCTAAATTTTGTTGATGTTTTGCTGATATTTTCCGCAAAACATTTTATCATGATAACTCTTACATATTAGTCGCCATTGATACTTATAACAATGTAGCTCGTGTCATTTGCTGAAAATTCCCAATAAATTCATAACATGAAAACGGTGACAAATCAAATAGTCTGCAAACTGAAATTTAAAAATGTTAAGTTTAATAAATAAATCATACCAAATGGGGTGGCGCTCTTGCCTCACACCTCTGGGACCCGGGTTCGAGTCTCTGCCATGGCTCCATGTGTGTGGAGTTTGCATGTTCTCCCCGTGTCGCTGTGGGGCTTCCTCTGGGTTCCTCCAGCGTTCCCCCACAGTCCCAGAACAGGCTGAGGCTAATTGCATTTACCAAATTGCCCATAGGTCAGAATGGTGTGTGAGTGTGCCCTGCGATGGGTTGGTGCCCCATCCTGGGTTTTTCCCTGCCTTCTACCCATAGGCTCCAGACCCCCCTGAACAGGACAAGCAGTAACAGAAAATTGTTGGACGAAAATCATACAAAACTAAACTTTTTTCATCATAGGACATAACACTAGAAAACATTTGTTGATGGTTTTTTTCACTAACTGCCTCTCTGCTCATTCTAGGGAATGAGTTTGACGTTCTTACCCGAGTTGCCACCCATCCAGGACTGAAAAAGAAAACACAATGTTCCACTTTAAACCAATATGGAATGTAATTTATCCCATGTTTCTTCAGGTTGAAAGCAGAAACCCTCATTGCTGGTGTTTGTGACGGTATGCACTTGCGTTCTTCTTGCTCTAATGGATGGCAGGGCTTCAAGCGGTGAAATGACTTCATAGCATTTCCAGGTTATTAATTCCCGGCACAGTTTATGGTGCTCAGCACAAGTCTGTTATGTGTTGTTCTTTAAGCTGCAAAACGTACCACCAACCGCCATGTTGTACTTTAAACTGCAAAACTAACCAACCGCCAATGTTTTTTTTACCTTTTACCAACAAGATCTCCCTTTTTTAAAGATGTTGTGGCGGCTGAGCTGTTCCCTTCTTCACTGACACTGAGTTTCAACTCAGGAAGCGCTCATCATTGCCAAAGCAGCAGCATATCGCAACTTCGTTCATTTGCTGGGCTTGTCTCTTCTTAAAGGAATACCATATGATTGTTTGGAACTGTGTTTGTTTCTGTGATGTGTGATATCAAGAACGCTTCTCATTTCCTTATCTTTTAAGTTTTAGAGTATATGATGTCCATATCGTGTCCATGCAGCCACCCATTATGGACCGAACCTTGTTTTCCTGCCGCTGTTTCGTGTCCTGCTATTGGGCAGGATGGATGGAGGGATTGACATGCTTTGTTGATAAATGAGTGGATGTGTTGTGCTTTTTGGCAGGCCGCTCTATGTGGAGGTACAGGTGTCATGCATTCCTCATTAGTGAGCCTCAGGCAAATATAATAGATAATAGATAAAGATAATGAGCTGTGCAGCTGTCAGATCGGCTTGTCATGTCTGGCACGTGCCTGTCCTTTATGTCTGCCATCTTTATCAGGGGACGTCATCAAGAAGCTGCTGACCGTACTGCCCACGTCTCCTGCGTCTCCTTTGCTGGAGTAAGCCAGACGGGAATTGCTTTTGTAGTATGCTGTGGGGGGGTGCTGTACCACTCGGTCCAGATGTATTTCAGTATCAGCTGTGTTTTCTGTGGTTTCCCTAGCTGATGTAGATTCTGGAGAAAGCCCCCCCCCCCCCCAAAAAAAGGACCAGCAAACACAGCAGTGTCACTGGCTGTAGGACCCTTCATACTTTTTAATGCATGTGGAGAGCTGCTCCTTGGTGATTGGTGATGCCTTCCAGACTAGTGCAATCTATTAAAATCAAAGGAATAAAAAGTGAAAAGTGATGGATCCATCAGAGTACGTTGAGGAAGACACATTCTCCCGGTGACAGTGACATAAGACTGACAGCAGGTCAGCGAGGGTCAGTATGATCTCATTTCCATCCAAAGAGAAAATGGTTTTCAGATCCAATGACTATATTTTGTTATGATCCTGCCAGAATAATCTATCTAGCCAGATGCAAGTAAAGGAGACTAAATACCAATATGCTGACGCATAGCATAGACATCAGTTACACTCTTAGTTGGATATTTTTATTGAACTAAAATTACCCTGCTGACAGATACAACCTCACTGATGCATTTGGTATTCAGAGTCACTCTAACATCTATTATGGTGTTTTCGTTGCTCAACCACTATTCTCTGTTATTCTATCTAATTTTTTCTCCGAGGATGAAAAGGGTAAGGAGAGAGAGCAGACAGTATAGTGTCAGCACAATACACACAATCATCATTTCAGCAAAACCCTGGATAATTCCAAAGATAAAAAAATAATCACATTAATTTATTTAGCAGACTGTCCAAAGCAACAAGAGGAAAACTTTGGGTCAGACTGTAGGCAGCCACTGTTCCTGGATCAGATGTGGGTCGGGGTCTTTCCCAAGGGCCTGGCATTGATATGGCTGCTTGGCCGGCCGCTGGACTGGATTCAAACCCACTACCTACTGCACATTACCTAAATCTACTGAGTTTCGCACCAATTCCTTTTACCTTTGCCATGGTGGTTTGTTGGAGTACTCAGTCATCAGAATATCGTTCATGCTGTCATGCTGAAGGGGCTGTCATGGTGAAGGGCACCGTCATGGTGAAGAGACCATCATGGTGAAGAGACCGTCATGGTGAAGGGCACTGTCATGGTGAAGAGACCGTCATGGTGAAGGGCACTTGTCATGGTGAAGAGACCGTCATGGTGAAGGGCGCCGTCATGGTGAAGGGCACTGTCATGGTGAAGGGGCTGTCATGGTGAAGAGACCATCATGGTGAAGGGCACCGTCATGGTGAAGAGACCGTCATGGTGAAGGGCACTGTCATGGTGAAGGGGCCGTCATGGTGAAGGGGCCATCATGGTGAAGGGCACCGTCATGGTGAAGAGGCCGTCATGGTGAAGGGCACCGTCATGGTGAAGAGGCCGTCATGGTGAAGGGGCCGTCATGGTGAAGAGGCTGTCATGGTGAAGAGGCCGTCATGGTGAAGGGCGCCGTCATGGTGAAGAGGCCGTCATGGTGAAGGGGCTGTGTCTATGTGTGGTCCTCAGGATTCGGTTTTAAAGGAGTTATGTTTATATTGGTTGGTCTAAAAGACGTGTTCTTCTTGCATGTGAGCAGATGTTGAATGATGCTTTCCGTCCCAGCAAAGAGCATCTGGCGATTATATCACATCTGTTTGCCACCTTTGAAGTGACGACACAATGTCAATGACCCGAATCTCATTCTACTGTAACAAACGCCACCATCTTCCCACCAAATGGAGGAAAGATACTCATTACACTCATCTGATAAGGCAATAACAAGAGACATTGCAAAAGGAGTCCGACATTTCTGAACACAAGGGGGAAATTCGCTGAAACCTTCCTAACAGTTTCTCTGTTATTGACATGTCTGCTTGATTCTCTGGCCCCTTTTCCTTTTTCAGCCACACATCAAACATTTAGTCATTACCTTACTGCCAGTTGCATTATACGATCAAGCTTTTATTGGCCATTCTAACAGGTACAGTGGAGTTCTTCTCTTTACTGACTCCATCTTGCTCTTCATAGCTTGGGGACAACAGCATAGGGTCAGCCAGCATGCAGTACCCATGGAGCTGGGGGGGTTAGAGCCTGGCTGAAGGGCCCCCCGACATATGACTATTCTGCCAAGGCCCAGACTCAAACCAGCAACCTTCTGATCATGAACACAGAGACTTAGCATGCTGAGCCACTCGATTACACATACGTCCTCAATGACTATTTGTATGTCTATTCCTGATGCACCCTTATTATAGCATATTTATTGTTTCCATCCCATAATACACTGCTGCAGCGCTGCTTATCCAGTATAGCACTGTTGTTGTCATCTTATTGTCCCTCGGAACACATGTCCAATAAAGCTATTAATTTTGATAGACCAGCTAGGAAAACAAAGATAAGAAGAGTGCACAGGTTTGGCAAACGTTTACTCAATGAGACCAAGAGAAGGCTTTAAATACGGCAGCCCGACTGTCAGAAATGGTGCTAAGGAAGTAGCACAGCAGTACCTTGAGATTAAATATGGGTTTGCTGGGGTTATTCATCTTCTGAGGAGATAACAGAGTAGTGCACACATGGCAATAACATGAAACGAGAAGTACTGAGGGACGGAAGTGGAGTAGCCTTCCTTGTTGGTTAAATCGATTCCCAGAGCTTCCGAGAGTCATGTTCGTTATCTCCTGTTCTGGGCTGGGACTGGGGAACTGAGCGAGAAGCTCAGGGTGTCCAGTTCAACCCGCTACACTGACCAGATCTTAATTGATTTAACTTCCAGACAAGCCTCGTTCACAACATCACCCACGCAGCCACCAGAAGGTGCCTAGTGGACATTGTCATAAGGTCCATAAATAATGAGACTTCTCCATCTTAGGGAGAAGAAAATTAATGACACATCACCTTCAGACTGTAGACAATATCACCTTTAAACTTTGACAGAAGAAACGGCGTAAAGAGAGCGATTATCTGGTAGGAACTTCCAGAGTCACAGAAATGGTAAAGCCAGTCAGAAATCTAGGCCTTCCTTTAGGCATTGTTTTTAAGGTTAGTTTTTACTTTGTGCAGTCCAGCCAACGCTAATTGCCACTTCTTAATGTGTTTTAAAAGAGTTAGAATTCACCCAAATGACCTCTTTTAGGGTTAATTTAATTTTAGCCCCTTTAAGTCGTGTAGAGAAACCATTTAGAAAATAAATTATACCCGTGTCTTCGTTTGAAGCCAACTATGAGAAAACAAGTTTCGATTTTTCATAAATGACTGGTTCTTTATGAACCCAGATTCTGACAGAGTAGAATTTAAGCCACTAAAAATGGACGATAAAATTTCATTAAATTGATTACCATTTAGATTTACCCCATTATTTTTTGCTAAATTATTTAAATTGATCTGTCCTGTCTTCATCTGCTTCTCTGGATGAGATTTGTTGCAAATGCAGTCGTCTTTCCATGATTTGTTGCTCCGATGCATTTGTTAGAAAAAAACACTTCATTTAGCTGAACAATGACAGGGAGTAAATCAAAGAGATTTTAAATTCTTTTATTTTGGACTATTTGCATTTTCTCTGCAACTTCATTCATACTCAGTCCACAAGAACAGGGGTGAAAAAAAGTGGGATTTTGTAGCACCAGAAAACCCATACGGCATGGTGTTAGTGCACTCGCTCCAGTGACCACCCGCTCTGTGACAGCAATACGTCAAAATATAGGTTCACACTCTGTCACACTCGGCGCTCCTTCCTGATTAATATGGGGTCAGGCAGCTCAGCTTAAGCTCAGCGAGAGACGACCCATTAAAGTCGAAAGACTTTAGAGAAGACAGGAAAATATGCGGCCCAAACGGCTGAGAGAACTTTCCGGAAGACCAAAAGAAGAGGCCAGGATATCATCACTGAGGAGCAAACTGTAGATCCAGGGGAACAAGGATAACAGGATTCATGCTGCTTAGCATAATAATTGGCTATGTGGATAAGTTACCTTTCACCCAGTTTCCGGATACTTGACATGTCCATATACCTGGTATCTATCATAAGAGCATAGGTCGTATGAATTGAGCACAGCCTGGGATTCATTTATTATTCAGCTGATTCACTGCATCCTCAGAAGTCACCTGCAGTCCCACAACGCACCTTCCACACTGTGAAATGTCATACCCACAGGGAACGTGTTCTCAGCGCTTGATGAGAGGGATGAGGAGACCCTTGCCGGCCAACCGGCCGTTTGTAGGACGTCCTGCAGGAATGACTGCCTTCATCGGACCGCCTTGAGTCGTCACTGATTGAGACTGGAAGCTGCAGAGCATCGAGGCGAACGCTGGCATCATTTGGCAGAGAAGGACACGCGTCGGCTGCCCTGTCAGATATTGGCGGCTTGGCGGCTTGGGGCCGAGGAACAGGATGAATCGTCAGAGCCGCAGTTGGCTTAGCTGCCCCCTGTGGCTTTTGGTGAGAATAAGAGAGCAGAAAATAAGTGGTCTGGTTTCCATGGAAGCACTGTGGAGACTCAGCTGTCCATGTCCATATATTTTACCCCAGCTGTCTTCATTTAAAAGCTCCTCCGTTTTTAGCAAGCGTTTAGAAAACTAAGGCTTCAAAACAGATAGTGAATTGTGTTCCTGTGTTCTGCCAATCAAACTGCTCCTCACTGGTTACTTTATTGGTACCCATTTGATTAAATAAAGAAGTGACTTGCAGTATAAAATATTCTGTGGGATCTGATTTCTCCCATAACTATTTTTGTCAACTTCCTGCAAGTACAAGATTAGAAATTTTTCATAATATAGCCGAGAAAGTGTGCTTGTGTTTCAAGTGAGAAATGCTTGGAGTGACCGGAGCGTGACGTCGACAAGCCTGCGAATCTCCAGGTCAGTCCTGAGATAATAAAGCTATTAACCGAGCGGATAACAGCTAAGCGCCTGAGATGTGACAGGAAGCGCGGATCCTATCTGCCAGAGTGGCTCCCCTCACCCAGCACTACTGATTTACAAAGGTGGTCAGTGGCCAAAGTAGCAGATTAAAGCCAGAAATGCTGAAGCCATGAACTGGGATGTCGCGTCTCCTCAGATCTCCAGGTGATTAATTGCAATTTCAATTTCCAACCCTTTATTCCTCTGGATGGGCTGCAAAGAAGGTTGCCAGGTCACATCAGGACTTGCATCCTACTACTGTTGCTATTCAGATCTGGTAGCAGAAACAAAGTGGAAATTCCATAATATCATGTATAATATCCTGGGGGATTCTGGGCTGATTTGGTCCCCACCATGTTGAAACAGAACCTATGGCCTTTCAAAACGGTGATACCTTTACTTTTAAGTTCCCTGGGTCTGGATAGGTACCACGTGGGGAAATGTGGCTCAGTGGGCTAAGTCCCTATACCTGCACCGGAAGGTTGCTTGTACGAGGCCGGCTTTGTCAGAATAGTCACATGTGTAATCCATTGAGGAAGACCCTTAAGCCCCAGCACCATGGGTACCACTGGTGGGGGGAGCCAGGCCAGCTCTCACTTCCATATGTATCTGCGTTTATTCAAGATGGGTAGACAAAAAGAGAATTTCCCTGTGTGCATCGATAAAGTGTCATTATTATTATTCTGTCCAGTCAGGTGCAAAATGGATATTCCATAGCTTACTTCCCGTAAATGACAGCTTTACAGAAACATGTGCTTTGTATTAATCTTCTGCAAGAACATGTGCATCCTGCCAGAGCTTTTGGCTGGTACACATGAATCTATTCCAGGGACCTGACCTTTCCATATATCAGACCTTGTACGTCAGAAGAAGGCTGGTCTCAAAAAGCATCCATCTGCTACTGAGGACATATGACTGGATGCAGCTGCACCTTAGAAACAGGGAATCCACACTGGGGTTCCCTCACTGTTCGCGATGTCACTTGTTCAGGTGGTAGAAGCTTCTGGTCACTCGCCTCCTGGTCTCCACCTTAAAGTTGCCCCCCCCACAAGTACAAATCCTGGTGCTTTTGCCTTCTCGCAATTTATAGTCTCCCTGCCAATCAGCCACAGGTAACTTTCCAGAGCGGCTGCGATGGTGGATGTCACACTTTAGACTTCATTAGCCGGATCACCGTATGCTGTCAGTCACAGCCTGGATTAGACCAGCGGGAACTGATGAGGTGAACAAAGAAAGAATGAAACCAGAGAAATAGCCCAACCATTCTGGTTCTGAAGATTATGTTTTAGGGCACAGAAGTCCCTGACTGCTGGCCAAGAATATTTGCAGCAACGCGTAGGTGCATGTTACTATCTTGATAAGGTGCCTGGTGAAATACTGCACCATTAATGTCAGACCAGGTTTTTGTTGGTCAAAAGCACAATCATTTGCCGCCACCTGTAAATAGCACCTCTAAATAGGGCCGGTAGGTTTAGTATCTTTTCTGTACGCGGTATTTCCACCGCTGGTTTGTGGCTGGGTTCGCCATGGGAACCGTATACGGCTGGTACCCCGGATCGATGACTCGTCACCACGGCGGTGATGGAATCCAGTCTCCTGGTGTGCATCCTCTTCCAGGGTCACCTCCCTGGCAATGGGGGGGGTGGGGGGGTGATGACAACAGCCGGTCTCCTCTGAGCAATGTCCGGCATTCTCGGGTGTCGTTACAGATACCGGACCCCATCTCAGACCATTCCTAATATGTTCCAAATTTTTTAAGGCCCCTTGGAATCCTCCTAATGCCCCCCCCCCCCCCCCCCCCCCCCCCCCCCCCCCCCCCCCCCATGGCACTCCTGGTCATGACAGTTTTTGCTCATCCCAGTCTTGCTGACCCCCACCACCTGTGTATAGAATGTAGAGCGGTGTTTCCTCATTTGATTGTTACATGCAACCATTCCAAAAAGTAAACATCTGTGCCTTGTCACTTCCCAGTTTCTATTTTTAGGTTTGCTATCTAAATATCAGCGATATAACCAACATCACCATATAAAACGTGGAATTGTTCTCTTTTCAAAACGCCGAATGTTGTCAGATTGCCCCACCCAAATACTTGAAACATGAACGAACATGAATATCTTTTTATATCAGTTGTGCATTTTCCTTATTTTTAATCAGTCTAAACAAAACAAAGTTAGAGCTTCTGTTCCCACAACTACCATATATTGATTGTTGCTTCATATCTCACTTCATCGGGATTCCAATGATTGCTTGAGGTAGAGAGCTAGCAGGCCTTTATCAAAGCAGCACGGAAATGCTTATGCTCAGATTTCGGAACCTAAGCACAAAATGGTGGCCTACGTCTGCCTCTACACACTGACTTTGGTGATATTTATTCTTCAGGCTTAAACTGTGACTCAGTTTGTTATATGTACGGTTCCATTTCCATCTTGCATTTATTATGGAACCTTAACAAACTGTGACTCACTCCGTTTGTTATATGTACGACCCATTGCCATCTTGCATTTATTATGGAACCTTAACAAACTGTGACTCACTCCGTTTGTTATATGTACGGCCCATTGCCATCTTGCATTTATTATGGAACCTTAACAAACTGTGACTCACTCCGTTTGTTATATGTACGGTCCATTGCCATCTTGCATTTACTATGGAACCCTGCTGATTTCCAGTGTCTTTTCCTGTATGTTCTTTGTTTGAGCTCTTGGGCAAAATCTCTCTTTTGCACTATTCAGCCTCATGAATTGCACAGCTCTGTTTTGGAATACTCTAGGATAGTATTACTTTAAAACACACCAGTACCACAATGCATGTGGGTATTAACCATCTTTTATTTTTGCACCAAAATACATGTGGTTTGATGGTCACCCTTGGAAACCGCTTCACTTCTTCAGCAGATGTGATGAAATCCGGGTGGACATATTTATGTAGGTGGTTGATGTTAACAAAGCACAATGGAATTGCCAGTAATATTTCCAATTTTAGCTCACAGTGAGCTTGATCTGGTGCCCACGTGTGTTGCTTGATGCAAAATGATGAATATACTATTCAATTCAGATCTTGTGGGGACAAATTAGAAATGAATGCATCGGCGTCAATTTGACAGAGAGGACAGTAATCAATAAGGCAAATAAAAGGTTCGAGACCATCATTAAAAATCATAATCTTAATACTTCAAAGAGTATATCGTAATGCAATTATAGTATGAGTATATGAAAAACGTCGGTTTATTAAAGTCTCCGCAGGTCTTTAATGCTTAAACGAAAAGCTTTTTCTCTTTTCGACCGAGGGGTTTCAAGTTACTCTGTCGCAGCTGTCAGGTTTTTCCACTTTGTAAATATCTGCATGTATTAAATATTTGTACGCTGTTAACCACGTACTGTTTGTGCGCCTTACTCATTTCGGTTAGACCGTCAAAGCCTATCGTAGGGTTACAAGACTAGTAATTAATGTTAGGACAGACCCAGAGAAGTTAGGAAATATTAAAAAAAACTTTCCTCAACGTGCGATTCCTAGATTATCTCTAGATAACTTTCAAATATTGATGTACAGTGGTACCTCGGTTCTCGAACTCACTAGAACTCGAATTTCTTGAAAGTCGAACAAACCCGTTTGACCTAGAAC
>JAODJW010000050.1:4891654-4909160 GCA_026777045.1 Hyperopisus bebe
CGTTTTGGAAGCCATTAAGAAAAAAATGCTCTTCTTGTTTTATCCTGTTCATTTTGTGTTTAAATGCTAAAAAAATAATAATAATAATAAAACATATTTATGTGTAATTTTGGGGGGCCGGGAACCAATGAATTGGTTTTCCATTATTTCTTCGATCAGAACTCGAACTTTTTAGGATTCGATCAGAAGTACGGAACGCATTAAGTTCGAGAACCGAGGTACCACTGTACATGGAATTACGTACGTGCTGGGGAACATATTAATAATAAACAAGTGATAATCATCCCTTTATTGTCCCTCATAGGGAATGTCTTTTTAAGCCTCCCTCAACTTGCTCTTGCTGCTGTCCGCCCAGGGAGCATGGGGGTTACTCAAAGACCCGCAGATATGCTGAGGGTGGGCTTGAACTGGCGACCTTGTGATTACAAACACACAGGCTTAGCCCACTGAGCCACACGCTTCCCCCAGAGGTACATCCCTATCACCTTTATTTTGATCTTACACCATTAAAAATAGAGCGAATCCCTTGTGAACTGTCGTCCAGTGAAGCCTACTTCCGCGTTAATATTTAATATTTAATCCAGATAATTCTTTGTTAGAGTGACCCAGGCGATGCTGGTTGGGAAAAGTCCGAGAAAAGACGAGAAAATCCCCCAAACTCTAGTAATAATTCAGGTTACAAGAAATAAGTATTTTGACGTTTTATCAATAAATTTTACGGAAATAACAGTGCGTTACTGTTCTAAAATCTGTTTTCTGAGTTTGGCTTAGACTGAAATAAAAACTTTTGATTCACAGCTTTTGAAGTTTTTATTTGTGCGACCCGTTTAATTGCCAGATCTTATTTTAAATGGAAAATGGGGTAGACAGTAATGCAAGGCGTAGTCAAGTTGAGACGTATGTTCTTTTTTTCAAATGAACAAATCTGGCCATCATTTAATCTGAAACATTTCAGCTTTGCTTCGAAAAGTACGTGGTGTTTCCAATGAGATTTTTTTGCTTTGATTTCGTATTTATGCGGTTTTGTTATTTACATAATTTCAGTGCGCTCCACGGAGTGTTTTAATTACTACACAGCGAGCATATTTTTCCGGGTCCGCTAGCAGTGGCGGTCGCTGATATGGTACCTTATTACTAACAATCGCTATAACAGCCTTTATAACCACATAAACAGATGCTTTTCAATGCGGAAGCGGACAAAAGTAACGTACAAAAAAAAAATCATAGGTTAAACCTAATAAATTACGAGGTGTTTTAACTGTTTATGTTATTTGACTGTTTGTTTTCTGCGTGCTTGTTTGCTTGTTTTTTTTTTTATCTATCCACCCATCTATGTTTATTTATTAGAATATTTATTTTTAGTTTTTGCGAACTAGAGAAGGATGGATGTGATAGTTCATCATCTTTCAGTGTGCGCGCTTCGCAATACTCGGTTTTCCTTCCGCAAAGGCATGAATCACATCGCTGTCGTTCCGTTCCGGATGTGACCCAAACCGGACCCGTGATCAGGCGCGTAACGGCCACGGGATGCCAATTATTATACGGAAAACGCTTCATCCTCAATGGCTGAACGCGAGCTACGTAAATGCGTAAATTGCACTGCTATTTACTGGATTTGGTTGAAAGATTTCAGTAGCACTAATAACCCATGAAACTCAGCTGATCCGAGATGACACCAGGACGTTTTTGGAGCAGCGTTCATTGGGGTAATTCATCACGGTCCTGAATATTCCACTGAATAGTGTTTTTTCCTCACTTGGGTATTTCTCTCTTTTGCATTCATTCACATCACCGTTTTAAACAATGCGCTGCTGGCTTCTCTTCCCCGTCAGTCTCTCACGTCCGTGGAGGCGGTTGGTGGGGGGGGTTGCATCTGCAAAATCTCTGAGACTTTATAACAGACGTGGGGGCCACGGCTCCAGGTAAGGATAGGCGAGAAGCAGGATTTGTCTGCTTGGAGTTTCCGGTCCCAGGAGAGCTCTGCTGTACCATGCATCCCCAGACAAAGGGGCTCAGTTTTTGGAGTGAAATGTCCAGCAGTGTCAATTGATATTGTCAGTAAACAATGTATGTAGTGTCGGATTTTCTGAAACAAGCAAAACAACTTAAATTATTAATATGATTACAGGAGCCCTGTGTTCATGCATGTGGGTTCTTGTTTGGATTTGGTTTCCTTTGGTGTATCTGGGGGTGGCAGTAATGAAATGGCACATCTTTAATTAATATGTGTTCCTCAGAAGAACTAGGGAAGAAACATCTGTGTGAGTCCCTTCAGCAACGTTATAACCCAGCCAAAGGACCGACAGCTACCAGGACACATTCAAATAAAAATGGCTCAGGGTAGCAGCACAAAATTGGTGACAGACATTTCGGAGTCTCTCCGGGTTTCAGGCTGAAGTCCTGCTCATGAAGTTGTAGAGCTTTGCAACCTCATGGTGGAAATATGTCACAGTGTAGAAAATCAGTGTTAAAACAAAGTAGAGGTCGACACCCCTAGGCTGCCGATCTTTGCCTTTACCAGAAGAAACACACACCAAGTATATTGTATGATGATACGTCTGAAATGCACCACAGACTCTCCAGTGGATTTTTTTTTTTTTACACACCATTACTCAAAACTGACTCTCCGCTGTGGCTCCTACACAGACGTGAAATGCGACGTGTGGTTTCGCAAGCGACTGCGACAGAGGCGGTAAAGACCACGGCACTGCCTGACGAGGGAGATCGCACCTGTGCTGACAATCTGCATGGGCATCGTGACGATGTCACACCCTCGCTTTCACCACCACGTTAACGCATTGTCTCTGGGCCTCTCATTAGTGCTGGGGGCTTGGCTAAAGGGGGCCAGTCTTTATGGATGGTTTGTAGCGATTCGAGTAACTTTGCAGGATTCCAGCCTCATAAAACATAGTTACAATCATAGAAATACCAAAATATTTTCCATTCTATTAGACTAAAGCAATAAGCCATCCTAAAATAGTCAAAAGGAAAAACATCCCAAATATGTTAATGGTTTAGTGTGTTCTCTCACTGGATAAGAAGTCTTGAAAGATGGATGGATGAATGGATGGATGATGTTCAAGGGATTTAAAACCTAGTAAAAGGTGTCAGCTGTAAACTTTTGGATAATCAGTTGCGCATATTTACTTTTCACCAGCAGGCTCCAGGACAGTGTCAAGCAGGCTGTACTGCAGTATGAGGGCCAGAACCAGCAGGTTCCAGTACAGTGTCAGGCAGACGGTACTGCAGTATGAGGGCCAGAACCAGCAGGTTCCAGTACAGTGTCAGGCAGACAGTACTGCAGTATGAGGGTCCGACCCAGCAGGCTCCAGGACAGTGTCAGGCAGACAGTACTGCAGTATAAGGGTCCGACCCAACAGGTTCCAGGACAGTGTCAGGCAGACGGTACTGCAGTACGAGGGTCCGACCCAGCAGGCTCCAGGACAGTGTCAGGCAGACGGTACTGCAGTATGAGGGCCAGAACCAGCAGGCTCCAGGACAGTGTCAGGCAGACGGTACTGCAGTATGAGGGTCCGACCCAGCAGGCTCCAGGACAGTGTCAGGCTCTTTGTCAGAGATGACATGACTTAAATCTGAGGGTTGAAAGCGATCATTCTGGAAGCATTTTGTAAGTGGCCATACAGTGTGTGAGGAACATCTGCATTTCCCCCTTATTCGTAAGGGCTCTGTGATTTGCAAGGCTTTAGTTGCCAAGGTAAGCATACAAGATCTGACAAAAGAGATCTCAGCACTTTGGAGCAGCATGGTCAACAGACGGTTCCTAAGACCCTAATAGTAAAATCACAGTTCATTTATACATTACATTTTTGCATCTCAAAGAAAAAAATGCCATTAGCAGAGTTTATTTTCAATGGTGAAAACAGGTTTTTTTTTAAATCCTTTAAAACCCACCTTTCCATGTAAGATAATTAACCTACTTATAAAGGCATTTGTTTACTTACTAAAAGGGAGGGAAAAATCACTGAAAAGGTGAGCAATAGGACCCAAACTAACCTGTTTTTTTTTTTTTTTTTAAATAAGGTCTGCCCTTAAATCCACCAGGAAAACTGTACGCATGGACACCAATGTATCTTCGCCATTCATTTAGTGATAGAAGGTACACACCCGTAAGGTAGACCCAGCGCTGTTGCCTTGATAGCTGGTAATGAGACGTATTTTTAAAGCTGCCAAGTTTAGGGGTGGGAGGACTGGGTAAAACAACATGCAGGTCACGTGTTTGTGCCCTTAACCGCACCACTTGAGAACTATTTAGAGCGCTTGCCGGAGGAAATGATTCCGCGGTTGTAAACGGATCGTAATATTAATAACGTCCTGCCACTAGAGGGCACCCCAATTTCACAAGCCACGTTTTCCTCATTGATGACCCAATGCAAGGTGGTGAAACGTAACACTCGCATGCAGACTCAAGACGGAAAAGATTTTATTCATGTGGGGAAGCCTTCACTCCCACCGAATGATGTTTTTACATAAAGAATTATTACTAAGGTAGGGTAATTGTGGGCTCTCTGCTGGATAAGAATTATGATTTTATGACAGGGGTGTCCAGATGCGTCTGGGTTCCAAAGAGCACTGGGTCAGATGTTCTGGAAAAAGAGGAGTGCTGTTTAAGGACAGCAGAGTTATCTGTTAGCAATTAGCCTCTAGCAGACCTGTTGTAACCAGTAATTAATCATGACAGGCTGGAGTTTAAAACATGAGAAATAATGAATGTCTTACCATTCCATATTAATACTGATGTATTAAACACTGTTTATCCCTTGAGGAGGATCATAAGTACAGTGCAGTATGGAGGGTAAAGATCTTTAAGGGGTAGACTCCACATAAAATGTATACATCAAGACATATGAGAACAATGAGGAACTCAGTTCTTTGGTGATGGGGTAACAACAACAACAATTATAATACTCCATGTAAGTGAATGGTGTGTCTGCAATGGGATGGGCTGGCACCCCTCCCTGGATTATTCCTGCCATGTACCCATAGCTTCCAGGACAGGCTCCAGACCCCCATTACCCTGCAACGGACAAGCAGATATAGAAAATGGATGTATGGATGGATGGACGGATGGATGGATGATAATAAAGCTGTATTTGAACCAGTTGCTTTCATTTATTAATGTAGAATAATCGGTGTTGTCCTCTTGCTGTTTGAAGTGATACAGGTAATGCTATCATTAAAAATTAAAGCTATTATTTTTGCTCTGTCGGCATCCCGTAATCCACTTGACCACCTCAGTCTCCTGCCATAGCCCGTCCCATCGGTGGGGCTATCTGTCCTTCACTATTCCGAATAATCTGTTGTTGTTATTACTAATTCATATCATCCCAGTGTCACGCATGACTTTAGTAACCGTGACTGTTTTGAAACATTCCCTCTAGGATTAACTCTGCAGTGATATTAATGGCTCCCATATTCTCTAAGATATCGTTAGACCGATCACCCTAGCCAGTCCACTGCTAGAAATCCCGACCTATTTGACAAATCTTATGTGATGACTTGTCATTTCTTATTTGCAGAAAAAAAAAAACTAAAAATCTGCCCAAAATGCCCAACAGCCAAGATTTCTAACTGTCAAGTGAAGTAAAAAATGCCAAAATAAGTAACCTTAAAGTTGTTTTAAATTTACCATGACATATTCTGCACACAAAATGTAAGCCACCTTATAATCTATCTTCCAGCAGCTTATCCTGATCAGAGTCGTGCGGGGAGGGGGGGGCGTGGGATGCCACTCCATCCCAGGGCACATACACACAAACGGGAGGCTGGGTTCAGGCCGAACACCCTGTGCGACAGTGCTAACCATGTAGCCGCCCTGTAGCTCAATCCTTTTTATTTATTGAGTTTTATACATAATTTAGATGTTGAAGAACTTCCTGTGATGCCTGGAGTGGAAAGAGACTGAAGCTTGTTAGAACAGTCTAGAAGAGTCTGGCCACGTCTGCGGGGGCCAATGGGTCATCGCTGCACGCAAACATCAGCTCTTGTCTGCTGACAGCTGTGAGTGTTGATCTGAGCTTTGCAAAATAAACACATTTACAAGAACGTCGGTAGGTAATTAGGACCACGTATCATAAATGGTAAGACACACACAAAGCACTGCCAAGATGTTTTCCTTTTTTGTGAATTTTAGATAGGATTCCAAACATAATGAAAAATGAAAGTCTACCATCTAGTGGCCACGAGTGAAACGTTACTTTGTGGGACTGTTCTTGTTCTTTCTTCCACAAAGTAGGACTTTAGAGTTGAAATGAGTATTTGACTAAATCACGTTCATTAACCTAACTGTTTTGGAAGATGTCGGTGATCCATACTAACCAGTACACTTACTGTAAGGATAATATTGCTTCCCATTCCCGAATGGGATCACCCCGCAGTCAACGCTTCTCCTACTTTGATGAAGGCAGGTAAGCAATGATATATGTGGAAAGAACAAGTCAATCTAGCCAAATTTAGTTGTGATTTTATTAGGCAGTGAGGAATACTTTGGGTAATTATTTGACCATCTTTTTAGTGTATTTAAAGACTAAAATGTACTTTTTAAAAGCGTCATCCAGCCTCTGGCAGTTTGCTAAAACGGTATATAGCGGGCAGGGGCATAGTTATGATGAATGTGATGAAAGGAGGGGGGGGTCTGAGTGTTTACTGGGGAGGGGGCAATGGTAAACTAGTCATGACTTAAGCCAATAAGTACACATTTATTTGGAGGAGCTAAAAAACATTTTAGGGGGTGATAATCACAATCACTCCCCCCCTGCCTAAAATCGGCATAATGAGACCCCTGATAGCAAGGTTCCCATGTTACTCACAAACCCAGTCCCTTAACTACTGCCTGCTCTTCCCTAAAGTGTCTCTTCAGGAAAGACACATCCAGAGCTTAAACACCTCATTTCGGGAAAGAGCAAATCAGCTTGTCAGCGTGTAATGCATGGGATCTGCTTTCAGCAGCAGCATCGATACCAGCGACACGTTTACGAGCCACGTGTCTGGACTGCAAACAGTTTGCGAGACCTGATCCAATTACGAAGTTTCGGAAATCTGTGCCGTCAAAAATGTTATGTAGTCCATGAACATTAAGGATGCTGCCAAAGCAGGAGCAGAGATATATCAAATCTGCCTTCGTGTCCTCTTCTCCAAATCCGATAATTCATTTGACAGAGGTCACCAGGCCCAGTGACCCTGTCTTGGCTGCTACAATACCGCCTGTCGATCAAGCGGAGCCCTCGTTAACTTAAGGTTTTACAATGCACTCCCAGCTTATATTAAACCACGCTGTAAGCAAGAGGCTGCAAAGACGGCTTTGCAGACTAATTTGCATGTTACTTCAAATCTGTGGGCGGAGAGTGGATGGAGAGAGATGATCGGCTCTGATGTTCTGCACAACATACCTTGATTAGGCCATTCAAATCTAAAATAAGATAAACGCAGCGGCCTTAGGAAACTACCCAAAGCGATAGTAACACGAATGGTCATTTAAAAAAAGTAATAAAATCATAATAAGTTAGAATAATATGTTGGGGCTGCATATGTCATTGCTTTGGTGTGGGGGCGGCCTGTTACCTAAAATTTTAATAGGCTGCTGGTGAGCTACATGCAGTGAGTATAAAATGGGAAATTAACTGAAACACTTTTTAAAATGAGTTCCTAGGTTACAGCTGATTTGCTTACTCATAGCTTACTCATAGCTACCTTACACACCAGGGCTATTTACTGTAATCCAGGCCCTCAATTCCAAATCCAGGCCTTGTTTTCAGTTCTCCCAGGTAAACTATCTTAATAATCACTGATTCTGATTGGCCACAGAGGCTTCACACCTGGCTGACAGATAAAGGAAGGCTGGGAAATCAGCAGGGCTCGGACCTTGAGCGCCGTGAGTTGCATAGTCTTCTTACAGGCCGATATTCCTTAACAAATAACATACTCCTTTGATTAAGCAGGCTATCTGAAAGAAATTTGTAGTGTGTATATTTGCGTGGAAATCTTGCTTCCTTTTTGATACAGTTTAAAGATAAATAATCTCATGGTGATTTTCCCCGAGTGGCGATTGGGTTCGCTTCTGTGTGGCAGCTTATTACGGAACGAACCTCATTTCTCTGATATCTCCGCACCCCACTACAGCCACGGACCAGGACTTGAGAAACACTTATAGAACATGTTCACTTCCCTTTGGAACTGGATATGCTGACCGGCATCTTAGGCTACGTGACACTTTAAGGACAATAACATCTGCTAGCTAACTGCATACGTTTCTCTCACCTACCGCTATGAAGTCATGACCCAAGGTAGTGTTTTGCACTTAAGAGAGCACAAATTTCCCCACCTGTTGTAAGTAAAGCTGATATTTTCGTACATTACGCTGCAGCCTCCTCAAACACCCCTTTCCCCTTATCCTTGCTTTGTAGCACCACCGTTCTCCAATCTTTTCAGTTTGCTGTCCATCCAAAATGCAGTTCAGTGGAGATGTGCGACTCTATACTGAAATATTGACTCTTTCAATCATGTTATGCAATTGACTGGGTTGTCATGGTATTGAGATCGATATCAGTAATACCAAACTTGGTTGCATCACACATCCCTACAGTTCAGTGTCCCGCAAGCCAGCTTTGTGCCATTGTAACGTTTTATTTTAGGAGGGGCACCGATTTTTCTCTGCAATGGGTACGACGTGCAGATGTAACAGTTCTTGCCAACAGGGCGGCGCTCTTTTCCTATTTCTTACTGCTGCACTATGAGCCCAGCTCCTCCTAAACCCTTTTCCTTCATTCCCAGAGCAACATCATTCTCTCTGCCATCCTGACCAAGAGAGGATGTGCAAGAAAAACATCATCAACACCTAGTATTAAACAACTCACTTATTCAGCTATTTATGTTAAACTGAAAGCTGAGTCAGGGAAACACAAAAAGAACAAACTAACACAGTGACTTCACACATCAAAAGCATCAGCTTCTGCTCTCCTGAGGTGCTAATGATTGTAGCTAGTAGCCCTGGTGACAGGAAGTACCCCAACAATGCTCCATCCCATGAGTGCATCACTGTTTGCCATTGCCATTGATGGGCAGTTTCTTATAGGTATCAGACTCCATGAATGCTTTGATTTTGGGACGGACGGCTACCTTGTCAACGTAGCTCTTCAGGGCTGGGAAGCTGTCTAGGCAGGGAGGGCTGAGCACCTTCTGGTTAAGCAGGAAGTCAAACAGGTTGTAGTCTGCGTAGGACATCTACAGAAAGACAGGCAGCGTTAGAAAAAAGATCCGTTCAAACCATCATATTGGCCAATCGCCGCCGATCCAATGTTACGTGCAGGTATTGTGAACTGCAGTTCTTCCTCAGGGATATGAACCTGCAACTTTTAGTATGCAGGTTCAGATGCTTAAACCACATTGCTGCCCAGGGACATATTGTCAAAAGATGGATTAAATCACTTATTGCCAGTAAGCCCCATTTGGCTTAGTCATCGTTCTTCGTTATTTACTGCCCTTCTCCCATTATCCTCTATTAATGCACCCAAAATTCCTTTCTGGGCACCATAACGAAGGTGGATCGTTATGCAAACAGGGTCAGCAGTTATTTTCCCGTTGAAAGGGGGAGGGGCTGTCAGTGTCCCTGCCCGTCTTTCGCATGGCAAGCCGCCACTTGCATTTCACAGCACGCTCAAATTGCTTTTCATAAAGGAAGGCGACTTAACCTGGAGATTAAACATTCCAAAGGCTCAGTTAGAAGCAGAGTATGTTCCCTGAATGCTATTAGTGTGGTACTTTCTGCAGACCGAATATTTGTCTTATTAGGTTCTTCTAGCTCTTGCTATAATACTGCTTACACTTGCCAGCCTAGCTGTACCTATACACTATTTGGACATAAGTATTGGGGCACACCTCTTAATCATTGAATTCAGGTGTTTCATTCATACCCATTGCCAAAGGTGAATGAAATCAAGCACCCAGTCATGCAGTCAGGTTTACAAATGTTAAAATTAATCAGCCATGAACAAAGCAGTTGCACTGTGTTTTTATATATCATTATGAGACATTTCTGTTAATCCATGGAGAGCTACATGTATACACCACCCAAATCGACAGAATCGCCTCCTGTCAGCGTGTGTTTAACTCCCTATGATGACATTCTGTAGTGATGACGCTTGCACAGAAATATGCACATCGTGGCGCAGGTGGTAAAAAGGCAATGATCCACTTAAGAGAAAGGGGTTTATTAAACAAAACAAAAAAAACTAGAGAAATCATAACTTGAGCAACACCAGAAGTGGGACCAGGAACTTAAGCAGACCTACAAGCAGAGTAACATTCACAACAGCAGACTGTGGAGCAAGACAAAGGCAGGCCCTTAAATACACAAATAACGAGCACTAACAAAAGGCAGGTGTGATTCATCAAGACAATTAACTAATCAAAGAAAAGACGGGACAACGAGCAACAGGTGAGGCTGATTAACAGAACTATAAGCTTATCAGACATCAAAACTAGGAGACCTGAATTAGACACTAGTACTACATACCAGGAAAAAAAACACTAGGAAGATTGACTCACAACTGAGAGCTATTTTCCATGCCACTTTGCTGAACTTGAAGTATTTCATATGAGGAAAATAAAGCAAATTGTGTGAAACTGCAAAGAATAACCATTTTTTAAAATTCTGAAATTCATTCTGAAGACACGACATAAATATAATGTATCTACTTAGTACGGTATACAATTCCTCCTTTAGTAATTATTGCCTTAAAACATTCCAGTGTAACTTCAATGGCAAGGGAAGATTTAGAGAAACAAATTTTAGGGTGCTTGATTGCAAAATACAGGCTAACCTTGAACCTGTGGCTTGAATGTAAACTGTGTGACATGCAGGTCAAACTAGCACCAATTCATTGGAAGTGAGGCATATGATCCTTTATTGCAAGATGGCAAACAGAACCATGTGACCCAGGAACTTTATCGGTGAATGGGAGTGGAGGCAGGTTTAACAAAGGCAATGGTGGGAATGTAAACAATACAGCTGTCAGTGAGGGGAAAAGTGCTGAATGGGTTTCAGGTCATGGAAGGGGCTGCAGGTGAGGTCAGGTATCTGGGATTGTGCACGTTTGCGGCCAAGAACACACACACATCTTGTTCAAGCCTTGTTCAATCCAATGTCATCATTTCCAGATCTTCTGCAGAATATGACCAACTACGCCGAAGCAGCTCCTACTGGCTTCCTCGCTCGTGTTTTTGGATTGTGATTTACTCTGATTTGCCTCCTTGTGTATGACCTCTGTGTTGACTCGCTTTTTGCTTTGCCACTGATACTATCGCTAATCCTCTGCTTGATTTTCTGTGTACCGACTTTCCAGCTTTGCATTCCGACTACGATTAAGTTATAAGCTTTGATGCTTTGAGAGGGTGATTGTGATAGACTGTATGTAAGTGCCTGCCATTTCTTTTTGGTCTGTTTATTGTATGTGTTGGCTAGGGAGATTAGGAGAAGTGATTGTACTTTCGTTTTTGTTCAGGAAAGGTATGTTGGATTCGTGGCATTAGCTTGTTTTGTTTGTTGTTTTGACGTGGGTCACTCCCGAGTCCTGTTAATACATTGTGGTGCCAGCAATCTTTGTAAATACACTTTCGGGCTTGCTGTACTACTCCTGTGTTCTGTTCTGTACACACACACAAACACACACACACACACACCCATTCTGTTACACCCAAAACACCTAGACTGTGGGATCGTAACAGAATTTGGTTGCTTGTCCAGGATACTAAGATCCATCTGCACCTTTGTGTATCATGTTTTTGTACCATGGCCCGTTTTGACTTGGTGGGGTTTACTTTGAATCACACCCTAGAGCAGTTCTACCAGAAAGATGACCTGCTGGTGATAGTGGGGCTCTTTAACGTGGTGATTTGGAAGGTCCTGCAGGAGGAGCTGGTCCACCTGGGGATCCTGCCTGAGTCTGGGGCTTCCTTGGGAGCTGGGGTGGCTGAATCGTTCCCAATGGCCACAGGGGTCGATTCTGATGACATTTCTGAGCCAGAAGTCTGTGGGGACTTTGCCAATGTCAGCTCACCAATCCATCTCCACAAGTTGGAGCTGGAAATAAAGAAGCATGAGCATCAGGTCCAGCTGCTGTGCCTGTAAGCTTTGGAGGTTGAGGCTGACAAGGAGATTACCCTAAAACACCTCAGATTGGAGCAGCAGAAACTGGTGCTGCTTCCATGCAAAGTAAGCTCCTCTATCTGTAGACCAGTTAGACGTCAATGCCATTAGAGTGTCTGTGGAAACCCCTCGCTAGCGTTCTACAGTTAGTTCCTCCACGCCTCAAAGTATGAGATTTTATGTTAGCCATTATATTGGCCTAGTCCCTGTGTTCCAGGAGAATGAGCTGGATGTGTATTTTCCAATCTTTGCGTGCAATGTCACCAACCTGGAATAGCCGATAAACCTTTAGTCACTCTTATGGCAATGTACGCTTGTGGGAAAGGCTGAGGAGGTGTGTTCAGCTTTGGCTCTCAAGCAGAGCATGGATTATGAGTTCTTGAAGGTAACTGTACCATGTGGCCAGAGGTTTACCGGCAGAACTTCCGGAAGCTCCATAAGACCCCCAGCCAGACTTATTTGGAGTTTGCTCATGAAAAGCCGGTGTTATTTGATGGTGTACTGCTAGTGGGGTTACTGACCTTCAGCAACTTAAAGAACTCGTGTTGCTGGAGGAGTTCAAAAATTGTGGTCATCTACTTAAATGAGCAAAAGGGGACCTCTCTCAAGGAAGCAGCCACACTTGCTGATGATTTCGTAATCACCCATTAAATGGTGTTCGCACTGACTCCAGTTCCCAGAAAGCTTGCTGTCAAACCTTCGTAGAATACTGGGAGTGGTGCGTCTGCCACTGTTACCCCGGAAACCCAAGCGTGTCATTAGTGTCACCAGGTAGGACACATTATATTAGTGAGTCTGGCTATGAGGCGTAAAAATGCTTGTGACGCTCACAAAGCAGCTGTGAAGGTCTACATAACCATCTGCCCTGGAGGCTCTTCAGCATCACCAGTAATTGAACCCACTTTCCTGTCCTTTGTGTTTAATGGATGTGTCTTTGGATGAGTCAGGAGAGCGCTATCCTGTAACAATCTTACCTGATACGAGTGTTGCCCAGAGAGTTCTGGTCAAGGGAGTTTTGCCCCTTTCCAGTTGGACTTACTGTGTAAGTGATGTATTGGTGCAAGGAATTGGTCTTTGGGTTGGTGCCATCCCCTTGCATGTGTATCTTTGGACGGACAATTTTTCAGGGTGCGTAAGGGTAGCAGTCCAGCTGCAACTTCATGGAGTTACTTTTATCCTGGGGAATGACATGGCACGAGGCAAGGTTGTGCCTTTGCCTAAGGTTGTTCCCAAACCAGAGCTGTGCCCTATGATGTCACTCGAGAATACCCCACGGTGTTTCCGGCTTGTGTCATGACCCGTGCTCAACACCGCAAGCTTGCTAACATTGACTTGTTGGGTACCTTTATGATCAACCCCTCCACTGTGCAGTCCCATTCCCCCTACTCCCCTCCACTTTGATGGTAAGGACTCTTGGGTGGTACCCTACACTTGAGAAGCTTTAATTGTGACTTAGGAAGCCGATGCACCGTTGCAGAGTTGTGGCAATTTGGCTCTAAAACCAGCCAAACTGGGCAAACACCTGACAACGTACTTCTTTTATTTGGCCCGGGATGAACACTGACGTTAAACAGTACAGTAAGTCCTGCCTTGTGTGTCAAACAGTGGTAAAGCCAAACCAGACCCTTGCTCCTACCCCTTTGCAATCCCATACCCGTGGTGGGAGAACCCTTTGAACATGTGATTATTGACTCTGTAGGACCCTTACCAAAAACCCACTCAGGGAATAATTATCTGTTTACCCTTATGTGTGCTACTACTTGATTTCCTGAGGCCATCCCCATTCAGAGTTTTAATTTTAAAAACTTTAATACTTCTGACAATGGACGTTTTGAAAAGAAGACAGATTACGGATTTAGTCAGCATTTTTCTCATGTTTCTATAATAAGATTTCAGCGAGTTATGAATTGAAATACTCAAGAAAGATATGTGGCATCGCCAATGATGCCGTCAACTCCAGAGGGTTAAGGACAAAAATTATAATAAAAGCCTTGATCAGTTTTTTTTTTTTTTTTTTTTACTACATTTGGTTTACTGAAGTATGTGCAATCAGACCAGAGTACAAACTTCACATCTAAATTGTTCACCCAAGTCCTTAGAGAGTTAAAGCTTTGGCACACTGTTTCTAGTTTGTACCATCCAGAGAGTAAAGGAGCTCTGGAATGATTTCTTTTAAAAACATCCTGTGCACATACTGCCTTGAGATCAGTAAAGAGCGGGATTAGGGGGTCCCATTTCTTGTAATTTCCATACGTGATGCCGTGCAGGAATCGATTGGTTTTAGTCCTGCCAAACTAGTGTTTGGACACACTGTGCAGGGACCCCTGAAAATCCTGTGGGAGCAGTGGTTGTCTCCGATCTCACCTGCAACGCCACAGTTCGTACAGTCCGGTTTTGGACTGACTACAAAAAAGTGGATGCTGTAACTAAACTGGGCACATTTCCCCTCCCCAGGACTGAGGATTGCGTTGGCTATATCGGACCTGCTCGCTGTGTCACCAAGCTGGACCTCCTAAAAGGTTATTGGCAGGTGCCCCTAATGCACTGGGCATCCAAGACATCTGCCTTTGTCATGTCAGACACCTTCCTCCAGTATACTGTCATGCCCTTCGGTTTACATAATGCCCCAGTCCCGAATTGTGAGGCATACCTTGCTGATGTTATTTATTCTGACACGTGGAATGAGCACCTAGACACTCTGAAACAAGCGTTCCTCCTGTGACTACAGCAGGCTGTGCTAGTCTTGGAAAAAATGTGATTTTGGGTAAGGTACTGCCACATATCTCAGAAAGTTAGTGGGTCAGGGGACTGTAAGACTCCTCAATGCCAAAGTTCAGGCTATTGAAGCTTTTTTCAGTGCTTACAACCAAATGGGAGCTTAAACGTTTCCTAGAATGGTAATTTATTATAGATGTTTCTATCACATTTTTTTCTGATGTTGTTTTACCTCAGTAGTGTGTCAGTGTAACGGGAGTGAATATTCTTGGGCTCTTAATTGGAGGCTTAGTGTTTCAAGCCAGCGAACATGGGTAGCCAATTGGCTGTTTCATGGGGAGGGGGCTAAACGGAGTGACAGAAGAGTGGTGTGTGTGGTGGGGAGACTGCGTGTGATGGAGACACAAGACAGTGAGTGTTCTATTACAGAGACGTGGCTACGTGGACCCACGTTTAATGACAGGGTTGTCGTTACCCCGAACAAGAAGGTTCACAGTTTAATTTTTGGAGTTACTGCTAAATCGCTAAGTACCGTTCTTGTTGGAATCGCAAGCTTTTTGTTACTGATATACCCGACCGAGCTAGCAGAAGGTAAAGGCAGATTTCCCGCTTTCCCGCGCAGTGGTTTTTTTTTCTTTTGTATGCTGAGTCGTGGGTAAAAGTTCCCAAAGGACAGCTTTCTGTGTCCTGTTTACGGGGTGGTGCATAACGCCGACGTTGGATGGACTACCGCAAGATTCTACAGTTTTTCACGAAGCAGGATAATTTTCCTCTGCTTCCAGTAAACAAGTAGAGGGTATGTGAGTGTTTGCCAGCAAAGCGGTGGGGCGGCAATATGACGAGAGTTTGGTGTTGCTGGTCAAGCTAAGTAGTCTGCAGATGGATGGACAGGAATGCCATTGTTGGGAATAAAGAAGGGTTTTCGGGACACTACCCTAGCAGCAGTGAAGGGGCATGTGGAGCTCCTGAAATCTTTGCAAGCGGACGAAGGTCCAAGTCATTAGAGTCCTGGTGCTCCCTGTCTTGTTGTATGGCTGAGAGACATGGATGCTATTCAATGAGCTGAGATGAAGACTGGACTCGTTCGGTACTGTGTCCCTTTGGAGAATCCTTAGGTACCACTGGTTTGACTTTGTGTCGAACGAGCGGTTGCTAGACGAGTCCCGAATGAGGCACATTACCTGCATTGTGAGGGAGCATCAGTTACGGCTTTACGGCCATGTGGCGCGTTTCCCTGAGGGTGATCCGGCTCACAGGATCCTCATTGCTGAGGACCTGAGCGGCTGAACCAGGCTGAGGGGACGCCCAGGTAACACCTGGTTGTGGCAGATAGATGGCCATTTTCGGAGTGTGGGTCTGGACCGTGTGTTTGCTTAGGGGGTTGCCAACCGGGATCCAAAGGAGTTTTGCAGCAACGCGCTGCATCAGCGCATCCTCCCCAACCTACCGTTACTCGTAGTTGACGTGTTGAATACAGAAGAAATGGGTTGGAATAAAGACCTGAGTGACTCTGAAAGGGCCAAATCGTTATGGCCAAATGACTGGGTCTCCCCTCCTCAGAGCACTCTCAGCAGGGACTCACCATGGCTGACCATCAGCACCCCACAGGACTTGCCCTTTCAGATTCGTTCTAACCCAATTAGCTGGCCATGATAAGTTGATCAAAGTCACTCAGGTCTTTACCCCTGCTCAATTCTTCTGTATTCAACATGTCATCTACAAGTACCGAATGTTAGCTTCTTGTCTCATATACTCTAGACCCTGACATGTATCATTCTTGCAAGAAAGTTAATTTTTCGCATTAAATGGTTTTGTTTTGACTCATCGCTATATATCACGACATGTTAACTCATATAAATACTTTCCTTAATCTCCAGTTCTGTTTCTTGTATTTTCTTGTTTAATATCATTACACTTTGTTTGAATTGGAATTATTTTCATTCATGACTGACCCCCAACCCTGATCCACGTTCCCATAAGCTTTCCTCTCCCCACCCGACCTGTGTATGTATGTAAAACTCCCTGCCAACAGGGCGCTGCTCTTTCCGTATTTGCTTACTGGTGCACTATGAGCCCAGCTCCTACTAAACCCTCCCCCCGATTCCCCGCGTCCCATCATTCTCTCTGCCACCCTGAATGTTTTGAGATGTACAAGAAAAACCTCATCAACACCCAGTAAACAAGTCATTTATTCACCTATTCATGTTAACAAACTGAAAGGCAAGTTATCTATCAGGGAAAATATTGAATGTACAAAAAAACGTTACACAAGAAACTGACACCGTGACTTCACACATCAGAAGCATCAGCTTCTGCTCTCCTGAGGTGCTAATGATTGTAGCTAGTAGCCCTGGTGACAGGAAGTACCCCAACAATGCTCCATCCCACGAGTGCATCACTGTTTGCCATTGCCATTGATGGGCAGTTTCTTATAGGCATCAGACTCCATGTATGCTTTGATTTTGGGACGGACGGCTATCTTGTCAACGTAGCTCTTCAGGGCTGGGAAGCTGTCTAGGCAGGGAGGGCTGAGCACCTTCTGGTTAAGCAGGAGGTCAAACAGGTTGTAGTCTGCGTAGGACATCTACAGAAAGACAGGCAGCGTTAGAAAAAAGATCCGTTCAAACCATC
>JAODJW010000050.1:4909198-4926828 GCA_026777045.1 Hyperopisus bebe
TGCAGTTCTTCCTCAGGGATATGAACCTGCAACTTTTAGTATGCAGGTTCAGATGCTTAAACCACATTGCTGCCCAGAGACATATTATCAAAAGATGGATTAGATAACGTATTGCCAATAAGCCCCATTTAGCTTTTCTTAGTCATCGCCATCATTTTTCGTTATTTACTGTCCTCCTCCCAGTATCCTCTATTAATGCACCCAAAAAGCCATCCTAGGCACCATAACGAAGGCGGATCGTTATGCAAACAAGATAAGCAGTTATTTGCCCTTTGAAAGGGGGAGGGGCTGTCAGTGTCGCTGCACGTTTTTCGGATGGAAAGCCGCCACTTGCATTGTAGTAACCAGCAGTACAGCTGGAAGTGGGTATAAAGGTCAAAATGGATTTAACGTCTTGCTCAGCATGTATCGTGAGTACAGAACCAATGCAGAGATAGCATGCTGTAGCCTAGAAACATCGTATAACAAACCAAATATTCTTATTACATGTCAACGCAGAAGAACAGTTACTCCCATACTGCAGAGTGAAGCATGAACCCACAGGCACAATGACTTGGAGTATGTTGAAGTGAGTATTAGAAGAGATGAAAAATCGAATGATTTGCTTGGGTGCTGCGCAGTCACTTCTCTTCCATTGTTAACCCCATCAAAAGACCATTTTGCAATGCTAATTTAAACTGTGTTGATTATTTCTTTTCAGCTATCAAATCAATGTGCAACCCCACAGTTACCCAGCCAATCACTTCACAGACTCACCATGTGGTCAGGAATTGGGCTGGGCGATATGGCAAAATGTTAAAACTTTACTTGAGGGGGCACAAGTAACTTGGTAAGTGAGTTGAAATACAATACCGTTATGATTGATTAATGACCGAACATGGGATCAGAAGGTAATGAACATTTAGTTTCTGGTTAATTAATTGCAAGACTGTGCATTTGCTAGCCATAGATAAGAATCTACATACAGCAGAGGTAGGTGGGCATGATTTTCTTGTTTCCACAAATTACCTTGTCCCCTACAAGGAATCCTTTTGGGTTACTGGCAAGGATTTTTTCAAAGTACTTAAGCTGGTCTGGGAGCTCTTGGATGTACCTGTCTTTGCCATTTTCCTGGGTAGAAGAACAGTCAAGCATCAATATAGTGATTTTCAGATGATGTCTAACAGTTAACAAATGACCACATGTAATCAATTTACCTAGACCTCAGTACCTTGTTTCCACCAACACGGAGCCGAGCTGGTTCTCACTTGGTGCCTTTTGAGAACCAACTCACATTTCCACCAGTTTCAAAAAAGAATGGAACAGTAATGTTATGTTTTTTTTTTTTTTGAACAGTAATGTTACGTAGGCAGAAGTGAGAGTAAAGTATAGCTTAGCGATATGGACAAAGCACTGAGTGTACTGCTCTCTCCAAACCATAAAGGTGTTAAACACATCAGGATGTGGGGCTGTGCACAGAGCAGAGGGTCCTAGAGCTGGAGAAGCTTGATGTCAGGCGATATCAAAAAACAACACGGTTTTCCTGATTTGCCACTGGTACAAATTGCAGACTCGATCTAACAAAGCACAGGATATTCCGGATCTTATTCCGAGCTTTATTTTACATTAAAAAGCAACACTTAGAAATAGGTGTTGCTTAGCCTGCGTCATAAATTATATATATATAGTGTTTAGCCTGTG
Organism: Hyperopisus bebe; assembly: GCA_026777045.1. NCBI lineage: Eukaryota > Metazoa > Chordata > Actinopteri > Osteoglossiformes > Mormyridae > Hyperopisus > Hyperopisus bebe. The sequence continues at coordinate 4,910,879 of JAODJW010000050.1, forward strand.
TCATAAATTATATATATACTGTTTTTATACAGTGACACAGTTTGGCATAAATTCCCATAATCTGATAGTTTAACAGATACGTCCCACAGATAGCTTTTCGTTTCTGACATACCCTTCCAAGTTCAGCTATATTTTCTGCCAATTTAAAAAGTGCCTGCTCCTCCTCATTGTGTCCCACATTCAATGCATAGTGTTATGTCAAATTATTCTGAGTTTCGTCACACATAATCATTTATTAAATGACGAGCTGAGAGACAGATCACTTTTATTCAATAATAGGATGTTTTTGCTTTTGAGCGATGTGTAAAAATTGCAATGTACTGCAAACTAGCATGGTTTGATCTGGCTCCAGAGAAGGACCAATCTGACATGCTTTCAGCACAGCGATTTGTGCGTATGCATATGGTCGAGCTTAGGAACTGATGCGAAAATTCCCGGCAAGGCATGTATTCATCATTATGTTATTTTTGAGAAAGTATTACTTTTAAAATCTACATTAGAAAACTGCTTAGATTCTTAGAAAAATGTTATTGCTTCAAAGCCATTTGAAATAGGGTTTACTTTGAAAATGTATATAAGCCCCAGTAAATATGAGACATGCAGTTTTTTAACTGTTCAAGCGGTGATTCAGTTACTAATAGAAAAAAACAAATAGGCAGCTACATTTTTGATAAATAATAATGTGAAACTGGAACCACCACAGACACTTGAGGCTTGACTTGGAATTTCAGATTTTCATTTTTTATAAGCTGCCAACCCAAATGAGTTTTTTAAAAGGCAAAAGTCTCATAATTTTCAGAGTATGACTTGTTGCACTATAACGCTAATAAGCACTGGCAAATTGTTTCAGTGTCGAAGATATTCAACAAAACTATTATTATATACTATTGTATATCGATGAAATTTTCTGGTCATGTGGAGGATTTGGACACCATGGCCAGTCCCACTTCTGCTGATGTTATGGTTCCAAATTCTGAGCCCAGCTATTCTGTGGTGCCCCGGCTCCAGCACCACATTGGTGGAAACGGGGTAGAGGACTATGGACCGGTATGAGGATGTAAAACAAAGGCACCTGTTAGCATTTAGGATTAATTAAACTTATTCTCCTAAGCCTTTGTTGAATGCATAGAATTGGATGTCACTTACATAGTCTTGGTAAATCATGCGGATGTATTTAATTCGGAGGTCCTCAATGCTGTCATTCATCATGTCAATGAGGGCACATTCTGCATCGTCCTTCCCATAAGCCTCTGCACAACAAATGCTAGGATTAGATTAAAAATGCAACATAAACACAACAGAAAACCTCAGCACATGAGACATATCAACAATCCCTTCAATCCAACTGTACGAAGACTAATAATAAAACTGTCATCTGGCAGAGCAGTAAGACAGGAGATTGAGATGTGGATACATTGTTCTGGAGATGAGCACTTTAGCTGGTTATGATCTAGCATCAGCAGATAGAAGCAAGTTCACAGTAAGTACCATGTTTGCGGCCTAAGTATCTCAGTATGGCGTTGGACTGGAACAGGACAAAGCTGCCGTCCTCAAGTTTCGGAAGCTGGCCAAATGTCTAACAGGAAAAAAAATTCATTGCTTCAGTCATGCAGGAGTCATTTTCCATGCTGCATACAAGAACCTCAACTCCCCTCTACACTGGTAAGTGCGTGAGGCCCTTGTCTAAAATTCAGTAAAGAACACTGCACTACACATTAATAAAATAAAGCATTTCATCTGTTCATCCATAAAAACGCAGACATGGTAAGGTTTTCTCTGTCACGGGTTCACTCAGCCTCCTGAGACTCACTAAGGTCTTTTTAATGTCACCCTTCATCCATTCCTCATAGCTGACATTAATGTCCTTCCACTGCTGGCCATGGTCAGACAGCAGCATCTTCATGGCGCTGCAGCGTCCTGGAACGACACAAGGACAGACTGAGCCTGTATCACAAAGCCAGATTTCTCGCTTAGCCAGATAACATGTAGGGTTGAAGGTACTCCAGCTTAAATAGACTTCATCTACTTTCACTTACATTTAGCTCCAACTACCTAAAATCCGACAAGTTTTCTTGCCAAGGGCCCCCACTGGAAGCCTTTCAAAGTGCTACACCTGCATAATATTTGAAGTGAGTGCTATGGCAATCAAGCAAGGCGGCAAGGTCCAGAAAAGAACCCAGGCAGAAGGTCCAAGTGGATCAGTCTTTTTGTTTTTGCTACTGTATTTACGTTCCATTCAGCTTTCATAGAATCAAAATGGTCAATTCCATGCAAAGTTCTGTTTCACGTCAAAAACGCTGATGAAAAGCTATTTATTTCTAATATGCAAATTAATACGACAGCCCAAGAGTTAACATGAAGAGCTGCTAACAATCATTGACACTAAGCCTACCCAAGCTCGAGGCATGAAACAAAAGTGTTTTCAGTTTATTTTAGGGCTTATTCTTAATGATGTGCATGGACAATTCAGAATGTTTACAATTTTATTTCATTTTTCCAAAACATTTTCCAATCATTTTGACAAATCCACCATGGTGCATTGCTTGGCACCCAGCTGGGACCAGGGCTCACGTCTCCCCCAGTGGAGCATGTTGTCCCCTGTCACCGTGGGCATGTGTGCCTTATTAAGGGTCGGCACCCTGTTCTGGGTTGTTCCCTGCTTTCTACCCATAGTCTCCAGGAAGGCCATAACTTTGGTTCGAACGTGGGGAGGGGGGTTGTTGCAGGTTTTTTGGCGGATTGTACAGTGTTGTACCTTTGATTTATTAGGGGGTTACAGCCAGCTGTTTTTGAACATTTTTATTTCCCGATAAATTGCACAAACCCAGGGCAGAGAGCAGTGGAATTTAAGGCGCCTTTGCCCGGAAATTCAGACCGGTCTTTAAAAAGAATCTACGGCTGTAAGGGTGTTGATCGCCACAGAAACGCAACCGGACGCGACAATACGGACATGATTGGTAAGATTCGGTCATAGTTTTGAATTTAAATTTTACATATTGTTATTCAGACACGTGGACAGGCGCATTGCCTTTGTGTTTACATTTTTAGATAGATATTTTAGATAAATATAGATATTTTCAATACAAAATCTACTTCCCCCACAGCACCGAATCTTCACCGAACCGTGAACCCAGAGGCTTACCCAAAACCGTGAATTCACCCCTCGTTTATTTGCGCCTGTAGATTAATGGTCGGGGGTACATACCTCGAACAGGAAAGTAAGTGAAGGTGTACGGAGGCACTGCAAAAGAAATGACAATGAGAGATTAATCTGTGCCCAGCAAATTTGCTGTATGAGTTTTACCTGTGGTATTACCAAGAATAATGAAGGCACCAAAATGAGATGTTCATCGGCAGGTACGGAATAAGAAATAACAGGCAAAGGAGCAGTTTGTGCGAGAGACAGCAATTCTGAAGGATAGAGTGTCGTACGCTTTCCGTAAAAATAAACGACACATCGGCAGTTTACTTTATAAGTAAAAATTTAAAGTTTTATGTACAACTTAAGGAATTCCTTAACGATGCACGCACTGCATAAACATGCTTTTAAAACTATATGCTCTGACGGTGTGTCTATATGCATTTCACAACGTTTTGTGTGCAAGGTTTGTGCTGATAGCATGTAAACTAATCAAGGGCGTAGCTTTGGCTGGAACATTGGTGGGGTTGAGGTCTCCACCCATTACGGGGGAAACGTGATTATTGGGGGGGTTACATTAGCTGCTTTTGATTTATTGGGGGGGCTACAACCCCCATCCCCCCGTAATTTACGACCATGGAACTAATATATGAAAACTTGCCGGTTGTCTTTCAAGTCTGCAGACTCCTTGATTAGTGTTTATTTTACAAACAACAATTATTACATATTTCGATTTATTACAGTTTTTGCACTCATTTAGGGTCTTATTAAAAATCTTAAACTTCAATGAAGGCGCCTGAAACAAGCATATATTCTGGTGACAAAGATCAAACTAAAACACCACTATGAAGAATACGGAGGCAGAGCCATTTTACAACTATTTCATATAGTACCATACATTTCAAAGATTAAAGGCTATGCAATATGTGTAAAAAGACAGAAAAGGTTCACGGATGTTACGGACGACGGTGGCGGATTTTTCTTACTGATACAGGTCGCCGGTTGTACGAAGGATGAAGGTGTAGCGTGTATATGGTCTGTTTCTGCTCAAGTGCGAGAACTATAATGTCAGGCTGGCATTTATACACGCCTCTTTCTACGTTTGCTGCTGAATCATGCTGACTATTTACATTGCTTTGTGTCTTTATGTGATCGCTGATCCTGGTGGTAAACAGTTCCCTTAATGTTATAGGCGCGGCGGCGGGGGAATCAATGAAAGGCATGCGTTACGCTCGCCGAAGGGCCGGGATAAAAAAGCAGTCTCCTTCGCACGAATTTACACTTTCTTTGTCACCGTGACTTCGCAGATCGTATGTAAAAGTGCATATTCTCACCAGCAGCCCAAGGGGCAACGAAAAAATCTTATTCATCAGAGGTGGACCATTAGGCAAGCTAAGGCAACCGCCTGTTGCCCCCGAAAAATAGGGGCCCTATGAAGATTACATTTAAATGTAATCTTCATAGGGCCCCCCGACCCGGCTGTAATGCAGTTTTCTATATTGAGATTCCTTTTTTTTCTTTTAACACTGGAGTTTACCGGGTATTTCACTGCCGAGCGATCTGGCGTAAAGTCTGCCGTGTATCGGATACTATGCCGCTAGAATGGCAGGCTATAGACAGATTGTGAACAAACCTGTTACATCATTTTTAATTCTCTCTCCTTTCTCTATCGGATCTAAAATGTGCTCAAATGGCCAACTCAGCCCCCCCCATGTCAGCCTATAGGGCCCCCAGAGAAGTTAGTCCGCCTCTGCTTAAGTTCATCCGTAAACCATTAAACCATTATACAAGATATCCATAATTGCTCGGAATAATAAAACGAACTATTTCCCGGGTGCGAATATCTGTCCAGATATTTACTGACAGTGCATGTGTACTCAGTCCCCGCCCCTGGCTCCACAAAACGGCCAAGAAACCGCGCTGCTTGCATGGTTTGCTGTTGACACCTGGGTGCAAATGGCATCTGTCTGCTATATTCACTCCATTCGCTGTTGCATGCATTGTGTGCGAGACTCATCCCCAGCGACAGGTACGATCAAGCAGTAGGAGGGCGGCTTTGCCACCCCCCAGAGTGAAAGCATGTTAAGTGTGGGGTGGTTATTCGCCGTGTATACTCTGTTATTTATGAACATGTGCTATGCTGGCCCAGTCGCTCCTCCACACCGACTATAATCGCCCAACTAATTTGATGAATTAATAAAATATGTGGCGTTGGGCGGCACACAGGACGCCGCCCTTTGTAATTCGGACCAATATCACTTACGTTTTCTGCGCGTCAGTTCGGCCCCCAGCACTTGAGATACAGTTCGCTGCCAAAGTGGTTGACTGTCTTTACGTGTTTGCTGGATGCTGGGGTTTACTAGATTTAAGTAGTATCTGACTTCGGCCAGCTACTTCGGGGAAGTTTCTTATAGTTTTATTCATTATATGCATGGATGTTTGTTGTCTGTAGGCTATTATACCTGTGCAAATTTTAGCATTGTACTATTAAAGTTTGCCAGACCGCAGCATTACATACTATGCGTTTACTCTGTATTGTGCATTTTGTGTCTTGTATTTGTTCTGTATGTAATTATTATTTGTCCTTTTGTCGTCTCCATGACAATATCCAGCTGCGTCTACAAAAATTTCCCCACCGGCCATTAGTCGCATGACGAATAAAGATTCTGATTCTGAACAACAGCCCCGAACAGAGATTTTACACTAATAATCAGTCATTGCAATTCAATGACAGAACAATCAAAATATTTCGTTCAGTGGCCGTTTATTTTATATTTTGGCATACAAATTAAAGATAGTCAAAGAATAAGTGCGGAATTGAACAAGGGCACAGGATACTTCTGTATAGGCGAATGTCAACGTATGTAATTTACTTTATGCTGAGATAAACCTATGGGGCGGGGGGGGGGGTTTACTGCATACTGTTAAAGATTGTGTCATTTTGAGCTGAAGAAAAAAATTGGGCTCGTCCGGGATTTGAACCCGGGACCTCTCGCACCCAAAGCGAGAATCATACCCCTAGACCAACGAGCCGCACGCTTAGGATTCTAATGTTTTCTATTTGAATAGTACATGTGTTACAATAGTATTTGTCCATAACCAATAAATTTCTTTTATTCATAAGTTTGTTATTTTCTTCCTACGTTTGTTCAAGCGAAATTGGGTCTGTAACCTAAGAATAGGGAAACACCGTTTTGTTAACTGCTTTTGAAGAGTATTTTTAAATGCATATGTATATCGTTGTCACAGTTTCAAACTCTATTAACGAATTAAATGATGATCCTAAAATACCATTCGTTTTATTGCATAAGTTCTATGCTATTGTATTGAATTGTCTAAGTGTGGTATTCGGAGCCCCATCCACTCGTTAGGGGATGTAGCTCAGTGGTAGAGCGCATGCTTTGCATGTATGAGGCCCCGGGTTCAATCCCCGGCATCTCCATTTTGTCTCGATTATGTCGAAGCCTGATTGTTTGATAACCTGTGAAACTAAGAAATGGTTAATTAGTAAAGATGGTTTAAATGTCGTTTACCAGATTAAATATGATTACTTTGAAAATCACGATATGAGTCATCTACTTAAGTATTCTCATTATCTTTAATTACATCGAACCACCCATCCAAACACTCTCTCATTCTGATTTCCCCAACATAAAATGTTAGCCTGCACGGAAAGGAACGCATAATCTTTTATTCGAAAACCTTTGACCAAACCGATACTGTTTTTTTCACTGTTAAAAGTAAAATATGCTGCCACTTGGGGGCACCAAAATACAAAATATCGTTTTAAAACATTTCCTTTAACCGAAGCTTCTTCAGGTAGCCAGGACCCTCATTTACTTATAGCCTAATGGTACAAAAGCATCTCCGGAACAGACACTGAAACATTATCTGTAGCTCGGAAACCCGTCCTGTTTATCCCTGCACATTTATCTTCTCTGTTAAAGCTAAAATGATATCTCTTGTTTGTTTTTGTTCGTTTAAATAGTTTTTTTTTTTTTGCATTATGTATGCATGAAAGTATAGGATATTTTGTTTTAGTGTATTTTCAAGTGTAATTCTCACTTTCAAATATCTAGAAATGATTCAAGATGTAACTTCATATAATACTGAAAAATTGGTGGATTCATTGTTAGTAAAAACTTCCTCTCAATATGATATATTGTGTATTGTCTGCAATGGGTTGGTGCCCCGTCCTGAGTTATTCCCTGCCTTCTGCCCATAACCTCCGGGGCAGGCTCCAGTCCCCATGACCCTGCATAGGACAAGTGGTCACAGAGGATGGATGGATGGATGTTTATTGCACATGTAGGTATTATGGCAGAAATGTCATCACAGTGTCCGGAAGTGCGTGAGTCCAAGATATAATATGTGCTTTGTCTACTGATTTAGGCCCAGGCCTGCACCCATAGCTTTTGGCATAGGCGCCTGACCTGCATTGTTCTGCACAGCGCAAGTGGGTATGGAAAAGGAATAAATGGATGGTGTGAGCGACCAAAGGAATGTGCAAAAAGCACTCCAGAGTAACACTGTAGGAAGAAACAATGCACATAAAGAGTAGTCTCTACAAAAAACGACCCGATTTCTAAGCACCCTATTCCACCCAGAGACAAGGGTGGGGCTAGAGATTTTGGGCCCCATGAAAGCATATTATACTAGACTTACAACCCAGAACAAACCAATTATTTTGCACATTTTTTCGGGGCCCCTGTCATTAAGGGGCCATTGGAATCTTTGTGGTACTCTCTCCCTTTATGGGCCTCTGCCCAGAGACACTGGTGTCCTTTGGCACGCCGCCAGCACACTGCATAAACACACAAGATGTACTGTATGTGTTTGCTCTCCAAGCCTTGAGCAGCTCCACACCTTCTTGGCCCACCATGGAGTTCCTGCTGGATCCTTTTCCTGCATATCATGGCTGTGTATGTGCAACCCTGACATTTACAGACTCCAACCAGCTTCCGGTTTCATCCAGCAGAATTCACACTGTGTTAGAACTGACAGATGCTATATGTTTTATTTATGTTCAACAAAAACATTATGACATAAATAAACAGATTCTATAAATGCCACTCCATTATTGTGCTTTAATTTGATTACCCAGTACATATGTATTTTGCCTATGAGCATTTACAAAACAGAAACAAACATATTTACATATTTTCCTTTTTTGCATTTTATTGAGATTAATATACGATACATCATTGTTAGTTAAAAATCTCAAATGAAACAAATGTCCTGCCTGTTGATTGATACTCATGGCAGAATCATGAAAATCCTACTAAAATCCAGTCAGACCCTTTGACCATTTTGGCTTTAAACTCATATTCAGCTCATAAACAACAGCTGTTACTTTTAGTATAGCTAGAAAGAAAACCTCATTTGAATAAGGGTCATTTTGCAAAGCAAAACAAACACCATCCACATAGTTAAGTAACTATTAAATCCTCGCCACATCGCTCACTTGTTTTTCTACTATTTATAAACTTAAACCTCTCAGATATTTTCACTGCAATTTTAGAGCACAAATTCATGTACAGAGATTCCTATATATTTATATATAATACAAAACTATACTTTTGCACATTTCTTGACTGTTTACCTGTTCAGTAGCATTTCCATATTTAACCTGCATAGATTATTTTAATAGAAAAGTTTAGCAGTTTTGCTACAGTGAACTGCATCTTTGTGTGTGTGTGTGTGTGTGTGTGTGTGTGGGGGGGGGGGGGGGGGGGGGTTTAGGATTCTTCAGTTCAACAAGATTAAAGCCTTATTTTAAGCAAAGATTATAGGAGTAAAACAGTACTACACTTTACAGTAATCAGCTATGGAATTAAGCTTGTTAATAAAACAAAACCATCCAGAAATAAAACAAAACATTGTAGGAAGTCCTATTTTTTAAACACAGCACAAGTTTAACAACAGTTTCAAATATAGGCCTAAGTTAACTCAGGGATTCTCGGCTCTAATTCCTGTAGGTCACAGTCAAACTGCTGGCTATCAATGAACCAGTTCTGTTAGGATAAATAATTGTTTCACTCTGAATAAGAAGAAGAAGAACCATTTAACAAATACAATCGCTTAGGTTACTTTTTGAAAGCTTCTTTATACTGCGAGACACAGGTGTGGTATTCATTTATACATTTCTTGTTCAGTAGTGATGCTTCATATTATAACGAATTATAAACGAAACAGAAAAAAAATTACGAGACAAAAATCACAATGCATTTTTATAGGAAATTCTAAAATATTTGCATTGCTTATAAAATGCAATATAATAAACTATATCGCTAGAAAAAGGGCTTAAGTTCATGAAGCATTTTACAAATAAATAAAAATAAATAAGTAGATATGTAAATGGCTTGCTAATGATCCCGTTAGATCAATAATCGAACAGTTGATAGTCTATTTTAAATCGTGACTTATAATGTCTTATTGCCATAATTTGTGCTGTTTAATCAAGTCCATGCGTGAAACGTTACACGCTCTATTATACTGAGTGCTTAAGAAAGTTGAACACTTTCCTGCTGCGTGATTGTTCTTTGAGATGTTGTGTGCTGTCTTCCCTCCATCTTTTTTCTCTATTGCACAGCTCTAAAACCACATCTGGGTAGGAATTCAACTCCCGCACATAAAAATAGTAAGTACGAAAATAATCGGGTGGGATTAAATGGCCTTAAATTCTGTTAGCGAGGACTTATAACGTAGCAGCTTGTGACTGGACTGCAGAAAGCGAGCGGTCTTCTTGATGAAGCAGGCAGGAGAGGCGCGATAGGGTGACCGCATGCATTCTCGCCGCTTTGGTAAAACGGGGGGTCCTGCGATGCAAGCCAGGGCGCGTGCAGTCCCTCACTCGCAGCGCGTGGCGTTCAGGCTCAGCTTGTCGCCCAGCTTCTGTATAAGCAGCGACAGCTCCTCCGTAGCTTGGGACTTCTCCTCCAACAGCTCGTAGCGCAGGCTGGAGATGTCCTGCTTGATCTCCTTCAGCTCGCCTGCGGAGGGGACAAAGTGTGATGCCAGGGGGTCTATTCGATACTAATAGATCTATGTGTTCTGTTAAAAACGTATCGTTGGCTGGACTATAAAGTCACCTCATTGTCATTGCCTATGTAGTATGTTTTGGACTGAACTGAAAGTTAACCTGGCATTGTTACAGCTGTTACATGTTAGTAATGCTCATACAATAGAGGCGAATCACATTCTGTCATCAGCTTTGGTAATAAAAGCCAACACGCCATTGGCTGTTTGGATAACACACGGTATGTCATTGGCTGAAGTATCCAGCATGCCTTGCGTAAACCTGTTATGCATTAATTATTCATTAACGTGCCATTGGCTGAACCGGTAAGTAATCAACACGCCATTCGGCCAAACTGTTCAGCATTAATTATGCATTAATATGCTATTGACTGAGCCGTGAAGCATATGTGTGTCATTTGTCAAGTTATGAAGAGGCAGGAAACTATCTGGAAAACACCTGCATAATATCTTACCTTCATTTACTTCGTCATTTTCTTTATCAACTTGAGCTTTCAGCACATAACGTTTGATGAGTCTCTTCATTATTTGCTGTGAAGCATATGGGGGTGGATTAGACGTGAAATGGAATGAATCTGTAGCAGAAGGGACAGGAGGTCGGTGCTGTTTACCTGATGCCGTGTGGGCTGGTTCAGGATGCTGTTGAAGCTGTGCGACTCCATGATGCGCATGTTTGACTGGCTGCACAGATTGAGCTGTGTACCGGGACACAATGCATTAAACTATACTGATTCATTTGGGTCGGGTCTCTCTATGAAAATGTACACACATGTTTAAGAAAAAAGTAACTGCTCTCAAAACCCGTTATTTGTGAAAAGATATTTAGATATACAAAAACATATTATACTGGGACTGGCTGAAAATTTCCAGTTTTGTTGTTTTTCACTGTTTCGGCTTTTATATTGCTTAAAAATCAGACTACAAAATACATCAAATTCTATAAGCTAAGCAAATTTTTACAGGCAAGTATTTACACACACACGCACATATGTTTGTATTTATATGTTTGTGGGGACTCTCCCTTTCATTTCTATGGGGAAAACCCTAATGCCAGCTATAATGACCGGAACCCTTACTCAACCCTAACCGTAACCATAAGTAAGCAAAGTACAAGACTTCTTGCATTTTTAGTTTTTTAATTGCTGTCACAAATTTTTATAAAATTAAGTCTCCCCTTCTGGGGACAGAATAAAAATGGCCCCTTCAATGTCAAAATTTTATCACATTGTGATGACATTTGGTTCACACAATGTAATATAAACATGACCACACACACCGACAGACAATCTTTATTCCATCATGTGAGTGGGCATCTTTCTTAATCGTTGTGCTGAAAGCAATATGGTGAAAACCTCTTCACTACTAAAGCCTGTGCTGTGTGTAAAATATGCTGGAATCCCTCCTGTCGGCCAGTGAGTAAACACCGGAACGACCTGTGGGATTATCTGCGGACATGGTGGCTTTCTGTCCAGCCCAGCTGCCCAGGCGGAACAGTGCAGAATTCTGCTCCGCAGCTACAGACTCTCAATCACAATTTATAAATGACACGGTCCAGGCTTGGGCCATAATTCGGACTATACCACCAGCTGATACACTCTGAAAGCCTTCGCTGGCAATTAGGAATGCTGCCGGCTCGCTCAGTTTATTTTGATTGCACACCAGCCAATCAGCCTATCATCAGCATCTCTCAGAACGGATTGGTTGGATCGCCTTCCCAGCCTAGCCCTGCTAAAATGGCCTGCCCATACCCTGGACTTGGAGTCGACGCCCAGCTCGATGTCTTTTTTGAGCCTCCGCCGGCGGCACCTAAACAAGCCCACGAGCTTCTTGATGCAGTGGAAGAAGGACTTGGGGCTGGGCACGATGCTGTAGGGCGGGGGGAGCGTCTTCCCGTTGTCGAAGTAGGACAGCCACAGCTTGGAGCGCGCAAACTTCCACTCCACGTCTGCGTCGTCCTGCGGGGGGGTTTGGGGGGACAGCCCTCTAACTCCTGCTTTCTCAGTCTCAGTCTCAAGGCAGGTAGGAAAATTCCTTTATAACCTTTATGCACATTTACAGTCTATAATTGGTAGGGTGGCCAGTAGGTGGCATCGCGGTTAATCTAAATTCCCTAATTTTCGAGCTAAATTTAGTCATTTTAACTTCCCCTCCAGGCTGGACCCTGGCCTGATGTCCACTACATCCTGACATAGGTCCCCAATCCCTCTCCCTGACTGTGACAATCATGACTCTCTGCTTTGCATTATCTGCATTGTATTATATACAGTATATAAGCATGTAATGTAAATAAATTACCAAATACACCATTACCTGAGGTGATAATCTTACTGTAAATTTAAATTCAATAGTATCATTGAATATTTCATAGCATCAATATTCCATTTGTGGCCATGTTATATGTTTCAAAATTGCAATGTAAAAATGGTAAATCCGATTCTCCTTTTCCAGCAAAAGCCAGGGATCTTACCTCGATCTCCTGGTAGGAGCTGTTGATCATGGCGATAAGCATGTTCAGAAGCACCACGACCATGGTGACGTTATAGATCCCATACAGCACGTAGCCAATGTTCTCGATGAACTTGTGGTCATATTTCAGCACCACCGAGGACACCTCCGACAGGCCAAATATAGACCAGAAGAGCGTCTTGAAACTCTCCTCAACCCTTATACACATTGAGAGGAAGAATGAAAGGACACTCACCTCTCAAATCAAACAGTGCTAATGTAGATGCCTGGCTAACATACAACACCCAGTGGATGCAAACCAAGGCCATTGTCAATCAGTCAGTGGAATCCTCTAAAACAGGTTGCTTTGCTTTTCGCATAACAAAAAGAAACAGTGACAATTGCAAGACCATATGCATTAAAAAGACTTCAAATGATGATCTCTGTTCTGCAGCCCAATGGGTATGGATTAAAAAGAAAATGCACAGTGCAGCCAGCCAATAGGAAAGCACTCACGTGGTGAAGGCGGGGTTAACTTTGGCGCCCAGGTAGTAGGAGTAGAGGATGAACATGCCGATCATGAAGGCCAAGAAGACCATGATGAAGAGGACCATGAACTTGAAGATGTCCTTGACTGTGCGTCCCAAAGAGATCTGTAATGGGCCAAAGCTCTCGTTGGCAGGCAGGATGTAGGCGATACGGGAGAAGCTCAAGACCACTGCGATGGCGTACAGTCCTTCCGAGATCAGCTGGGGGTCAGAGGGCAGCCATTTGTCCCGGGCTGAAGAAACCAGAATGAGTTTATACTGGTTTGTGTGTCATTCATACCAGAGTCGTACAATGGGTATACAATGGTTTGTGTGTCATTGACACTGGCTTCACAAAACAGGACCAAAATGAGTTTATCCTTCTGAGGTCTTAACACCACAGCAACTGTAGCACTGGGAACTGGCTCAGTCAACAGTGCAATTGAAGAGTAAATTCCAAAAGCCACTCAGTCCATTGTTTGTGGTTTTTGAGATTTGACCGCCAGTAATTTAAAGCAGTACTTCTAAAACCTGTTCTTGCCCCCCCCCCAAATGTTATTATTCCAACTCATACTGCTTTCATACCACCACATTCATGATTAGCCTACTAAGGACCATATAAGCCTGATTATGGTAGGGTTGAAATAAAAACATTCTGGCAGGGGGACACCAGGAACAGGATTGAGAACCACTGATCTAAAGTCAGACTTCCTCATCATATGTTAAAGCACAGTCACTCCTCATGTAATTTGATGAAATTTACTCGCTACAGTGCACAGAATTTTTCTCAAAAATGTATCCCATGGACAGAGTGAGATTTGGAAACTTGCTCCTTAATTATGGACAATCAAGGGCTTATACACTGAGGTATACTGAAGAACTTTAATGCTGCCACCCATCAGGACCACACCTGCAACCTTCTATGAAGTTCAGCCAAAGTGTCGAGTTATTTCAGTTGACAGCCAGCAGGTAACGGGACTCACCATAAGTGAAGTATTCGATGTCAGGCGGCAGTGTGACCAGGGAGAGGTCGGTAACGTGGATCTTCTCATCCACGTACTGCTGCGCCTTGGTAGCCTCGAGGAAGGCGAAGAAGCGGGCCGTGAAGGCGGCGATGAAGATGGAGAGCATGCCGAAGTCCAGAACGTTCCACAGCTGAAGGATGTACTCACGGGGACCCTCGCTCCAGAGCTCCTTACACTCCGACCACATCATCCCTGCAGAAGGAGCAGAAGGTTCAGCCTCTAATACTAAATCAGGGCATCGTTTTTTTTTGAAGAGCCTGTAACTATAATAATATAAAATGAGCAAATAAGGTCAAGAGTATTATGCTAATATGGCATACCTCAGTATATTGAGTATTCCCCCCCCAAAAAAAACACACAGAAACACACTCACACACAATTACAGTAAATATTAACACCAAGATTTCAAAATACCAGAATAGCACAGCTTTTGAAAATACTGTCGAAATGCCATAGGCCACGGTTTGACGTGTGGTAGTATGATGGAATGAAAAATATGATACTGTTCTAGCCGGGTGAGAAGTTTCTTTTACTTTTAGATGTACTTTATCTGTTAGTTATCTCTTGACTGGACATCTTGTAAATCGTTGTAGTTGCTATCCTGGTAATATCAATCTGCTCAGGAAGTACCTTCCTTTTGCATTTAGCTATATGCTTTGTCCTTACAAATACGCAGACCGAATGCTGTTTCCAACCTGTGCGTGTGGAGTATTCAGGTTTCGTTGTTTGGGAAATATGAGCCTGACTGGGCACAGCTGTGACGCCAAATTAAATCAAGAGCTTGACATGCAGATAGAGGTGATATATAACAGTCGCTTTCAGGGCTTGGGAGGTTCAATGGTAGGAAAGGCTTCCGGCCAAAAGATACAGTCTATTGGACTCCAACACTGGGGTGTCTATTTTATGCTTTGAATTCTTGCAGCTCGTTTTTTGGAGGCTATAGCTTATATTGTACTGCTCTTTTAATATCCTCATCGCCCATTTGCAGCCTTTCTTAAGAGCCAACATCTGTATTGTATCAAACTGTCACCTGATTGACATGTCTATGGCTAACATCAAAAGACATTGCATTGTCTCTCCTCTGCACTGTCAGGATCAGATCTCACGTCCCTCTGGTACCTGTGAAAGAGATCACTGATCTTCTTTCAGAAGGAAACCACATCACTCTTCAAATGGGGCAATATGGTAGTTTTTTTTTTATCCTAATAACGTAGGTGACATCTGAGGATGACATGGCTGGTAATCTTCTTCTACGTCAGGCCAGATCTGATTGTGTTTGAAATTTTGTCCTTGTGTTTCTACACCTACTTAACGTATAAAAACATCTGGCAATGGTATGATCCGGAAAAAATTAAATAAAATTGGCATCAGGTATAACTGGGGCTTAAGAGGCACTGTGGGAATCATTCATATCTTCATTTTAATATTATATATAACAGGGCTTCATAAAACTCAAATCAAATTTAATGACCATTTATCCAAGTAAAGAGTACCATTATCTAATCCTTACCCTTTGGAATGGGCCTCAAAAATAATATGCTGCTGTTAGATAAGCTGCCAGAAAGTGGATTATGTACCCAAGGCCTTTGTCACGATGACAAGTCATGTACGATGTACATCTGGGGGTCCCACAGTCATTTTCAAAGCTCCTTGACATTATGGGAGACCAATCTTGCTCAGACCTGTGAGCTGTCAATGGCAGGTCTGCTCATATCACCCACCAGGCGAGCTTTGCAGAGTACGTGTCACCCAAGAAGGACTCCCGTTAGCCAAATC
>JAODJW010000050.1:4926928-4956133 GCA_026777045.1 Hyperopisus bebe
ACGCTAACCTAATCAGTCAGAACTCCGGCTGCCATTCGCTTACATCGAGCAGGATTAAGCAGAGTACGTGTCACCCAAGAAGGACTCCCGTTAGCCAAATCACGCTAACCTAATCAGTCAGAACTCCGGCTGCCATTCGCTTACATCGAGCAGGATTAAGCAGAGTACGTGTCACCCATGAAGGACTCCCGTTAGCCAAATCACGCTAACCTAATCAGTCAGAACTCTGGCTGCCATTCGCTTACATCGAGCAGGATTAAACCCTAAAGAGCAGGACCTCAGGAAGCACTTGTTCACTGCAGTAAACTGACAGCAGCGGGGCATGCAGCTCTCCGCGTGATCAAAGTCTCCTCGGATGACTTCTGCCTGTGGGTTTTAGGGCCGCAAAGTAGGACAAGCAACCGGGGAGACGTAAGTTTTGCTTTCATAAGAAATGATGACCCTTTCCCCCTCCATATTCTGGCCATTCTACAATTCAGTTCGTAACTTTCCATTTTCATTTCCATGCTGGTAATAATGTGGGGACTCAGACGGCCGGAGTCCTTTTATGTGTCCTGCTATGTTAGCAGCTCAGCTTTTCATTAGAGTACCTGCTGGGAAACCCACTAAAGATGAATTTGATGGTAATGGCCGTATTTCCTTTTCATTATGATAAATTCCTATTTTTGTTATTAGGACAGGAGGGTATAATGCCTCAGGAATCAATTATAGGAAGCTTATCTGTTTATATTTTTTGAGCGATGTTCAGTCACCCTTTCCTGAGATTTCAGATCTTGTTGATGAAAGCTCTAAATTGAATTTATTCTGTTTTAATTTGCTTTTTAAAATTTCCATCTTGTGCTTGGCACAATACTGTAGAATGTTGTTTCAACTGAAATGCATTTGGATGCAGTGAAGCCTTTACCAGCTCTTTCTTAAATGCAGGAGGAACTCAATCAAGCAGAGCACACACAAACCGACTACACAGTGCCTTTCATCTTTGAGTCAAGAGGACAAATATAGAATGGGAAGGCTTTTATGGTGCAGGTGGATGATGCATTTCTCCCTATTTCAGCTGGACTTTCACGTATTTGACCCCAGCATAATTCTCTGAAGTCCATGAAGACTTTGGGCCCCCAGAGTGATGTGGAAATCTATGTACCTTAATGACAGAATTCCTTAGTATTACATTGTCTTCATTTCTGCAAGCAGAAATTCTCAAGGCTCGACAACACCAATGCAATTTCCTGACCAAACTCTAGAGCCTATCCCCTCTAAATCTAGGACCTAGTAACGCTGAGGCAGTTACAGATCTTATACTCAAATGTCCCACAATGATATAACACTTGATTGGATCCTACACTGACCAAGAGAACGGTACCCTTCCTGACATCACAGCTACAAAGATAAAGAATCCCTAATCTTAAAATTACTTGATCAACACTGTGATGACAAATATCATACCCACAGCAATTGTTTTGAGAGTAATATGATATTACACGCTGAAAAAAGTATCAAATAATTAATATATGTCATCACTGTTTCAAAGGAATGGGTAAATGGAGAAGATGGATAGATGAGATATGAAAACTGCTGCTTTGAAGTATGGAAGGTTTTGAAAGCCTTTTGGACACTAAATAAGAAAATAAATCCAGATTCCTAAGGTCCTAGAAATGTGTGTGAATAGGGACCTCAAGAAAAATCAAACAAGGAATCAAGCAGTACTTCCACGAGACCAAGCATTCCAGCAGCCACCACCATGCCTTTCGTGAAGATACGTCACCTGTGACCCACACCATGATGAGAATCTCTGTCCAGGTGAAACGAGTGGTCTTCACCCTGAAGATCTGCGTGGGGTAGTCAGTGACGGTGACGTTGGGCAGGGTGGTGATGCCCTCGAATCGGTCCGAGGCATTGAAGACGAGCAGGCACAGAAAAATGATGAATGAAGCGGCGTGCGCTACAAACTTCATGAAGGGGCTGCGGAGGATTTTTCCCAGCTTATGGGGGGGGGGCAGAAAGTTGAAGATTAAAGAGTTATCACTGCAGTATAATCTAGAGTCAGGAGGTACAGTACCTTCTGTTATCTTACTAAATGCTTTAGGAACATCAGAAAGGCCAAACTGACAGACCAGGAAATCATAAAGCAGATTTAGTAGTGAGGTCCTAGAATATTTATCCATGTTCATCTTTCCAAATATAGGCTTGTTAAATATTCTCTTTGATAAATCTCTACTGGTATCATACTTTACATATATTAACGTGCTCAAGTCAGTTTTGATCCTCTACTATGTGGGTCTTTCAGTTATGTATTCTTAATATATTGCTGGCAAAATATTTTTTCATCTAGATTCTGTGGATCCGTAATACGCGGTGAACTTGGAGCATGTGAGGTGTTGGAGATGTATCCATACCCGACTGCAGGGAGCGAACCAATAGCCGACCGCCAGCAGGGGCAGCCCCAAGGCCACCAGGAGCACCACCAGACATTTGACAGCGATGGCCTGTTCCCGGAGGCCGGACAGGTTCTCGTACCAGATTGTAAGCAGCTGCTGCTGGCAGTTAGGGTGAGCCACAAACTGCGGGAGGGGAGAAGAGGCACAGGTGAGTCACCCGACTCAGCGTCACTCTCGGGGAAGTCAGGGGCATTTCTCTCTTGAGTGGGATCTTCTCAAGTTGTGCTGGGTAATTATGTTAACACTGTCCATCCAATCTAGGCAAAACCCTTGTGAGCTTTCTGGCCACAAATAAAAGAGGTCTGCCTTGTGATGGGATAATTCAATTAAAACACAGAGGGCCCTCACAGAAATTAAAGATGCAGCTGCAGTTTAACTCAAGGGCTTCGTTGTCACTCTCCAAAGAGCTATGGCCTCTAATATTAAAGTATCACCACAACATCACTGTAAGCTGAGTTATTTCATATTCCATTCAGGTTCTCGACAGGCAACAAAGATCCAAGGAAGAACAAACAGAAGATCTCCACGTGCATCTGGGGCTGCTGTCACACAGCGACTGCCAGTAAATTCACCATAAACGTAAGTGCGTGCCGTTTCTTTGTCTGAGCAAAAGTACAGTGTCACCTGTGGAGAGAACAGAATCAACCCCCAAGTGTATACAGCAATTTGGACTCAACTAGTAGGTTAATTAATAAAACTCCTCTGGGCACTTGAGGTGTTATATTCATGGCTGTCCTACATAATTATTCATAATCTATGTAAGGCAAGCTGCAAGTAAATTGAAAAAAAATGACCAGCTAATTAGGTCTACCGGTTGAGACCTGGGCAACGTTGTCGTATTTTATCCAGGGGAATGATGCACTATGAACAAAAAGTAGTGACTCTGTTATTGTGGGTTCTATAAAGAAGCAGGTCGCAGTGCTTGAGGCGGAGTCAGGCAATGCTGGCCCCTCTGTGAACAGCACCAGATTGCTGACATTGCATCGTCCATCAAATGCCGCATAATAGCCCAGGTATGTAACAGGGAAAGTCTGATTGCTGCTACCGAGAAATCAATTCCCTCCGCTGTCCATTCAGACTAATGTGGGCTAATTACAGTGTCCCTCTCACCTTTGTCTGTGGAATGGATAGCTTAGTGTTAGCATTAGCTGTGTTAAGCTTTAATTGTACAAAACAGGAGGGCAGTAAAAATAGTCAATGGTTCACATATGTATGTTAATGATGTTTAGAATGTTTTCACTCATGTTTCCAAATTCAAATTAGACAGCAATGATTTATGTGATGCTCATAAGTTGTAAGAACAGTTCAGGCAAATTCGGGCAGTTTCTGAATGCTGTGTTTGTGAGCATTCAACACGTGAACTCAGCTGAAGAGCTGAAGAGAGATGCACTGCAGTATTTTAGTTTGCATATAATTTGTATACGATTGATTCTTTGTATAGATGTGGAGGTATTTGTGGAAAAAAAATTGTAGAGAAAAATGAAAGTTCCACTTCTAACAGGGGAGGCACTTCTAACATGGGGGCAGTGTGTAGCTCAGTGGAAGGTCGCTGGTTCAAATCCCAGGGTCAGCAGATTGCTGTTGGGCCCCTGACCAAGGCTCTTCACCCTCAATTGTATTGGGGACTGCTCTCTCAATTGTATGTGCTAAAAATAAAGTAAATAAAATAAATAAGAAATTGACCAACATGAGGGGCCTATACAGAGTTTATAGAGCCCCTCATGGTAAAGCAAATATGTCTGGCACAGCAGTGCATTCAGACCATGATTCTGCTTGCTAAAGCTGCTGGACAGGACAAAAAAAATGTTGTTTGGTTAAAAGCATCTGCTAAATAAGTTAATTGTGAAATACATAAACGTGAGAGTTTATCAGCCTCAGTGTGGGGCTCAGTGGTTCATCCCAAGGACTTAGCACACCCTAACTTAGCACACTCTAACTTAGCACACCCTAACTTAGCACACTCTGCCCCACTGTAGATGTACGGACAAAACACTTATGACTCCAGCGAGTAGAAGCCCCCCCCCCAGCAGAATAATGTCAGTAACATTCTCCGACAATCTCCCCAGGGTTTGCTGTGGTGTTACTGGACCTTGTGGAGAGCATCGCGGGGACCAGCTTTGTTTGGGGGGCGCCCACTGACCTTTTTGACCTCGTACTTGATGGCCAGCTTGACACGGCTTAGCAAAGCTCGATGCGTTTGCCCCTCCTCCAGCTCGGCGCTCACATCCCCATTCAGGATGGCCTCCACCTCCTCTGTGTCCCGGCACAGGTCCAGCACCCCCACCACGAAGTCCTTGCACTGCATGGACAGCTTGCGGTAGTCGTTCTGGGACAGCGTGCAGGGGAGGGGAGCAAGATACCCAGACCATGGAATTAATGGGTTCTTACAACCATTTCTGTCAGATATGGATTAGTGCTCTATTTCCTTTAACTTTCTTTAACTGTATAATATTAACATATTTTGTCAGAGTTTTTTCAAAGAGAACTTTATCCCCTGCATCAGTACTATTCTGCGCTCGACAGGCTTTGTAATGCCCAAAATTTATGAAAAATAGATGAAAATTGCATGAGAAACATTTAAGAAGTACAAAGAGTAGCGTGAATCTACATGGGACTGACTGGAGAGTGACAATGGGACGCCGGGGGTGTTATTTTAGCTGCTGAAAATTTTTCAAATGTTATTTTGCCAGAACATGAGACATTGGTGTGGGGATTGGCATTCGATCTACACGCCCGAGTGAGCGAGCTCTTTGTGCCCGGTGACCTGGGGGCATCGCAATCTGTCTGACTCTGTCTCTAAGCCCCTAGCATGATCACGAGGAGGTCCAGTTACTTTCCAGATCCTTTGCCGTTTTATTTGCGTGTTCCAGTGACACGTTGGCGCGGTGGGGAGGGCAGATTTCCAGGTACAGCTTAGGGTCAGAGCCAACAGAGCCAACAGAGCCAAAAATGCACGATACTTAAACTTCACACATGCTTGGAATACTTTTTGGAGAATAAGCTCGACGTCGATGGATTCGTGTCATGAATATGTCCTTTCTCCACTGGCATGCCAGCCAAAATGGGGTGTTTGAAATGGACCTTACAACACAGAATGCATCTCGCCCCCCCCCATCCCTTCCTTTCTGCAACCAATCACCGCTCAGCTTTTACCAAACCTTCCTCTGGGTCTCAAAGGCACAATCTCATTTCGGACTGGACTGAAGTGCTACTTGTCATATTTGTGCAAGCGACATTATTGGGGGGGGGGGGCAGTCTGTTAGTTTTCTGATGTAAATACAGTACATACATTGGGGGTTTCTCCCCCCCAAAATATACAGGACCAGCTGCTAATACTGATAAGTATTATCACATTTTCTCATCTACAGTGTGTGAATGTATTTGGGGGAGGGGGGGGGCATGCTGTCTCATTCTGGAACAAACCACAGTCATCTCTGTTACGGAGGCAGTGAGTTATTCTCTGTTATTACATAGCAATATGTTTAGTTTGTGCAAAATATCGGAGGAAAGAAGCTTAATTTGGAAAAAAAAAATGTATATGATCCAGTTCTTGTCATCTTTGAGATTAATTATACACCAGCGTCACTGTGAAGCTGTTTTAAAGCAGGGAGCAAAAATGCACCAATTATGACAAGGTGGAAACCAGTGAAGAGTAAATGCATAAGTGATTTTTTCATGGCTTTCTCCATTTACTTGTTTATTTTACTGAGTGAGGATTGCAGTGTGAAATTTAAAGCGGTAGATACTCTGTATTTGAATACAGCCAAAGGTTGATGGTTCAAGTCTCAAATGGGACCACAGTGTTTCATGAGTGAGACAGGGTGCTAGTATGGATCTCTGTAATATTCACATGCATAATGAGATGTAGCAAAACCTTAAAGCATTTAAATGACTGTGCAGAATCATTTAATGAGCACAAAGGTATTTTTTGGGTGTGTAATCGGGGGTCTTACTGGGTAAGTCTGTGTATTGCAGTCTGGTAAGAAGCTGCCATGAAACATGGCAGACGTGCAGATGAAGAGTGGATCGGGCTTGATGAGTGATTGACATCTCCCTCTCTCCTCTCATAAGAAGCACACCCATCATTACCACCTCTGCGCCTTACAGAAAAGCCGCATTCAGCATCTGCCCGCCCCCACGCTAACGACAAAATTATGTTTCTAATTAAACGCTTCTGACAGCTAAAGTATGGAGCGCGACACCAGCAGGACGCGAAGAATATCAGCGGGAACCCGTGTCTGTCCCAAGACAGCAGTTGGAGCCAGCATCCATATCAGGGAGCCACTTTACCAGCCCACTTCAATAATTCAAATTCATGACTGATTTATTGATATCATCTTTGGAGGCACAGAAACTTTCAGACTTAATTGATAGAGGCTTTTAAAACATTTTAAGCCATTTTAAGCCATCCTGTAGGCAACCAGGACTACAATGTCATTTAACACTTTCTGTAGTTAAAGCTTGCCCACTCATTAGCTACCACAATGCTAGCAACAAAAGCGTCCTTAAACAATATTACTAATAAGCTCAGTGGACAGAGGTTTTGCAGATTTTTTTTTTTTTGGTGACATGTTGCGTCCTAAAATCCAACAAATGACTAACCACAGATAGCCTCTCCCCATTCACCTCATTACTAAACTCCCACTGGTTACCTTACAAACATCCTACTGCACCGCAAAATCATTGGCTGTTTTTTTTTTCAGCAAGTAAAAACACAAAGAGGATCTTGATGAAGGACCAGGGAGAGGATGTTCCACTATGCCAGACATTAAAAATAAGCCCCAAAGGCAATCAGAAATTACACAGGTGCCCGGACTACAGGCACAAAAATGTGATCTATCAAATTTCCAGAGGTGCTGATGGAAACTGCCCGCTTTAAAAACTGATTATAGATGGATGATTCATGAAAAAGGAAAATTAAAACTTGGACACTGACAATGCAGTGCTGAGGCCGCGTGGAAAATAGAGATGTGAAATCGCATATCTCCATCATAAATCTGACCTTCAAGCTGTAACTGGAAATTCAGACCCTCTGCTGGACTCCGAAACCTGCCAGATGTCCAAAATGACGCTATGCACCCATAGCAATGTATCAGCCAATGCAAAGCTAGACCTTCTTAATACTAATGAAGTTATGAAGTTAAGGATATTTACCAGGGAGGAGCAATTGTTCTGCACCGTCTCTTTTATTTGGCTCTTTTTAACCTGGTGGTGACATCAATATACACAAACCCACACACATATACACAGAAACACAATGCACGGATGACATAAAGCAATAGTTAGTTTAAAAAGCGTGCCGAAAATAAAGGAAATCACAGAGCTCAGATCAGACGCAATGCTATCCATGCTCATGTCAGTGCTCGCCTTATCCAGTTAGCTGCACCTCGTTAAAAAAATTTGCTACTTCTGATTTAGAAAGAAGTTATGGTGTCAAATGGAATGTGTGACTAGTGGTTGAGTTGTAGCGGTATGTGTTAGTCTAGCGAGTCTTTGGGGATAAATGGATTCAACATCTTACTTTGAACTCCTTTTCGATGTTGGCAAGCTTGGCCAGCTCGTTGCTGAGCTCCAGGGCAGTCAGGACGGGATCCTCGCTGGCTAAGGAGAGGTAGGCGGGGCTGGCCAGCCCGCGGTAGGCGTTGATGCGGGAACGGGAGTGGCTGAAGGAGTCCTTGCGCTGCTTCTCGGCACACTCCGCGCACTTGCAGAAGTAGTCGTGCGGCCGCTCGATGCGAGCCCCCTTGGTCAGCAGCATGTGCACCACCTCGTACTTCTGGCAGTGGGCAGCCAGGATGATGGGCGTGATGTCGGGCGAGAAGCGTGTGCCGTCCTCATCATACGAGTAGAAGTCGTCGTCCTGGAGCTCCCGGGGGCTGCGGGTGAGCCGGTCGCCGGCGGCGAAGGACGGGTGGTTGAGGATGGCCTCTACGATCCTGACGTAGCCCTTGCTGATGGCCAGCAGCAGGGCGTCGCCGATGCGGGCCAGGTTATCCCGTTTGAGCAGCAGCTCAGTCACCTCCAGGTGCTCGTTGCCCACGGCCAGCTGCAGCGCACTCTGGCCCATGTAGTCCACACAGTTGACGTTGAGCGTCTCCGACTCATCCAGCATCCGCCGCACCACGGGGATGTTGCCGTACTCAGCGGCATCCAGGAAGCGCTCCTCCTCGGCTGTCAGGCTGGTGCTGCGGTTGTTGAACATGAAGGCAGGCCCCCGCACCGCTTGCCGCCGACCCTTCTCCCGCGACGCCGCCAGCCGCCACTGCGCTGGGTTCTCCAGCGGCGACCTGGGAGAGCCGGGGGGAGAGGCTTGAGTGACCACGCAAACGTGCTCCATTACGCGGTGGAGGACAGGCCTGGCTGCGATGGAGTGCCGATCTCTCTGCCCCAAAGACTTCCTGCGCTACTGAACGGTCTTCTTTCCTCACCCAGATCTTTGTAGCTAACACTGCTGGGCCGAGGCCAGCATTTCTGACGTACGCGCTAAGGCACCGTCTCGGATAATTACGGCTTCGGCTAGTCGAGTCCACAGGTCCTGTGGAGCCCGTTGACTTGCGGCCTCCCTCACACGGCTACCTGCGGAGGCTGTAAACTCCCACCGATTTTTAATTACTTTGTAATGAAACGCCACAGATGATATCCCTCGATAAGGGGGTTACTAATGTCTGCGGCCACATGGAAACGGTACCGAGCCCTGCTACGGTACCATGGCTGCACCGTCGCATGTGACCGCGTGTAGTCAGGTCGGCCAGGGTACGAGGGTGCTCTTCCTGTGTAATTAAAATCCACCTCTTGACGTCACATAATTCCTCAGTTTCCATCTCTTATTAATCACGGGTGAAAATCCCAAATCCCAACGTGTACTTCAATATTCCCGGCATTCCTCCTTAATGAATAATAAAGCTGTTTCGCACATAATTACTCTAAATTACATTGCGTTGGTACCATGTCAATTATTAATAAAGCATATTGATAATATGGTCTTGCAAAAGTTTTTATTCAGTTTTTAGTAATAAGTCCATCTGTCTTCCAGTCACGTATCTTGGTCAGGGTTACAAACAGAGCCTGGAGCTCACATGTACCCTGGATGCGATATCAGTCCCTCACTTGGCACACATGCATGCATACGCATAACACAAGGAAAACATGCACACTCCTTACAAACAGAGCAAATGTTGGGATTTGAACCCTCACCCCTGGAGGTGTGAGGCAGTGGTTATGAATTCATCCATCCATCCATTTTCCAACCCGCTTATCCTACTGGGTCGCGGGGGGTCCGGAGCCTATCCCGGAGCAATGGGCACGAGGCAGGGAACAACCCTGGACGGGGGGCCAGCCCATCGCAGGGCACACTCACACACCAGTCACTCACACACCAGTCACTCACACACCAGTCACTCACACATGCACACCCATGGGCAATTTAGGAACTCCAATCAGCCTCAGCATGTCTTTGGACTGTGGGGGGAAACCGGAGTGTTATGAATTCAAATTAATATAAAATATTACAACTGTAAATCTATATTTGTTTATAGAGCTGTCAAAACAGATTTCTGATTTTATGTCTGCTAACTAATTTGAGTCATCATTTGGGATTCATTGATTTGTATAGTGTGGTATAGCTTTTTATAATTATTCATATGTGGTAGGTTTCAGAGCTATACACCTACTTTCCAGCAATTCTTATGCAATTTCATACGCCCCATATATAATCGTCTCTCACTTTTTATGACCTTTAACTTCCATTTATAGCAACACACCTTAAACACACAATACACTGTAAACAGTTTAAATAAATGAGCATTTATATTAACCTGACATTGAACTACAAAATATTAAAAATCCTTTGTCAAGCACCCATTATAACATACGCTAATCAGCACTGCTCAGTTATGAACTACGCGATTCATAAGCCAATCACGCGCAGCCTAGGATTAACTCCGAAGCCCTGCATATCACGTGGCTTAACAGCAAGTCTGCACCACACATACTGATGTCAATGCCCCATTATGAAGTCTTTAAACTAACCACTTATAGCTAAGCATCATTGAATTCTCTGAACCCTGGACTGGAATGTGAATATTCTTCTCTCCATGCCCCCGCACACCTGAATTGTATTCACTCAGGCCTGGAATATTTCAGAATTTTTTTAAATATTGAGTATTTTTTACTCCAGGATGATTTTTTTTTTTTTCGTTTCTGGCCTTCAGATACAGAAGCTCACTTATAATTCTATGGGTAGACCAGTCCAACCTTCTTTAAACCGCACATTATTCATCAGATACTTGCCCCGGAACACATACTTTTACATATGTGTCCAACTATATACTTGAACAGCACCTAGTCCACCATTATCTCTGAACAAAGTTTCTTTAATATTAATTTTAAATAAAGGCATTTCACTACACACATGTACAGTATATGTTTGTTTATGTCAAAAATATAACTTGAACCTTTGAATCACATGCTAATTGCATGTAGCCAAGCATTTGTTCTGTTTTTATCATTAGGGTGCTTCAAGGCAATGTTGTTGGCCAAGTAGAAGGCATTCTCCTAGAATGTCTTTGCACCAGCTCTAGAACAGATGAATCACAAATACAGGACAGACATCTATGCAATTCAAAGGCTACGACCATCTATCCTTAGCATTAACTCAGAACCACATAAGCATCACACACAACCAGCTGTTATCCCTATACCTAAATCTGCAAAGCTAACTGTTAAGCTATCCCTCACCACTAATGGTAATTGGGAACCAATCAGCATGAGGCGTATTTGTCATATGTGTGTGATACATCAATGCCCTTTGCAGCCATTGGTAGGAAAAATCCAGCTAAGACTTGGTTCTTCTTGATTCACATGAAATTACAATCATGCGTTGCTGAACGATGAGGCTGCATTCTGAGAAATGCATTATTAGGCGATTTTGTTGTTATGCGAACATCATAGAGCATACTGACACAAACCTAGATGTATAGCCTTGTAGACACCTGGTATAGCCTATAACATGATAAAAGTACAGTATAGTATATACATCAACTAGTAACATCATTTTTTATTACCATTATCAAATATTATAGTATGGTAGAGTAGTACATAATTGTTGCTGTTCTTTTATACAACGGGCAGCGCGGTAGGTCCATCTACACCAGCATCTCCACAAACGCGTGAGTAATGCATAGCCCTGTGGTTTTTCAGCTTTGTTATAATCTTACAGGACCACAGTGCTGTATGCGGCCATCGCTGACCAGAACGTCATTACGCGTCATTACATGACTATGTAAGTGGATTAGCCTCTAAAGCCTTGGGACCTGCTGCTGATTCCTCCCTAGAAAAGCACACCATTTGTGTGCTAATGATTCCTTTTTGCAGATGATCTTTACTCCCGTACAAATTACATGAATCCAACTTGAATACCAGCTTAAACCTACGGTTTAGCTTTACTGAAGGAATCACTCACATTAAATCATTGTACAACTATGACTTATCTCTCACTAAAAAAGTTTAGGACTTTCACTGATTTGCAAACCACTTGGCTATTTGTCACCTGTCTCAGGGTGAACGGGCGGGTTTTCTAGAGAAAGCAAAAGGTTGTACACAAAATGATCAGGTATACATAGGTCTTTACACAGTATAAAGTTCAATTAATATGCATGAAATGTCAGTACCGCAAAATCAACAACAGCAATAAAAAAAGAACAACACCAAGACATTGATGTTAGAAAGCCTTTGACTTTTCTCCACGCTCCCTAGCTGACAGCCAGTGCTTAAAAGCCAGTGCGATTACCTCAGTTCTTCCCTCAGTTCAGCCGGTAGAACAATTTATACATTTCTAATAATAAAGTCTCCCTTAGGCACCAGGAAACGGGACAGTGGAAATGGCAGCCGCATATGCTGAGATTGGAAGGGATCGTCTCCGCTTGCTTTTCAGGATATCAGCACAACTTTGAGAAGTTCATCTGCCACGTCTTCGCAGAAATCTCCGGCACTAAGTTAAGCAACAAGCTTTAGTCAGCATAAGCTGATGTTAGACAGCTGGAAAACCAAAATGTTATCAGTCATAATCAGTGTGACAATATATACCTACAACCCGAATAAGAAAACAGAAAACTGAAGGGTGAACACAAGACAAAATATATAAAATATACATATTTTCTTTTCAAGCTGATTACTAATTTAGATAGACCCGAGTAAGAGAGGAGCAGAATTTAAAATGCTACTGTTTTGTGCTTCCATTTATTTTTTTATCTAGTACCATACCTGCAAGGACATTTCTCAGATCTTTTAATATTTAAAGAAGCACTGGAATAAGGACTTTCTGGAATAAGGAGTTGGATTTTTTCTTCTTCTGCACAGTAATATATTTTTTATATATATTTTCGGAGGACTGGAGAATATCTTAGGTTTAGGGCTT
Source organism: Hyperopisus bebe (assembly GCA_026777045.1). Lineage (NCBI taxonomy): Eukaryota > Metazoa > Chordata > Actinopteri > Osteoglossiformes > Mormyridae > Hyperopisus > Hyperopisus bebe. Next base: position 4,939,778 of record JAODJW010000050.1, read on the forward strand.
GGCAGTCACGTTATGTTATAATAATATACAGGTAACTATAATTAATTGGATTTCAAGAAGAACAGGAGAAAACATGAGTTTGAAGTGCATGGAATTGTGGGTAAAATAAACAGTCCAATCAGGTGGCATTAGATCATCTGAAACACAGAACAGCTTCTCCATCCAGTGTGTTTTGCTGAATCTCAAGTCATTCGATTCTGTGGCACAAACGCGGGGCTGGATATAAACGTAACTAAATGTCTTTGCACAGTGGTGTTGGAACTGTTAATGATTCTCTGGCTGCCTTCTCCGTGATCCTTAAAATCTCCCTTTTTTAATCTATTTTTGGTTAATGAGACTTACTGCTGTTTTCCCATAAGGCTGTGGAGATACGGAGGAAAGGGCATTTTGTGACCTGACTTTCTACAGAAGAAGGATTGGGAGTGAAAACACCCCTGGGCCTTTGACTTATAATCTGTACAAAATGATAAATCGTAAATACATTGCCAGATTGTCAGATATTGTCAGTGAGTTTGGTATGCCCTGCATTTTTCAATAGGAAGATTTGGAATTCTTTGAATAAGTGAAGGCCGTGTGTACTGGCTGGTAATAGGGATTTGTGTGTGTGTGTGTGTGTGTGTATGTGTGTATGTTGTAGGAGTGTGTGTTACTGTTCGCATGCCAGGGGTTGGGTGTTGTGGGTAGGATCTGACTGAGCCAGGATAGGTTAGGTTACATCTATGCCCAATCGTTTCTAAAACTTAGCATTTACACTCCAGAGGAAAGATGGAGATCATGCACAGACATGTCAAACGTGTCATGATGCAAAGCTAGGATAAAATCCTAACTTATCTGTTTTCCGAAATCGGCATCACGTTGTTATATCCGGCGATTTTAAAGCATGACGACCACTGCAGGCGTATTAGTTCTGTTCTAATTTTTAAATAATAGCATCAATCAACCTGACAATCAACCTATGTGTAATCTTGTACGTGTGATGCTTCTGTTTTACATTTAAGTAAAATGAGTTCCCAGACAACAGGTCATTTTATTCGATCACAATGAAATAGTTAGACATCTCCCAAATCATACCCTAATAATAGTATGCATATTAACAATTAACTCGTTTCCAATTTGATAGGAAGGAAACAGGCGCTCGTCTGTATATTAGGACTTTTGCGCGTTAATAACTATATAAACGAATTTATCTTAAGTGCTAAAACTGTTTTTAAAAGAGTGCTGATTAAGTAGAGTCAATAAACAGTTAACAAAAATGCAACGACAATGCATGATCTGTCGTGCAGTGCCCAACAGTAATTAAACAGCGTAATCCGCCCAGTGGCGCTAAAAGCAAGGCAAATGATCACTGCCGACATTAATCCAACCTGTATTTCAATTACTCAACTAAAACGCGTGTATTTTAGTTTGTTTTTCAGCTTCATCATGCAACGGCATAGCAGACCATTTAGATAAATTCGTTAACAAGTCAGTCTTCGGAGCATCATCCAAGTTTACCGCCGAAGAATTTGCGAAATTTAAAGAAAATAATTTTTATCTGTAATAGAAACCGAAAATATGTACAAATGTTCAAAATTTAATATAGAACAGTTACTTGATTTTTTTCTTCGTAAAAAAGGAGTTCCGATATTGCGTCAAACTGTTTTTTTCCTGTTATTACTACATACTCACATATTGTGATGATGGTAATATCCAGATGCATCTCGGACCGTTTTCACGGATTTTAAGTAACGCGCATCCACGCCGCCGTTTTCTTCTTTACACTCATTTTCCTCCTCGGAGAATGACACGCGTTTCTGATACTTTCTCGCCTTCGTGGACATACAGACAGCCTCCGATTCCTTGCTCCAATATGCTGTGATTCCTTCAGCTTTCTATGCGCCCCCGGCAAGCGGCTGGACGTGCTATTTCCCCCCGCGAAGCGCGGCGTCTCCCCGCCACCGATGGGTGCCGTTCAGTTTGCAGAAGTGAACTGCAGGGGGATACGGTGTCCAGACCGACAGGCACGACACTTCGTAGTTCACATCAGCATCATCATCATCATCACCCGAGAGATACGGCTACCTGAAGACCCGCGTTTTCAGACACACGGGGGTTACATGTGAGCGCGAAGTGACCTTCATTCACGTATCTGCTTCCTTTCCACTATATTTACAGAATTCATGGTCGGGTGATAAATGTCCTTATACCTCTGGCCTGAAGCTAGGTGTAGATTCGTTAAAATTGTGATTAATGCCTGCAAATCTGAACACTTTGAACACAGTAGCTTATAGATCATTTATTTATACCATGAATGGAAGTCTAACGTTGTGAATGACAGAAACAGTATGGACACTGCATGTGTACCTGAAAAGCATATGCAGTATGTTTCCAGGACAGCAGTACGACCTACACCACACAGCTGAAAACATGTACCATTGGATCACTGTTCTTGTGGTGAGTCAGCCCATGACTCCATATCTGTGTGGTCTGTCCTAATAAAAGATGCATTTTCTGGAGTTAATAGCAGGAGAACTGCTGGTGTTGCCTGGGGCTGTCTTCCATCCTCAAATTATGTACAATAGATAAAACATTTAGGCCTACTTGAGTAAAGATGCTTGTTCAGAAAATTAATATTGTTCTGGATCTTTCAGATAACTGGGCCAGCATCCCCAAGTCTTTTCAATCTGCACCATTCATACCTGGAGAGATTATTAAAAACAGTTATTTTCAAGCACATAATCTAGAGCAGAAGGAGGGGAACCTGATGGTTCTGATCCCAAGCATTGCTCTACTGTTGTACCCTTTTTGAAGAAATGTTTGCCTAACATATCAGTGGTATATCTAGTGATATATCATTGACATTATGGCTACTGTCATGATGTTCAGATGAGTTTTATCTGCAGGTACATTCTCTGCTCCAGAAGGCAAATGCAGAATTGATAGATCCTGGACTGGGCAATACTATAGATGCCAGAGATGGCTTTGCCAGGCAATTTCACTTTCGTGGGAGGTGCCACGTTGCCTAGGGTTCCAAATTGACTAGAACCAGCCCTGGATAGACTGGTTTTAGCATGATCCCTGTTGTTTCTGCAGTTGTATCATGTCTGAGTTGCTTCAATTTGTATCAACTTCTAGAAGACAATTGCACCTTTTTTTCATGAATGGATGGTTGAGATTGTGATGCTTGTGCAGTATCTGGTATGGAGGTCGGAGGTCAGAGGTCAGGGATCACGCTCATAAATCCTAGATATCAAGTCTCTGGTGTTCCATGAATCATCCAGGAGTAGGAATCCTATTAAAGAGTCTCTATCAGATCAAAGTCAACCACTGAAACTAGACGCTAACTTTGCCTTGATGAAGACATTCAAACGACACTATAGAGTGTCAGATAATTATGAACACACACCTTTTCCGACTGACCATGGGCATGATGCAAGTTCCGTTTGCCAAAGAAAATGTTCACCCTCTACTTCCACGTTGTTAACATGACATCATGCTCCAGGAGTCAGCTGATTACCTGCCCTTTGACAACTGAAAGACCCGAGTCCATTCTCGGCAATCAATCTATCAAAATCGCTGCATTAATCCTCTTTGATAGGAATGTTGCAGCAGTTGCCGTGACGGAAGCCGCCGGAAGAAACCTGGCAAATTTTATGCCGCTTGTCCATCCGACTCACTGGCGGTGGTCGATGGGGATATGCTGGGGGCCTTTTCATCAGAGACAGCATGGAGTGATGGACAGATCCATTACGATGCAGTGGATTAGCAGGGAGCCGCCGAGCGTCTGGGCTCAGGACAGGATAAGGAATGGGCAGCTGAGCAGATGGCAGAACAGACTGATAGCCCCTCTGTGCAAAGATGAATGAGCAATCGACGGCATCCCACAGGAAGACGCAGCACCAGGACAGCCTAGGAAAAACCAACACATTGCTGTGGAGGATTTGCCGGCTTAACCTCTGACCTTCAGTTTTATTATTGAGTACAAAAGGAATTGTTCCGTTTATGTAACAAAATGAGGCTTCTGTTGCTGTGGGATTTTCTTGAAGGTGAATTGTACCTCAATGTGTTTCTTTAGCACTGTGAAGGTGGGTGGGGCATAGAATGCATGTTTGCATGTTTCCCCATGATCTCCCATGTTCTCCCCCTGGGATTTCCCATGTTCTCCCCATGTTCTTTCGTTTCCCCATGTTCTCCCCCTGTTCTCCTATTTCCCCTGTGATTTCCCGTGTTCTCCCCATGTTCTCCCCATGTTTCCCCGTGATTTTCCATGTTCTCCCCATGTCCCCCTGGGATTTCCCATGTTCTCCCCATGTTTCCCCATGTTCTTTCGTTTCCCTGTGATTTTCCATGTTCTCCCCATGTTCTCCCATTTCCCCTGTGATTTCCCGTGTTCTCCCTATGTTTTCCCTGTGATTTACATGTTCTCCCCGTGTTTCCCTGTGTTCTCCCCATGTTTCCCTGTGTTCTCCACATGTTTCCCTGTGATTTTCCCTGTTCTCCCCATGTTATCTCCATGTTTCCCTGTGATTTCTCGTGTTCTCCCCATGTTTCCTTGCGATTTCTGTGTTCTCCCCATGTTTCCCCGTGTTCTCCACGTTTCCCTGTGATTTTCCATGTTCTCCCCATGTTCTCTTCATGTTTCCCTGTGATTTCTTGTGTTCTCCCCATGTCTCCTTGTTATTTCCGTGTTCTCCCCATGTTTCCCTGTTCTCCCCATGTTCTCCATGTTTCCCTGTGATTTTCCATGTTCTCCCCATGTTTTCCTGTGATTTCCCGTGTTCTCCCCATGTTTCCTTGTGATTTCCGTGTTCTCCCTGTGTTTCCCTGTGTTCTCCCCATGTTTTCCTGTGTTCTCCCAGTGTCTCCCTGTGATTTCCCATAGTCATAATATTCTGGGTACTGGGTACCAAAGACATGCAGCTAGGCAGACTGGCATCTCTAAACTTCAGACAGTCAAGTTTCATTCCAAAGGCACATCTCCAAGATTCAAGTGGTTTATTTGTCACATACACAGTTATACACATACAACATGCAGAGAAATGTGACCCTGGTCACTCCAAGCAGCTGTGCATGATAAGAGAATAGGAATACTCCAGGTTATGCAGTAAGTATTATCTTGTGAACAAGGAAAAAGATGGAGTGCTGTGACAGATGACCGGCTCCCCCCAATCTCTCAAACTGAACCCTGCAGTTTGGATCGAAGATTATGAGCAGGGTAGCCAACTTGTGCCCTGAAATTGGGGAAACTCCTTCAGGACTGTTGGAGAACCATTCCAAGTGGCTACATCCGGAAGCTGGTTGAAAGAATGACAAGAGTCTGCTATGCTGTCATCAAAGCAGAAGGGGCTATTTTGAAGAGTCTAAAATTTGAGAAAATTTTGGCTGTTACAATATTTGATATGTATGGCTTCAGTGCCTTGAGACCTTGCTATAAGGGGAATAACAACTAAAATAGAGACAAATGCATTAATAACAGGTGTGTACAGACTTTGGACTGGTACGGTATATCAGCGTGTGCTCTGTGGTGGACCAGCATCCCCAATCAGGCTTCTCTCCAACGTCGTGCTTTGTGCTGCCTGGGACTCACTGTGCCCTTGTCCTGCAGAAGTAGCTGGAAGATTTATGCTTCATGAAGTTGTTCTACAGCTGGGGTATGAGCCACATTCTTAGCCCAATGCATACAGACAAGCCTAGATGGACCCTACAGTATAGCATGAACACATTTTCCATATGGATGTAAATACTGAACATCACATGCTGAAACTGATGAGAAATTTTGAGAATACCAGTTACAAATATCTCCTTAAAATCTGGTTTCGCCTCTGGTGGCCTTTTTTTTCCACTTTATTTTATTTTATCCTTATTTTATCTTATGCTATTTCTTTTTGCCAATATACTTTTGCTCTCATGTTTACAAATCAATTCAAATGGGAACTAAGTGAATCAAACATTCAACTGAATGAACAATCATAACGTTGAGTGGATCTAACACGGCATGTGCCTTTATGGATGCCATTGATTTTGCAAACATATTGATTATCTATTTGTTGAATCTGTAAACAGCTGGGCAGCATAGAGGCTGTAGATTTTGGTCCCAGCTCTGTGTGTGTGGAGATCACGCATTTCCCTCCATGTTTATTTGGGTTTCCTTCCCCCCCTGAATGGTGTAGTTTAGGTAAAATTAGGACTCAGATTCGGCCGTAGTGTGTGACTGTGTATGATTGTGCGTACCCTGTCATGAACTGACATAGTGCTCTGAGTCTTTCTCTTTTGATTGATTGATTGATTGATTGATTAATTCCCTTTATTGCTGTTGCAATTCCCCATGTCACTAGTCACAAGTACCAGCGAAAAGCAGGCCATCAACCCAACCATACATATACAGACATCACATTATAGGGGGTAGACAGGTCAGGTAGACAGAGCACTTTTGCTGTGACCCTGTGTATGTAAACAAGAAGTTCCAAGTTCCAATCGCCCAGCAAACAGGTCTACTGATTCACAACAAGGAGTGACCAGTCCCAAAACATCCTTCAAGAGCAAAACCTAACCCCAGTGTGAAAACCAAAGGTCAAATCGCATTCAGCAGGAGTCCAAAAATCAGATCGGACTTCCGATTCCAGTAGAACTCAATCGTAAGCATGACAAGTCACTGGTTCCACAATGAAAAGGCTCATTTCTACCAAATAAGTTACAAATGATACATTTTTTTGGTTGTTAACCTGAATTGTAATTGAATCCTGGTCATTACAGAACATGACACAGCATTGATACAGATTGCATATCAATTCTGTGGTTCTTTGGTCATTTTCTGTAGCTTAGCACTGTGAAACATGTGCCAGGTGTACGTGTTTAGATCAGAAATGGGGGTATGAGGGCATGCACCTCATTTTAAAATGAACAGGGGCCATTTCCACTTCAAATAATCTTTCTGCGGGTGCTTTTTTGAAGTTACCATTGCATATTATTCCATTCCACCCTATTGTGGGTGAGTTTATAGGGTGTGTTCAGATAGGAGATTCAACTGCTTTTCATGGGAGTGTGTGAGCCTCTCTATTCCACTTTTAAATACATGTCCCATAAAAGATAATTCAGGATAACTCCATATTGTAACAATGATTAACAATTTAGGCATAGCAGGACCTAGCATGGGTCAGGATTTTCAATCTGAAATGTCAAACTGTAAAAACACACTAAACAGCATGTTATATTTTTAAGTTATTTTGGACAAAATCATTGAAATTTGAAAGACATTTAGGTGCTTATTTTATTAGTTGTGGTAACTGTTTCAATTAAAATTGGCAATAAAGTCTCTAAAAAGATAAGGGCATTTTAGTCAATTCCCGTTTGTAAATATTTATCAGTTAGGCACAGAGGCCTCAGTGATTAGCAGTGTTTCCTCATATCTTCTCTGTTGAGGCTCAAATCCCTGCTCTGAAGGTGTGCAGTTTACATTTTTCCCCGTGGTGCTTGGGTCTTCTCCTACTGTCCAAAAAGATGAGGGTAGGTCTCTACGTTCCCCACGGTGTGTGTACCCCAAGAGGGCCGGACATCCCTGCCAGGGTATCGGTAGGTCTCTACGTTCCCCACGGTGTGTGTACCCCGAGAGGTCCGGACATCCCTGCCAGGGTATTGTTGTGCCCTGTGCTTCTAGGAATTACCTTTAGGTTCATCATAACCCTGAATGGAAAATTGGTTAGAAGATGGATGCATCTGCAGATGGGAGATCACTAATCACATCTGTGCTCATGTCACATATGGAATGGCATCCCATTCAGAGTATCCATCAGCCCGTGCCTTTGGCTAGAAATCGCCATAGGAATCCCTGTGACCCTGACCATGATAAGTGGTTGGGAGACGGAAGGATGGATGGATGGATGGATGGATGAATAGGTGGATGGATGGAAGGATAGATGTCTGCCCCCAGAAGATCACCCACCCCTGGAGGCAACCTATCAATCTCTGTAGGATCACACTGGGTGCTGCTACCTTGCTGGTTCCTGTGTTTATTCAAGGTCACCAGAGTCTGAATGTTTGATTGCTTGGTTCCCTCGTTATATGTGGATTGGCTCTGTTGCTTCGTGCTTGACTTCCCGATTAGATTATTCCCTGATATGGTCCCTGCTTTCTCCTGTGCCGCTTTGTCTGTTGCAGCTGTCTCACAGGGAGTGCCATTTTCCTGCCAGTGTTGAGTATTAGGTGACCAGCTCATCCCATTTTCATGGTCATTGTTCCTTATTTGGGGAATTTCACCAATAATTACTGCTATTTAAGCATCATTGTCAGTTTTTTTTCGGTGGCTGTTAAATATTTCCATTAACACCCAGTAAGGTGTTGCCAGGCAGTCCAGGTTTTTGCTTCCTCCGAGCTTCCTGCCAGACGGTCCACATTTTTGTTCTGTCCCAGCGTCAGCACAATCAGAGGACTGGATTGTGAAACATTGGTGTAAAGGAATATCACCCACTCTGAAATCCTTCCTGCTTAATTCCAACTGCTTCCAATCGCTTATCCTGCTCATGGTCTTGGAATAGCTAGACCCAATATGGACAATCAGTAACAAATTAAAATAGCGTGTAAACCTACCCGTGATTGACAGCACGAAAAGATTTCATTCACCAGCCATTAAAATCCCGTTTGCAATCGCTTGACATTTCTACAGAGTTGCTTTTGTGAATTAAAGTTTACAATTGGCTTAATACTTCATGCATTTGTAATGAAGAGTACGCAATGTGAATGGAAGCCTCTACCAAGTAAATCCATACAAATATTTGTATGAGTGATGAGTCACGTTCTGCTGACTATGGCTTTACGTTATTAACAAAGACTGCACACTGCAAGGTTTCTACCGAACGCTTACCACTGCATGACACATTAACTAAACTTCTGGGGCATTTTTTTTGACTGTGACTGCTATCATCGGTTGCTTTTAAAACTTTGAACCTGGGTGGACATTTGTTAATGAATACGAACGTTTTAACGGGAACCAGGGAATTTCAATTGACAGCTGGTAATAAAGGAAAGTGATTGCATTTTGTCTGCCTTTAAATGGCTTCCGTTGCACGTTATGATTTTGTTTTTGATGAAGGCACAACAATTTGTCTCTGAACACGCTAATCGACGTGGAGGTGATCCGCGGATGCCTTATAGCACCGCCGATGTCGTCATTCATTCCAGCTCCGATTTACTTTGCGGGGCTGAGCAACGGGCGATCTTATTGACGTCACTAAACACTGGAGGACACAGAACAATTTCCTGCAAATGACATTACTAGTAATGGCTACCTTTCATACAAGTCACCGCATGTCCACAATATTGCATTTAATGGACCCGAGGCAACAGCACATAATGGTGTTTATCCAGATGCCAGATGCTAGATTTAATAATAATAAACAATAACATATATTTCCCCCGACAGATAAACGGTACCCTATTAACATTTTTCAAATATACATATTACTGCGATTCTTAATTTTAAAGCTAAATAGATAAGATAGCAATAATGAAATAAGAATATAGTATTATTCTAGTGTATCATTCAACGTCCTCTGTAGTAATTGTCGTTTATAGGTAATAATTAAGATTTCGGGATGGAAAACTATAGCAGAAAATAACCTGTAATAACAGCGCTCCTTGCTTTAAATGAAACGAGCATTTTAATTGGCCGCTGAAAATATGCATATTTTACTGTACTCGCATAGTTTTCTACGTTGTCGCTCTGATTGGTCGACGTCGGTAATCCGCGGCTTGTGATTGGCTGAACGCCGGGGCAGTGTAGTCCGTGACAGGAAGACCCTGCCGAACATGTAAATAATGATGGAAGCTGGTGGCTGTCTGCGTGATGCGAGTGCGGCCGTCTGGAATCGGACATATGTTGCCTCTCGGTAAAAAGCACGGGGGAGGAGATGAGATGCAGAAGTACACCTCGTGCCAGAAGGTAGGTGTTGCATTTTTTCCGCGTTTTTATGGCATTTGACGTGAGATTTGGGCGCGGCCAGCCCGGCTGCACCGTGCACAAAAACACGGGGGCTGGCTGCGACTGATGCAGAATGAAAAAAAGCACGATGGCCGCAACCCGCATTTGCAAGTAGGTGTTAATGGTCCATCGATGGTTTTTAAGTCTTGGACGTGACTGTCCATCCATCAAGCACTAAGCATTGCTCACCTAGCTTGCAACATAAGATGCACTGGCTGCCTGCAGACAACCATTCCACGGCCGGCTACACCCATCACTGAGAGATGCTGCTAGACACACAGATATTAGCCTTTGCTAAGTCAAAAATGTATGCATTTCGTTAACTTTAAATGTAGGTTATCCGAATCAGTTATTAATTTGACGTGTTGTTCAAGCATGCAACTCCCACACCCCTGTTGGAGATCCAGCTTCTGAAGTATCTGTCCCCTCTTTTTTCACATCGATCTTCAGTTACACAATTTGCTAATTTACTTGTTACGTTTAGAGCGATTGCAATTATTTTGTTTTCGATTCGGGATTTTATTTTGCACACATCGCATCGCATTGGCGGAAAAATATGTACCGAGTACGAAAATAATTTCTTAATTCGTTACATGCAACTGAAACATAACAATATTTGTTTTTATTATTTGAATCAGTAGCAGAACCACTGAGGTGGGGTTTATTATCTTTACGCACAGCGCATTTCCTTTGTTAAAGGTTACAAAGTGACGTGTAACAGTTAACACGCATACTGCAACTTAAATGGCTTTTGGTGCAAGTTAAAGTTTGTGTCCCAGTTGTGATTCGAATATAAAAGAAAATCTGTTGAAAGAGGTAAACTGACCTGTCCATATTCAGTTTCCAAGAAACAGAAGAAGCAATGTTTTTTTTTGTTCGTTACCGAAAATGCTAGAATCGTGTTCTGCTTATATAGTGTTATTTACATTCAGACCCCCCCCCCCGCCCATTTTCTAATCCCCTATGTCCCACGAGATCTCGGGATTATAAATAGGAACGGAGCATAGGGATTTACAATAAACCGAACAAAGCAGGTTTTTTCGTGTGATGACACATTGTGGAAGGTGGTCAAGTTTCTAAAGAATTGCGGTTCAGTCTCTGGGCGGTGGGTGGCGTAGTCTTTAATGACTCGGGCTTGCTGAGGGAAATGCTCGGGAAGAACGCCGAATCCCAATTGCTTTTGTGAAATATGGCCGTGTGAATTTTTTATGTCATAAAAAATTGTGGTCACTGAGGAATCAGCAGAACCAAATATTATTGCCACTACTGTGTTACATTTTGCTGCTTAACTGATGCTTTCATCCAAAGCCATGTAGGTCTAGGCCTTAATACACCTGGCTGTTTTACATGGGAACTTCAAAGGGAATAATATTCTCATCGAGTCCTCTGTGGAATTTGTACTATAGCTGCACCCCTCCCTGTAACTGTTTGCATGTATCTGTTACATGTTTATACATTTTTAAAATTCAGTTTCAGAAGTGTGTTTTATTGTGCATATGCATATAAAGTGTAATATGTAATTTTAAAAATCCCACTTTAAAACGGCTTATCTGTTACTTCAGTGTATTCTGTTCTTTTATAGTCTGGTTTTGAAAAGTCTGGCCCAGTTAATGTAATTAGATAACAAACACGTGTTTTTATATGTCGACCCTGGTTATTTTAGGCTTTCATTTTACACCTGGGAGGTTGTGTGTGTAATCAGAGGTGATTAAGAGATTCATAACCACATGCTGATTTTCTTAACTTAGAAAGTGGAGAGGCAGGCATCACAAGAGCAAAATACATGCAAATTTGTTTATGGATATTTGGTATGTGACTTTGCATAGATGTGAAATCCCTCTGAATTCCAGTAAATCACATGTATTTATCTTTTGGAAATAGCTGGCATACTTGACATGTAAGCACATGTAGGTCAAGAAGCAAGGTGCACCAGGGTGCATTGTGGGTAATTATGCAATAGTACTTTACATTCTGGTATGTGGCACACATTGAGGGAACCTTTATCACCTGTACTTTTAAATAGTGTTGTTGCAATCATAAAACACTGTTAGAACTTTGGGCCCTTGTTCCTTTTGAACAGAAGCCATTCAGTTCACCTGAGACTAAAAGACAAAGTGTTGAAGCAGCACTGAAACGGTGTGCGTGAGGCAGTCAAATCCAGCAGAATATAATTTGGCGTTTCTTTGTTTTGCAGTATCAGCAAACACTGTCATCAGTAAGCTTGTATAATCTAATCATCTTACAAGCTGTTTTATGGATATCGAGCATTATCTCCATATCTAACAGAAGGACAGAAAGGGGTCTTAGTGTTTACCATAACACAGAACCAAGCAGTCGTGCAGCAATGATACTGCTGTATTTCTGAGGAGCGATCACAGAAAACTAAAGAATGCAGGAGTTTTCCTCTCCCACCTACATCTGGTCACCACTCTGCCTGTATGGAGGGCTTGTCTTGTCTCCCCACCCCCAGCTGTTTATATGAATAATTTTCTAGGTGGGGGTGCCCTGCCCCTGACAAAGAGGCTGCGGATCACCCTTGGCCTGTTTAGATATGTCACTATCGGAGAAAGATGGATGGAAGTCTAACAGGAAGAAAAGGGTGGAATCCGTTTCCTTTATATCCGTGTTTCCTCCAGAAGATTAATGTATTTGGTGTATAGAATGTGCCACAACTCAGAGGTTCACATTCAACTGCTTATGTTTAGTTGCTGAAACTGAACTGAAAACAATGGAATGGCAGTTTTTTGTAGTGTGGAAAACCATTGAAGAAAAACCCGCTGTGGTCTAGTCCTACTGCATTTTCTGTTTGAGTTTACATGACATTAAACAAACATAGTTACATTATCTTGTTTGTATTGCTTGTATAGCCTATGTCTACAGGTCATACTTTTGTGCATTTAATTATTGTGTTGTTCACGTTTATTCATATCAATTAATTCATCCTTGATATTTGGGAACGGGGGGGTGGGTGGTGGGTGGGACAGTGACCATGGTAATCCTGTGCATTGCCAAGTACTTGCTCCTTAATTGCCTCATTAAAGACCACAATTTCTCCTTCGTAACCGTAGGAACAATTTACAAAGTGGGAATTAGTCATTAGCAAGGGAATTACAGAAAAGCAATGAGGCATCTGATTCCCGGAAACCTTGACGGTTTGGCTGAGTGGATGGTGGGCTGTAGTTTAAGAAAGGACAGACTCCATGGGCAGCACTCAGAAAGGCACTGACTTACACTGCACTAGGGCTGAATGCTGCCGATAATGCACATAGTTCATGAAGATGACGCTGAAAATGCATCAACATCAATATTTTAAATCAACACGTAGTTTAAAAAATGAAATTATCATTATGATTTCCAGAACGCATAAGTTCATTATAACAAATGTTTTCCTTTAATATCACAATGTAACTATGGGAGTGCGTTTATTATCATATAACCATAAAGTTCGATGACTTACCTGAGCAGCACTAGCGCTATGCAAGAGCACCTGAAGAGGAAATGTGCAGGTGCTATTCTGGACGATGGACCACCAAAGTAGGCAAAAGCACCCTAAGTGTTCTCTATTCGTGTTCATTAAACTACCGTTGGTATGCTTTTTAATATCTTTTGTCCTTGTGGCTGCTAAATACACTCATTATTAAAGCCATAAAGTTGTCTGCCTACTACCTTAGAATCTCCATCCAAATAAGTGTCTGAGAAAATATTTTGGCTAAAATCTGGGCTTATTCTGCGTTGGTTGGTGGTGCCCTTGTGTGTTCATGTGTGATGGGCTTGTTGAGAGCTTCAGCTTGTTATTGTAAACGTAAACTGAAACAAAAAACGGGCAGTAAATAATAATAGAAAATAATTTGTGAACTGAATAAAAATGAGAACATGTTTACTAAAAAAAAAAGTGTCGGACTTTAACCTGCAGAAGTACCACCACACCATCAACGCAATGTCTTTTTACTTTGTTTGACCACAATGTCTCCTCTTCCAAAAGATGTCGTTGCTGATCTGTCCCTTTCTTCACCGCCATTTCAGTGTTTATCGCTTCTATGATTTGCCAAAGCAGCCGCATGTGGCGTGCTCCGCTACCCGAATTTAATAAGCATAAGCGTACGACGAATTTATGCAGGTGGCAAATGACATACTCATTCATATTTTAGGCAAACTACTCTCTGTTTATTGAATTGTGGCTGATTTTCATATACTGCTGAAAAGCCAGCGCCCATTATCTAAAGCCCCGCAGTAACAAAGAGTATGTTGTTGTCAAAATAAAATGAACTTAATTTAAATGGTCAACTTGAATTTCAGCAGGAACATTACTCATTTAGATTAATTGACCAATTGGTAAAATACCTGATAGATTAATCCATAGAAAAATAGTCGTTAGTGGCAGCCCTAAATTGCACTGTAGTATTCTTATGGCCACACTGTCGCTGTTACATGTCACTGTCACTGTTACATAAGCAGTGTTGCAGTGACTCATCACTCTATCTTAGCCCATGGTGTAATGTCGCACAGACTATGGGATTGGACTTACTGACCACTGTGGTATTGTTGTTATTGTTGTTTATATTTACTCTGCTTTTTACTTTAGTCATTGGTTTGAGGAGTTAACGTGCAATAAGAATTTTACTGCGTTAGTACACGACAAAAACTTTGAAATCACACCCCCATATAGAGTCCGTATGGTGCAGTTTAAAAGTGTTCTCCTAGTTTTAAATAAAGAAACTGCAGATCTGCTTTCTGTGCACATAGATGTTTTTGCAGTAATCTCTTCCCTTAATTAATAATAATCAATACTTTATTTATTCCCGTGGGGAAGTTGCCCTTATGGCTCCCTCTACTTGGTCTTTTAGAGCAGACAGAGTAAGTTATCCACAAAGGGCTGTGGGTTGAGGACCTTGCTTGAGGACTTGCAGATGTGCTGAGGCTGGGTTTGAACCAGTGACCTTCCGATTAGAGGCATACAGGCTTAGCCCACTGAGCCACATACTGCCCCCTTGTTACCGTTGTTGAATTGGCACAGATGTGCAGCACAGTCCACATTCATTGGCCTGGTTGGAGCACTGGCCGGATTCACTGGCCAGGTAGTAATTTCATTCATAATTTTAACACAGCAAATGTCTGTAGTGGATAAAGTAAACGGAAGTCCTGTGGTACTGAGCAGTGACCCTCAGCCCTGTAGACCAGTTGATTTTTTTTTTGTTTTAGTCCTTTGACTAAAACAAAAGCATTATAGTTAGCTGAACAGTAAAACAAGGAGTTGATCTGCTGGAATGGAACAAAAATGTGGACTGGTTGGGGCGCCTCAGGACTGGAACCTGACTGAGACTGGTTGGGGGGGGGCTCAGGACTGGAACCTGACTGAGACTGGTTGGGGCGCCTCGGGACTGGAACCTGACTGAGACTGGTTGGGGGGCCTCAGGACTGGAAGCTGACTGAGACTGGTTGGGGCGCCTCAGGACTGGAACCTGACTGAGACTGGTTGGGGGGGCCTCATGACTGGAACCTGACTGAGACTGGTTGGGGGGGCTCAGGACTGGAACCTGACTGAAAGCAGGGCTTCGGGCTTCGCAGTGAGTTGGGATGGCAGGTTAAATGATCTGCATCCTTGGGGGCCTGATATAGTTCTCAGAATTCCTCGAGGCTGCTGAGCTCTGTAGACCTTATTTCCTGTTGTAGGATTTCCTGTTGAATGTCTGGCAGGGTCTGCTTTACTGAGCCCAGATTGAAACTTCTGTCCTCATTGTCTACCTAAACCCCTCCTATAAACACTTTCACTTTGTTTTGCAATAATATGTTTGAGGGTTTCTCAGTTAGCCAGGCTTCATCAAGGGGAACAGGATGTTTAAGCCAGTGTTTCTCAACCTGCTTCTCTTTCCCAGCTCTCGGTAGGGAGTTTGGAGGGAGCAAATATGTGGACTGCCTGGCATGGAGTTGGGATGATGCAAAAACGTCGACCGTCTGTTGGACCTTGAGGACTGCTCCTGATATTAGCATCCTCGTAGAGGGGCTGGAAAATTTGGCTGCGATTGCCTGATAATGAGCTTTACATAGATTTGCTCTAATTAATGACCAGCTGACAATCGATCAGCTGAGGACTTCAGAGGCAACCAAGAAATGCAGCCGGCTAGGTTGAAAGGAGGGGTCACTTAGTGTCTCCAAAAATTCAAGTATACTGTACCTTTCCTTAGATGGTCTGCATGTAAATGTGATTTAACAAATTCAAAATCTTACAAATTTACAGGAATAAAGTAGTAGTAATAATAATAATAATAATAATAATAATAATAATTATTATTATTATTATTATTATTATTATTATTATTTTTATTATTAGGCGGCATGGTGGTGCAGTGGTTAGCACTGTTGCCTCACACCTCTGGGGCCTGGGTTCGAGTCTTCGCCTGGGTCAC
>JAODJW010000050.1:4984178-4997987 GCA_026777045.1 Hyperopisus bebe
TCTCTCTCTCTCTCTCTCTCTCTCTCTCTCTCTCTCTCTCTCTCTCTCTCTCTCTCTCTCTCTCTCTCTCTCTGTATCTTTGTGTTCTTTAGACAAACGGCATCCGTCTGGCCAACTGCAACCTGCACAACCAGGCAGTGGGCGAGGGCGTGAGTGCAGTGGTGCAGGACGTGCAGCTGCGGCAGTACATCGAGCAGCAGGACGGCGCCAGGCTCAGCCTGCAGCCTCCCCAGCTGCGGCGCCCCCTCTGGCTGGAGGCCGGCTCAGTGACCTTCGCTCTCCTGACGGCCGACATTGCCCTGGCCGCCGACCACCCGGCCAAACACGAGGCACAGAGGCAGTTTCTGGAGCTGCATGACGGCCGCACCAAGAGGTGGGCCATGCAGGACATTTTCAGGGGCCAGAGGTCACGGAGCATGCCCAGTATGAGATGTCATCATAGGCCACAGGTTATCTTTGGTCAAAAAGGGGTCTGAGGGTTACCGGTTGTTGGAGGCTTTTTGTTGCAGCTTAGAAGAAGTTCATGGTTGTAGGTCTCCTGGGACACATTATCAGGTTTGTATACAAATCTCAGTGACCAATAATTTGATCTAGTGTTAGTGGGATGGGTAATCATCTACAGCAGCGATTCTCAACCAGTGGGTCGCGACTCAAATTTGGGTCGTGGCAAGTTTTGAAAGGGTCATGATGCAGAGTTGGAAATGTAATCACCAGTGAGCTCCTATGCTGATCCACGATCAGATTTCCCAGCCCCTGTCCTAGAATCAACTTATATAATTGGCTCTTGGGTCTGCAGATGCTTAGCGCAAAATTAGTGAATGCTCAACCAATCAAAGAAGCCAAACCACAGATGCTTAATTTAAAATTCACTGGCATATCCAATCAGATTTGTGCGATAGGCATTGATTGGCAGAAATTGCAGAGGGCACTGTGTACTTGATCATAGCGTTAATTTAGACCTACAGTATATACTGAACTGGCATGATAAAAATTGGGTCGTAGTTCAAAAAGGTTGAGAACCACTGATCTACAAGTATGTTCTGTGTGTCAGTTTAACCATTTCGAAACCTCTTCTAAGGAAACCCCAGTACAAGCAGCAACAATCCAACACACTGATGCATCTGTGACTCAGCCACTGCCCACTCCGTACGGCTAATCGAGACCTCATCGAGTTTATTAACTAATCAAGCTAAATGAGTGAGCTGGTGGTGAGATGTAACAGATACACGGAATGGCTGAGGTGCCCTTGAGGAGGTTTGGGAACTGAAGCCGTGTTCATCCAGTAAGATTTAAGGGCGTTTTTGGACAACAGAAGAAGTTCTTGTTCGATTTTATTGCTACTCTTAATTTACATATGCTCTAATCTTGAATAGGGCATTTTTTTCTGAATACATACACACTTATTAACCAGATAAAAAGCCTTTAACATTCTCTCTGACGGCCGAAGGCCTTTGTGCGGTACAGCACATGGCTACCACTGAATTAACCTGGTGAATATATGGTGTACAGGTGGATTTTGCTTGTACCTAAGTAACTGTAACCATGGCGATGCATCAGATAGATACATGGGCTGACAGTAGGGTTGACCCCCCCCCAGGCTGTGGTTCCTGTGGCCCGAGGACGTCCTGAGGAACAAGCGCAGTCGTAACCGCTGCGGGTGCCTGGGCGGCTGCCGTTTCTTCGGGGGCACGGCCGTGGGTCTGGACTTCTTCCGGCTGGAGGACATGACGCCCTCGAGCAGCTCGGCCTTCTCCAGCTCCAGCGCCGAGTTGGACATGTGCTACGGCCAGTCGCTGCTGCAGCCCGGCGAGTGGATCGTCACCAAGGAGACGCCCAAGCTCGTCGACGGTGCGTCACCGCGGGCCCTCCATCCGCACGGCCCCCTAGTGGCTGCTCTCATTCTGCGTGCCTTCCGTACCTCTTGGTTTTTTATCTTTGGATTTATGATTACAAACCTCATTTCTGCGAGTCTCTGGCCTAGATTTATACTTTCTTAACCAGAAGAAATAGCTAAAGGCTGGTATTGCGAACGTTCTATAAGTTTGACTTCTGTAACTGATTTTGTAAACCATAAAATGGGGTTTTATTTATGTATGACCAAACAGGAATTGATGGCAGTCGGGGTCATTCTTTTCTCAACTCCTTGGGTAATTTCAGTTTTTGCTTGCATGTGGGTGAAAATTCCTTTATTCACTGTAGCAGAGATCCAGAGTTTAATCAGCTGCTCCTTTGTGCAGTGCTGGCTTCTTTTCTGTGATTACCATCTCAATAGTTAACTAATTAATTAAAAAGATAAAATGATCAGGTAGCTGAGGGCGTATTTTGCTGTAGCGTAATCTGATCACCCAGCCATGACCCTACATCAGCTAAACTGTGTGGAAAATGGTTAAATGCAGGATAATCTGCTCAGCCTGAGGCTCTGGTTGCATTTAGATCAGAGGGGATGATGTGTTTTCCAGTAACAGTGATGTATAGCTGCTGTCTGGGACAGTGATTATTAAGCTGGGGGTCTGTCCTGGACGGGCTGGATGTACAGGGTGGTGTCCGTGAGGAGTGGGGGGTGCAGATGCTTTTCCGGGTCATTTGGGCAAGTGGCTCGATGGTTTAGAAAGCAGCTCCTGTGATCGGAAGGTCGCCAGTTTGAATCCCCGGGCCGGCAGAGTGGTTTTACCACTGGGGCCTTGAGCCAGACCATTAACCCTTAATTGCTCTAGGGACCAGCCGTCCCTGCTTCCTAAATAAGTGTCCATTGCTTTGGATAAAATCAAATTGGATAAAATGTTAAAAAAAACAAGCCTGTCCCACAAGGGACGACCCAAAGTTAGCAGAATAAAACTCTAAAACACCCAGCAGCAGTGACCAGAACAGCTTCAGTTGGCGCTGAGCCAGGATGAAATTCCATTAATGAGATTTAGCTCATTTGCGGTGTGAAGTTTTCACGTGGTGAAACCCCATGCAGGCTACGAATAATGAATGTCAATGAGGACAAAGCTCATTACATTGGCTAATGGTAACCGAGTGCTTATCTCTCTTGCTCTTGAAAGGGCGAAAGCATGGCTGTCATGCCTGTGTGTATGTATGCACAAATATCTGTCCCCCCCCCCCCCACTGCCCTCCTAAATTGTTCTGTGTAATTGTCACTAGGGCTGCCATGCTTAATTGATGTAGTCGATGCCGAAAATGTGTCATCAGTATTTGAAATTGATGCATTGCATAATTCCACCAGGAGGCAGTATAATATGCTTGCTTCATGATTCCTACAATGCTTCAATAAGCATTGAAGCGGCAGAGCAGGCGAAAAACATAGAGGCGCTATGCTGGGCGATGGAGAGGCAGAGCAGGCGAAAAACATAGAGGTGCTATGCTGGGCGATGGAGAGGCAGAGCAGGCGAAAAACATAGAGGCGCTATGCTGGGTGATGGAGCGGCAGAGCAGGCGAAAAACATAGAGGCGCTATGCTGGGCGATGGAGCAGCAGAGTGACTCATCATTAAAGCCATAAAGTTGTCTGCCTGCTACCTTAGAATCACCATTGAATAAGTGTTTGAGAAAATGTTTAGGCTAAAACCTATTCTGTGTGGATTGATGGTGCCAATGTGTGTACCTGCACTTTGGGCTTGGTGGAACAAATGTTGTTATCGTATACCAAAACTGAAGACAATAAATAAATGAAAGTAATTTGTGAACTGAAATAAAAAAGAAAACTATATTTACCAAAATAAGTGTCAGACTTTAATCAGCAAAAAGGATCGCCACACCTTCTTCTTTCCTTGTTATTCACAGTATAAAGTATATAGGAAAAATACATTTTTCACTGTGCTGTTGACATATCACTCTGATTACCATTAAAGGTGATCCACAGGCCCCTTTTAGCTAATATACTATACTGCCCCCTGGTGGAATTCTACTGCGTATGCCTTTGAAAGATGGATGGACTTTGTTTCGTCCTGTACCTTTAGATCCGTCTTCATTCAGACCATCTTGTGCATTAATTAACTCTCAGGCAGGAGTCCTCTCTTGCACTTTGGAACTTGATGAAGTCACTCAGAGATGATCGGTTGCAGGACCATGCTTGAGCGTCTTCCCTGGGGTTAAACGATTCACTGGCATGGGTTAGAGGACACCATGTTGTACGTGTCGGGGCTGTAGGTTAATAACCGGCCACGTTCTGTCTCCTTGGCTTGGGCAGCTTCCGGAAGGTGCAGCGGGGCGAGGAGGGAAGGCCCCTCACCAGCTTTGGAGCACGAGCATAAGGTCCAGCACCTCAGCCTTCAGGTCCCCCGGAATTCCCACAGCTCTGCCTCATCCTCCGAGGACAACAGCTCCTCCAGTGCTGCGCTGCCCCTACTGGCCGCCGAGAGGGATAGCCCCTCCCCGGGCCCTGAGGACCGGCCCCCACCGCCGTACCCTCCCCCTGTCAGACCCAACAGTGAGGCCGGTGCCGTCAATGGGGAGTGAGTGTCATGCTCTGGCTAATTTCTCACTCCCTTATCTTGGGGATAAAATGGGAATTAGTAATTAGTATTTATGTAATTAGTGCCTCAGAAGTACTTCAAATGAATGAATTGTCTTACAAATGTCTTCTCTGCCCCTGTATCTCGACCTCCTGTAGAGTTGCTGGAGATCCTTCTGAGAGTACACCGGTCTCTCCCAACGGTGGCCAGGAGTGGGCGCCGCTGCGCTCGCCCCTACGCTCACCACTGAAACGCCAGTCCTCCGTCCACTCGGCCCGCCTGGGCAGCACAAAGAGTCTGTCGGCGGCAGTGTTCGCAGACCGGCTGCCGCCGCCCACCGGCGTGCAGTTCAGCGGCGACGTCTCCCGCAGCGACGAGAACGTGCTGGACTCACCACGGCAACGTCGCAGCTATGGCTCCTTTCCGTTCACACCGTCGGCCGACTCCAGCACCTTCCACCAGTATCGCTCCATGGACTCCAGCATGTCCGTGGCTGACAGCGAGGCTTACTTCTCTGCCGCTGAGGAGTTCGAGCACATCAGCAGTGACGAGGGCCCCGGCACCTACCCGGGGAGGAAGAGGAAGAGGAGGCAGCAGATCGGCTACAGTCGCAGCTCCATCTACCACAGCGTGGAAGGACCCCTCGCCTACATGCTCAATGGCGAAATGATCATGGAGCCCCGCCCCCTGCCCATCCCCAGTCTCGCCTCCCAAGCGTCCTTCGTCTCTGCCTTGGGTATCGAGGAAGAGGGTTCTGTAGACGTGGAGAAGACCCCTGAGCCAGGCCTGGTCACGTCCAAGCCTCACATCATGGCTTGCTACCAGAGCTACCTGGCCCACTATCAGGTTTCCAACTGGTCGGTCAAGCAGCCCACCAATAAGAGGACGTCAAAGTCCTCTCTGCACCGCCCACTCGACTTGGACACGCCCACCAGCGAGGAGAGCTCTGCTTCTTTTGACCAGCTCTCCATTCCTGTGTTTAAGGTACATCTAGTTTTCATTAACTTTAAATTTGCATCTGATACCTTATCAGTTTTCACATTATTGTACAGCTCTTCCTATTTCTTCTGTAGGTCCTCAGACCTGGCCTCTCTGCCAGTTCTCTGCTGGACAGAGGTGTCCAGCTAATGGGAGGCTCAAATAGGTATGTTTCAGTTTCTGACTGGGCATCGTTTCGGCGCAGAGAGCTTGGCTGGTGGCAGGTGAACCAAGGCTGTACCTGCAGAATAACGTGGACTTGTGCGCTCACATCTTGTGCTTCCTGATGTTTGGCAGCACACCATACACACCCCTGGAGAAAAAGTGTACGGAGACCACAGATGAGGACACCACCACAGATGACTGGAGCCTGGACCAGCCGCTGGCCCAGACCCGGACCACTGCCATCGTGGAGGTGAAGGGAACTGTCGATGTGGTGCTTACCCCGTTAGTGGCAGAAGCTCTGGACCGGTAAGAATTCATAGCGTTCTATCATACCTGGTGATGGAATCATGGGATATCTCAGCCAGTGTCTAACAAGTGTTGCTAATAAGCTACAATTTATTGAGTAATTGAGCATCCAACACAACTCCCATTTTTAAAGCTGTCACAAATAAACCATAACAGGCCAGAGTGTATTTTGTAAAGCTGCCCAGCTATGGTGATCTGACCTGCGTCTGTCTCCTTCAGCTACATCGAGGCGATGGTCCACTTCATGAGCATCCGTCACCCAGCCGCGATCCTGGATGACCTTCACGGCCGGGTGCTGAACGAGGCCTATCAAATCAGCAAGTCCACGGTGATAGACTCTGTAAGTGTGTCTTCATCCATTCTCCCGTTACATGGGCTTCTTGCTTTGATTTTGATTGGTCACTTTCCTTCCAAAGTGTGGGATCGTAGCACCACTATTGGTGTTGTAGGTTGTTCCAATGCTTCTTGGTTTAAAGAAGCTTTGGCAAGAAGTTTTTGCTCTTAGCAGAGTTCTGGGAAGCATGAACACAAGTCAGCCAAGATGGAAGGCACCACCCTGGGCTCTCTGACATCTCCTCCTGGCCAGACAGACCTGTCAGCCAAGCAAGACAACGTGAAGATCAAGGGTCTGCAGGCTAATGTGTCCATCCCCAAGGTATTTCCCAGCTCTGGTCCTTGATTGGTACCTTAAGGTGGCTGTATACTTCAAGCAGAATTGAGGGAATCAGCGTTCTTTTAGCAATACATCATATGAGCAAGGTTTAGATATCCCTAGATCTGTTGTATATCAAAGTATGCACCTGTGCGCTGATTGGTTCTTCGAGCATGGTACCATTTTGTGACATCCTGTGACCCGTCCCCTTCCTCCCCAGGTGAACCTTTGCCTGCTCCAGGCCTCTGTGGAGGAGGCCTCATTATCTAGCTGCACCAAGAGCCTAACACACGTGTCCCTGGTGGCCCTGTGCTTTGACCGCGTCGCCATGCAGCTGCGCATGAACAGGTGGGCATGATTGAGCAGGTGGGCATGATTAAGCAGGTGGGCATCATTGAGGCGGTGGGCATGATTGAGCAGGTGGTCATCATTGAGGAGGTGGGCATGATTGAGCAGGTGGGCATGATTGAGCAGGTGGTCATCATTGAGCAGGTGGGCATTATTGAGCAGGTGGGCATGATCGAGCAGGTGGGTATTATTGAGCAGGTGGTCATCAGTAAGCATGTGGTCATCATTGAGCAGGTGGGCATCATTGAACAGGTTGGCATTATTGAGCAGGTGGGCATTATTGAGCATTTGGGCATCATTGGTGTACATTGTTCTCTCCCAGTTGCCCTTAGTGTGTCACTGTAGACGTCTCCAAACATGGTCAAATAGGACGGTCCCATCCTTACCCTTGAGTCACGAAGGACCGTTCCTGTCGCCTGGCCAGGACACACCCACTTTTTTTTGCACAATGAATCTTGGGATATGTTGGGCTGCAAAGGATCCGTCGAGTGGGTCATTAGCGACTGTGATGCATTCAGTCTTTGAATGATGTTGTGGGGCCCATTTTTGGGTCCCCACAAAGCTCTGAATGCAAATCAAAAAACTAAAAATGCCAGAAGTCTCCTATTTTGTTTGGTTACTTATGGTTAGGTTTAGGGCTGGGTAGGGGTTAAGGCTGTCATGTTACTAGAGTGTTTCCTATGGAAATCAATGGATAATTGCCACAAAGATATAATTACAAACTTGTGTGTTTGTATGTGTTTGTGTGTGTGTGTGTCCCAGAATGCGTTTCTTCGACTTGACTGTTTGCCTCCATCTCCCAGGGGCATCGTGGAGGAGACGCCTAACGGCACGGAGCACGGACGATCCACGGTGACGTTCGAGAAGTATGCCTCAGCCTCCAAGATGCAGCCACAGTCCTCCGGGTCACTGCGCTCCAACGCTGGCGTGGAGAAGGGCAAGGAGATCGCCGCCAAACTCAACGTGCATCGAATCCACGGGCAGCTGCGAGGCCTCGACGCCCCAGGTCACACCCGACAGCCGCTCTCCATCCGCCTCTGCTTGTTTGTGTGTGACCATCCCCGATTGGTCTGTTTTTACGCACGTAGCTAAACGTAACAACATCTTCTTGTTCAGTAAGGTCATATTTAAAGTGACAGTGCCTCATGATTTTACTGGGGTTCTATGGCCTTTCACTCTGGACGTGTCGTCTAATCAGACATTGGCACCTGCGCCATCACGGCCATCCCCTTCGAGAAATCCAAGGTGCTCTTCAGCTTGGAGGAGCTGGACGAACTCACCTTTGTGGACGAGACGGACCCACAGGGCAACGCTGACCCGACCCGCTCCGGTGCCACCCTAGAGAAGTGGGGCTGGATCATGTTTGAGTGCGGCATCGAGAACCTCACCATCAAGGGTAAGAGACGCTACATCCAGAACCTTAGCAGTGGTAAGAATCAACATGTCTAGAACCTGAACATTAGATATAAGAACTGAGGTACACTGAACCTCATGCTTCGTGCGCCACTGCTGCGGCACCACCAGTGTCTCTATCTACCCTTCATAAATACTTCATTGTTTCACTTCAGTTATCTGCACAAGAAGGTTGTCAACTCATGTTTCCCAGAGGTGGCCATTTCAGTTCCGCACAGTAAAAATACCAGGATTTTGTTTCAACCAACCAGCCGAGTATTTAGAGTCACAGTCCTCAGCTGGTTGGTTGGCCTGGATTTTTACTTCCTGGTCCTGAAATGTCCACCTCTGATGTTTACAGCAAGTCACTGAATGGTGTGCAGCTCAGCAGGTTAGGACACTGTGCCTGTGACCAGCAGGTTGCTGTTTCGCATCCCCTGGCTGCCATGCAAGGCCCTTAACTCCCCACTGCTCCAGGGACTGCATGATTCTGCTTTCTCAAAAAATGATTATTTGTTGCTTTGGACAAAACAGTCTTGCAAAAAAAATAAAATGTAAATTCTCACACGGCATACAACAATGCGGAGTCTTAGCAAGGTCACAATGTTTCCAGGAAAGATTCTATTCCGTCAGGCATCCTCGAACGAGTTTCCTTTTTTAACGCTGGGATTCTGCCAGCAAAGAATTTAGGATGGAGAAATCTACGGGGCCCAAAGCCTTTGGGGTGCCTTCACCACCGGGAAGGGCACTAAATAGGGGGCATTCACCACCAAGAAGGGCACTAATTAGGGGGCATTCAGAGAAGGTGGGATCTGTGCAGAGTAAGGGGGGGGGCAGATGTTTTTAGTGCGGGGAGGCATTCAGGTTAGGATTAGGGTTAGGGTTAGGTTTAGGGTTAGGGTTAGGTTTAGGGTGGAGGAGGATAGACTGAGTGGGAGGACTCCGTTATGTTTCATATTAAACTCATAAGTGGATTAACTACTTTTCATGTGAGAAAAAAATAAAATCATAACAGAAAGTGAATCAGCAACTTGTATCACCCTGTTTTGAATCATTTCGTTGTCTTACCTGAAAAACTCATTCAGGGGATGTAGGAACCTGTGGCTACCGTAAGTACGAAACGTTGCCCTAAGAAAGTGTCTCCTGTGTGCCACCGGAGGGCGCCTGTCAGATGTGCTGCTGTACAGTGTATCATCTTTTAGATTGAGTGTCTTACTGGAAAAACTAATCCTGGTAAAGTTGCACACCTACGGCTTTCCGTAGATACCAAACATTGCTCTAAGGAAGTGTTGTTTATTTGCCACAGGGGGACGCCAGTCTGGGGCCGTGCTGTACAGCGCCTTCAGCGTGATGGGCAAGGCGGACGGCAACGGGAAGACGGGGTCCTCCAAGCCCGACGGCTCCGCCGGCTCCCAGCCGGGCAGCGGTTACAGTACCGACGTGTCTGAGGACGAGTTCCCCCGCGACGCAACCAGTCCGTCGGACGACGTCAACGGCAACTCTGACTCGGATGAGCAGGTGGGTCAAGGGCCGCCCCTAAGCGCCTTTCAAAGCCAGCAGCTGGTCCCTCACGTCCCCCAGCCTCTGTAATTAACGCACCCCGCTGCTGTTGGGTCCGGGCTAATCAATACATCCTCACCTAACAAAGCAGCTCATTAGAACTGCAATGAAGTGGACTTTGTTTTACAGATGCGGGGCCACTGTGAGTCTCTCTGATCCTCCTCCTCCTCATCAGATACGGCACGCTTCACTGATAAACAGGCCAATTTCAATTCTAGTGTTTAAGTTCATCTGAACTCTCTCTCTGAAGTTTCAATTGAATAGTGATTTATTTAGAGTTTTAGGTGCCTGTCGCTCCTTTAAAATGAGAGTGGGCATTCGGGCCGCGTTTGTTCTTAAATTTCAAAGGATTGCTTTTGTATAACTGGAAAATAGCACCAGAAAATAGTTTAGTGTCTACTGAAATTAGTGGGTATACTTGTGTGTAGCTGAATATATCAGTGTAACTGTTAGGCCTGAAGGGGCATGGGTCTAGATGGTTTCCTACATGAAACATTTGAATAATAAATATGTAAACATTTACACATGGATAGATGGATGGATGGATAGATTGATGGATGATTGGATGGATGGATGGATGGATGGACATTTACACAGTACATTTTCGTCCGACATACCGAAGCAACCTTTCTTCTCCTATTTCTGCTTGTACATTACGTGTCTCCTTATGCTCTCAAAAACGTTTCCTGTCTGAGGCCTTAAATGTCTCTGTCAGGAGCCTCCAGGGGCAGCCGGAAGGTCGCTGGTTCAGATCTCAGGCCTGGGCCCTTGACCCCCAGTGGCCTCAGGGACTCTCTGCCTCTGATTTCTCAATAAATGGATACAAGCTTCTACCCAGTGAATGTGTTGGCTGGCTGGTCTGTTTTCATAAATGTTTTTCCAAAAGTTTTATGTAGCTGTTTGGGTAACATTTTATTTGAGGGGAAACAAATTATGTAGTATTAGGCTATTACTTATGTATTATTTAACCACAAATAAAGTGTTAGTTACAAACTGATCTCACATTTGTTCATCATTAATAGATTGTCGCACATCTTCTATCTTAAGCAAGTACTATATTCACTGGGTGTGATAATCTGTTTTGTCTGTTGTGCATGATGATCATCTCGCTAAACTGGATCGGTTCCCTGCTGTATCCTGTAGGATGAAGGGGTGGAGTCAGATGAGCTGAAGAAGGACCTCCCCCTCATGCCGCCGCCCCCCGACTCCAGCAGCATGAAGCTGACCATCAGGGAGATCTGGTTCAGCTTCGCTGCACCCACCAACGTCCGCTCCCCTGCTCAGGCCTTCTCCAGGTACCTCCACCCACGCAGAGCCACACAAGTGATGCCAATCAGTCCATTGACAGCCAGATCCTGGCCTAAACTCCGCCTCCTACAGGAAGCCCCACCCATACTCCCCTTAACATTCTCCCATTGCACCCATGACCCCAGTATGTAACACTGTTTATTGGGTTAGGGCAGGGGTGGGGAACCTGATCCTGGGGACCCACTGTGATTGGTTGATTGAGAGGTCATCTCAAAAACCTGCACCCACACCGGCCCTCCATGGAACTGGTTCCCCACCCCAGGGTTAGGGTTAAGGTAGATGGAATAATACTGATAATGTTATAGTCATAATATTTCTAGTAAGATCATGTTGAGATTCACTAGAGCAGTGTTTCCCAACCCAGTCCTCGGGGAACCTTGGACAGTCCACGTTTTTGGTTCCTCTCAACTCCTAGTGCACCTGTGCCAGGTATTCGGCGTTCCTGATTGGCTAGGAGCTGGGAGGGAGCAAAAATGTGGACTGTCCGGTGTTTTGTTGTCGGCAGGCAGCTGAACCTCCTGAGCACGGCCACACCCGCCATTGGCGCCTGGCTCGTGCCCGTGGACCAGCTGAAGTCGTCCCTCTGCAAGCTGGACACCGAAGCTACGCTGCGCATCTGTGCCGTCATGGGCTGCATCATGACGGAGGCCCTAGAGGTCAGAGGTCACGCTGCTCTTACCACGCCCCCTAATAATTCCTCCTAAGCAAACTAAGCGGCTTCGTGGGGCTCACCAGCCACTAGGGGGCTGCATCATCTATTAAAATATATATCGTACAGTATTCAGAAATCTTGATGATAAAATTCGCTGAGAGCAATGAACATTTATATTGTTATAGGGAAAAAAACGTACATTAGTTTAAAGTTTACCACCGCCAGTTTGCATGAACTCTGAATGTGTCCTCTTACCCTATCCTAATCATTTTCCTCCTTAATGTTTAAATCACTCATAGACGTGTCTGTGAGAAATTGATTTATTTTGAGCTGTTTTTTTTGCTTTATATGCTTTGTAGATATTGCAACATTTATTGTAAAAGATGGATTTTTTTCGTATATCATGCAGCCGTGATACTAAGTATGGTATACTATCTACTAAGCGATATCTAATAAAAATAATGCAGCATTCAACATCAGGTAGTAAAGTAATATGTGGCAAAGGGAGGTACCAGTGTGATGTAGAGCAGTGGTTAGAATATAGAAAATATGATACAAAATTAGCAACTCATCGTGGAGGCAGTTTGTGCAGAACATGTCATGTCACATGACACATGTCACACTCATACAAACAAGTAAGACTGGAAAGACGGAGTCCCCTGCTGCACTTCTAATCCTCCAGATTGACATTAACTATGTGTGCAGGTATGGGAAGCAGCACCATTTGCGTAGTGACAACATGCATAAATGCATGCAGGAGAACATGCATTAAATCATGCAGTGGAACATGCATTAATGCATGCAGGGGAACATGCATTAATGCATGCATTGCACACGTAGAGTATAAACCAGCCCTTACAGGAATTCACATGTTTTTTCTGTGCCTGTATCATCCTGCACATGCCCTAGTTCCTGCATGAGGAGCATACAAACCTCCGTGTTGCGTCTCATCTGAACAGACTCTAGTTTTCTCTATATTCTAGATTTCTCTAGTGTACAAAGCCTGTGCAGCTCAGCCCTCCCGGTCGATTGTATCTCTGTTTTACCCACAGGAATGTGAAAAATAATCAATACAGTTATCAGTACCAGTATTTAGTGATATCTATCTTTTTGTCTTTTTCTCTGATATCCCATCTGTGTAGCTTAGAGGGTTTTATTCAGGGCTGTATACAGAGGAGGGGCCAGCTGAAACCTGATTGGCCACCAGAGTCCCCTCTCTCCTGTCACGCACCGGTGCAACAACGTTAGCCCCTCAAAATAACCTCTGGAATGTTCCTTTGTGGATCTGTGCACTCAGACATCGGCCTCACTTCCTGTGCTCTATTCTCGGCGACTTGCCGTCACCCTGAACCCAGCTTGCGCCTCTCCCCCCCCCCACAGAAGAAGAGCATCCACATCCCCATCCGCAGCAAGTACAACCGAGTGAGCAAGCGGGCTCGGTACCTGCACGAGAGCCCCTCCTGCCTGCTCTGCAACATCCTGCACCGCTACCTGCAGCAGGCCGACTACGGCGTCATCGAGGAGGCCACCATGGTGACACATGCGTCCCTCTTCATGAAACCAACCCCCACACAGACCCACACACTCTAACATACACACCCACACACATACACACACACACTCTAACATAAACACACACACACCCACACACACACCCCCACATAGACACACACACACACACATACATACACACACACTCTAACATAAACACACACACATACACACACACACCCCCACACAGACACACACACGCACACAAACACACACACACACATTTTGTCTTATACCACACGCAAGCTTACGCCTACCTGACCTGGTTCTGTTCCCTTTCAGCTGTTTTTCTCCCATAATCTTGCATAAAACCTCTTTTTTGTATTTACCAGAAACACCCTCACTAGGTAACCTCTTGGTATTTCAGTAAAGTCAGTCCGCTCCTTATTTAGGAGATGCTGGCGCGTCTTCTGCTAAACAACTAGGTAGTTGTGATCTTCTGCC
>JAODJW010000050.1:4998087-5011297 GCA_026777045.1 Hyperopisus bebe
AGTTTCGATTATGGGAGATCCAATATTTTGTTGGTCCTCAAGACACCCCAAGAAGGTGTGTATCTGTCTGAGTGTGGGGACTAAGGAATTTCTACCCCCCCGCAGAATGACGGGCTGCCCGCTCTGGTGACTCTGAAGAAGGGTCTGGTGGCACTGGCTCGCCAGTGGATGAAGTTCATCGTGGTGACCCAGGGCTTTAAGGCAGTGGGGCTGATGCGGCCCACCCAGCCGCCCAAGCCCAGCGAGCCCTCCCCCCATCCCGACAGCGGGCCGGGCCTGCAGAGCGACACCAGTGCTGATGGAGCCGAGTTTGAGTTTGACGCAGGTCAGTACTGCCATCGTAATACCTGGAACACTGTCAGAGTACAGGAATATGATTGAAGTAGCAACGTATGAGTAAACTCACAGGAGTATGAGCTCCTTTGGAGTACTGTAGGTATCGAATGTATGAGTAAACTCACAGGAGTATGGGCTCTGCTGATGTACCAAGTAAATCTCTGCATTTCTACAGAAATTGTGCATGGATGCGTAACTCTCAAACTCTGTTGTAGCTGCAGTGAGTGAACACACCATGCTGCTGGAAGGGGCCTGTAGTCGCCCCCCCCAAAGTGGGGGCAACTCTGGGCCTGTCAGTGGGGTGGAAATTATGAGGAAGCTCTCCAAGTCGCATACCCACAGCGAGTCTGCCCTCAGGATCAAGGTGTGTGTTTCTGCTTTACATGAAAGTCTCTGTGTAGATGTAGACCTTGTGTTTCAGCCTTTCTCCCTTTTCCACGGGGGATGCATTCCACGACCTACCAAGGATAGCAGTGAACTTCTTATACATGTATAACTTGTTTTTCATGTACATACATACCTATGACAAAGTGTAATTTATACATTACACACAGTACAACATCAACAGCAATAACTGATAATAAAATGAAGCAATATTATGTAATAAAAATGACGTGTTTGTGGTCTTGCACTCTCTCGTGAATGAACGGGATTCTGATGTTATGGCTTAACTCTCAACAGACGATGGAGCAATTAAAATGATCTTGTACACAACGTTTTAACATTAATGTATAATTTCATATCTTATATCAAAGCTTATTTTCTTATCACCATCCATTTAATGTTTTTCGGCTGCGGTAAAAGGTAATTGAAGCCATGGTTCCCAAAGCAGCAGATTTTGAGGGTCCCGCTGTGTAACATACGGGCTGTTTCCTGTGGTTTATATTGCAATAATAGTAAGACAGGGGTACTGCGACATTAGCAGGAAGGGAGGTACACATTAACAAGAAGTGAGGTACTCATTAACCGGAAGTGAGATGCTCGTTAACTGGAAGTGAGGTACTCATTAACAGGAAGTGAGGTACTCATTAACATGAAGTGAGATGCACGTTAACTGGAAGTGAGGTACTCATTAACAGGAAGTGAGGTACTCATTAACAGGAAGTGAGGTACACACTGAGACTTGCATATCGCCCTTGCTGCCCAGGGCTCGCATCCATACCAGTCCCTGAGCTACACCAGTGGCGACACCGCGGCCGACTCCCCAGCCCACGTGGGTCGCCCCCCGCCCCTGGCCCAGCCTAAGGACAGCCCCCGCAAGGAGAGCCTGCTCAGCTACCTGACGGGCAGCTTCCCCAGCCTGCACAATCTGCTGGAGGGCACGCCACAAAGGAGCAGCTCCCTGACACGCGGGGGTAGGCCGCAAGCCGGGGGGGAATGGCCAGCAGGGGGCAGCGTGGCTAAAGCATCATTCAGATTTCTGTGCTGAGTGTTCCTTGATAAATTTCGAGTAAAGACCAGAGTGTAGTTCTAAAATGTATCCTTGCTGAAATACATCCTAATTTCCTTGGGAAGGTGGGAATAAATTACCTGTAATTAGCGGTAAGTAAATAAAACAGGCCAGTATTAATGAATTAGTCATTCAGCTACACACGCAAGTAACAAGTTTCGTGGGGTGATTAATCAGGGCTGGCCGAGTCATTATTCTTTTAAATAAATGGCCTCTTCAGAGGGTCTGTACAAGCGAAGAACATTTGGTGATGCAAATGTTAATGGAACGGCTGACGTTAATGGATCTGCCAAAGTAGATCAAATATTCAGTTATTTTACGGAAAACGTATATGGGGATCTATTGTGACTGTGAAAGTAATTGCAGTACCTCTTTTGTGGGTCTGACACTTATATACACTCTGCATCTGACGGAATGTGTTTAAGGGCATCTATAACCCCTCCCGCAGGTAATGCAGCGGGCTCAGATATGCTCACAGAGCACCCCCTGCTGTCCGAGCCCTCCTCCGTCAGCTTCTACAACTGGATGTCTCATGCCGTCGGCAGCAGGGCAGGGCACGCACAGGACTCGCCCGCCACTAGGTGGCAGCACAGCACCGCGCACACCGGTGAGTGTATTGTGTGCACGTTAGCAGTCGTGACAGGAGAAGCTGATGCTGAAACATATATCGGTATTGCTTATCTGATTATCCAGTAGAGGGGTAGCCTGGAGACGCTCCAGAGGCCTTAGGCAGGAGGCAGAGAGCATCACGCCCTGCAGGGCAGAGACTCACGGACGCTTTTCATGTTTATGTAACCCCATTAAAAATGCCACTTTGGACGGCTGTCATCTGTGTTTGTGAGCTTTGCTGCGTCCTCATCAAGCATTTCATTGTTCGAGGTGAAGAAACTTACCTTTGATTTTCTTCCTCATGGTGCCAGTAAGATATGATCGCTTTTTGGTTGCATATGTCCCCAATCAAACCCCCGCATTTCCACATCATAAGGACTATAAGATTATATTTCTAGTGCCTTCAAATGTTTATGTTCGATGAGACTAAAAATTGAGGAATTTCAAAGGGTGCAAGTAGTTTTTCCTCATAAAAAGGATGATATCAAGACTGCATCAGCATTTACACATCAGATTGTAAGATATTTGATTAGCCCCGGATGTTCTGAAAACAGAAACATACAGCACATGTGACGAACTCATGCACATTCAGTGTAACAAACCGAAAAACAAAGGCATAGAAAAACGCTCAAAAATGGATTGGGTTCAGAACCAGCTGCTTCAGCAGCTCCTAAATAAGAAACCAGTTTATTTAATATTTATCGTAGTGACGCAAACTTCTGAATGTTTGGTGTGAATTGTGGTAAACTCTGTGCTGCACACACTTCCACAGTCATGTGGCAACTTAGAGACATCGGGGCGCCTGACCCACTTGTGTTTCTGGGGGTGAGAGAGAGAGAACATGCAGGCAGAGAGGCTGCCAGTGAGCATCAGAACCTCCAGGTCTGCACGCCTTCGCTGAGTCTTGCTGAGGAATCTTCAGATTAAGCCAAATTCTGCATTGCTCCCTTGGTACGATTACCCTGAGCACTCCCTAGGTCAGCTCATAGTTCCTGTCTGTAAACTGGCATGGAGCGAGAGATTTAGTTCAGTTGAAATTCGTGATGAAGCCAACCATTGCTTGCCACTCAGAAGACGGGTAGATGGTTGTAGCTTCCCATTGACATGTGCAGAGCTACGCTGCCCTCAGTTCGGCTTCCCATGATGCCGCAGTGCCTGCTCTCAGGGGAAGCTTCATTACTCAGTTCCGTCTGATTTATGGCCACCTGGAACCTCCTGCTTATGGAAAGTCATCGTCAGTGTTTCTGCTGTTTCATTGAATTAATGAATGATCCATCAATATGTTTGTAGGGCTTTAATTAACAAGAACACGGAGCCAGCAACGTTCGTCTATAATTATAACCTGGGAGCTGATACAGAAAGAACTGTCAGACTCATTTCTCTGCTGTGGGGGGAAAACATATATTATCCCTGGCTTTCCTGCACAGTTCATTAATGTCCAGTTGGATGTGGGCTTGAAGTATCTGCAGGGTCAGATATCCTTCCATGCTGCCAATCAGAGGGCGCCATGTGGGGGGGGCTGAGCACTGATAGGATGAGCGGCGTGCTTTTCAAGCTGCTGGTAACCCAGTAACCCTTTCTGGCCCCGCCCCATCCAGGTGTCACATGCAATCTACCCACCATCCCGTCGGCATCGGACTTCAACACGGTTCTCTCCAGTGACCAGAACACGCTGGACGGCACACCATCGCAGCACAGCAGTAGCCAGGATGAGGTCGCCGACGCGGAGGAAGGCAACCAGTGCCCTGCCGCTGTGCAGCTGGCTGATGCGCAGGTATGCGCCTACCAGTTTAGCCTTGCTTTTGCCCCTCCCCCAGCCCACCCCCTTTAGCCCATCCTTAAGGCCCTCCCCCTCTGCCACTCTTAGGCTACTTCCACACTGCAAATGGTGATATTTTTGCACCGTTGGATGTCCATGGGGAGAGTGGCACCTCGGCATGCGCCAAGGGCCTCCCAGCCTTCGCCACGCCGCTAAACTCGACTTATTTTTATATATACTTTTTTAAATTGTGTGGTGTGGACGCAGCCTTAGTCCACACTTCCTGGAGCTCCCACTGGTTACAATAGGAATGTCTGTGATGAATGACCTGAGGGTTGGTACCCTTGCCCACACAGGTGGTCTTCAAGCCCCTGCTTAGCCACACTGGCATCCAATCCCAGGACGCCACGCCGCTGAGTTACAAGATGTACTTTGGCGAGCATCTCTCCTTCTCTGGGACCCTGGACTGCTTGCGGGCGGACATTGTGGACTCAGACACTTCTAAAGAGAGGAAGCACAAGCGGTCTAGAAGGTGGGCCATACTAGCGTTTAAATGCAAATGGTACTGTTAGTTTCTTGCTTTTAATTCTCTCTGTACTTTAGAGCAGAGTCTGTAAGACAGAATGTTATGACTGGAGATACTTCCAGCTGAGATATCTAAAGTTGATGAGTCATCTTTAAAACTGAAATTTTGTGGCCTATTTCACGTTTGCTTAGTCTTCCTGGGTGCTGTTTTTAGGCCAGGAGCAGTGAACCTCCCTCCCCTGGAGTTCAAACCGGCTCTCATGATCGAGACGTTCAGCCTGAACACGGTGGCCATGGAGAAGTCAATGAGCACGCCACAGAACTCCACCAGCGCCCTTTCATTTCACGACCTCAATCGGCGCCACTACAACACCTTCCACTGTAATTTCACCATCTCCTGCCAGTCCATCAGCCAGCACGTGGACATGGCGCTGGTGCGTCTAGTGCACCAGTTCAGCACCATGGTCGACGAGATCAAGGCCACGCAGACCGACATCAAGCTGAGCCGCTACACAGCCGGGTCCGCCTCGCCCACACCAACCTTTAAAGCTCGCGCTCCACGTGACTTCCGCTCCTCCGACTTTAGCCGGAGCTCTCGCGGTAGTCTGAATGGCACCATCCGGGCCGGCAACCTCAAGAGCAAGCGTGGTGTTGCCGGGATCAGTGGGCCTGGCCTGGACACTCTGGGCCGGAGGGAAGCTCGCGCCAGGGGCTCCCTGGGTCGCCCCGAGCGCCGGACCTCCAGGGTGTCGCGCAAGGGCTCCCGCGATGCAGCCGACCACACCGCCGTGCAGATGGATGACTCCGACTCCATCACCGTGTCAGAGCAGAGCGAGCCCTCGGCTGAGTGCTGGCAGAACATGTACAAGCTACTCAACTTCTATTCTCTTATCTCGGACCCCACGGGCATCCTGGAGACTACTTCCCCCGAGAACTGCCTTGCAGGTAGGGATTCTGTTAAAACTGGAGCTTCAAGAATACCTGGTGGAACGTCAGTGACCGGTACCTTGTGTCTAACCCCAGGTATCCCCTTTCCAAATTCGGGTAAGTAGGCAAGTAAGACCTTCATAACAGTTCATGGACCTCAGTACCATCATGAGACCTTCATAACCATGAGTAGCCTTACAGAAATAGCATTTGGCACTTCCCTGTGAGCAGGATAAGAGACACCTTTACTTATTTTTGAAGCAAATATACTTTAAGTAGATGTAGTACCA
Source organism: Hyperopisus bebe (assembly GCA_026777045.1). Lineage (NCBI taxonomy): Eukaryota > Metazoa > Chordata > Actinopteri > Osteoglossiformes > Mormyridae > Hyperopisus > Hyperopisus bebe. The sequence continues at coordinate 5,003,984 of JAODJW010000050.1, forward strand.
CTGTGGCTCTTCCGGTCATTCTCTTTGTACAGATGGATTTACTGATAGTACTTTGCCTGGCACAATCTACTTGTACATATCTTGTTTCTAGATGTTGGGCGTAGTCCATCAGACGGCAACTGCCGTGTGGTCTTCGAGAACGAGCAGGAGCCGTCCAGCCCGGGCAGACCAGGCCGGCGGCGCAGTGTTGGCAACACGGAGCCGCAGCACGTGACGCTCATCGTGTTCGGCGTGGGCATGGTCAACCGCACCCACCTGGAGGCTGATATTGGCGGCCTGACCATGGAGGCTGAGCTCAAGAAGATCCATGGCAGCTTCACACTGAAGGAGAAAATGAAAGGTGAGTGCCCCCTGTGGGACCTCATTGGAAACGCAGCTCAGATCAGCCCACTTGTCCTTTTGGTCCACTGTGAGGTGGACTTCCCAGGTTTCCATTTGTATTATTCACAACCATAACAACATTTCTAGGATTGTAGATCCACAGGTCCTCCTATACGGTTCTCTTTATAAGGTTTTAATACCTTGTGCTCTTTTCATTTGGTTTTTGGTGCTAATCCCTTGGGATACAATCTAACTGATAGAACATTAAATCAAGACATTGCATGGACATCAGTAACGTCTTCTCTTGAATATAGTGAGACTGATTGGCATTCATTCTGTGGTGTTTAAAGCACCAAAAAATACATTTTAAAAATTCAACAGTACGTTCTCACCAGAATTCATGACCCAGTTACTCAATATGATCTACAGACTTTGCAGTGAGCAGTTTAATTCCGGAACTGTTTTCCTCTACCGAACTCCACACAGCAACCATATCACTGCAGAGATGATATCACCTGGCTGTTTGTATCTTCTACGCACTGATACGATTGGTTTATGGAATTAGATAAATGAAAATGGCTGATATCGTAGGGAACTTCCAGCAGAACAACCTAGATGGATAGATAGCACTACAGCCACTCTAAATCATTTCTTTATCAGTATTGCGTTGAACTGCCCCTTTAAACATAGAAATTTTTGTCCTTTTGCCAAATGAGGAAGGGGTGCTTATTCTGAGTTATGTAGGTGATTCATAAACTGGTTCTTTTTCTATAATGTTAGCATGCCCTCTCTCATTAGGGTTACGGTGAGGGTTAGGGGTTTTTGCTTCCTCTCCTCCACCGTCACCTTTCTTTCTTTCTTTCTTTTCCATGGCTGTACATAAAAATACATTGAATTGGACGTTGTTTCTTCTTGAGGAGTAGAAGGACGTCCGGCTGTTGTCCAGGTGATCTGACAGGCATTAGACCAACCCTCACTCTTTCATCTCCCTCCCTGCCTCCCTCCCTCAGATATCTTGCATCAGAAGATGACGGAGACATGCGCGTCTGCGCACATCGGGGGGGTGAACATCGTTTTGCTGGAGGGTATAACCCCAAACATACAGTGAGTGCTCATCTGTCACAGAAACGAGCTCGATGCTAATTCCATTCATTTCTGAAACTTCCAGTTTCCGTTCCCTTACCTCCTCACAGAATTGTTTTCCGGATTCCGCATGCATTCAAAGTATCTGATGCTTGTATTTCATTGACCATCTCACAGTGATTTATGAGTTACTCTCATAAATGAAAGCTTGTTAATTATTGGACTTTTAAAGTTACAGTTTTAAAATTACAATTTAAAGCCACCTGCAATGGAGAAACAGTGAATACAGCTATTATTTATTTATTCATTTATTTTTACATGTTACAATCTGGTTGAATACAGCATATCCCAAAATGAATAGGAATCATAGGTTTCTGTGTTTAAATGGGCTTACGCACAGTTATTGCATTTTAGTTAAGTCTGAATAACTGAATAATCAGTCATTACTTCATTATAAATGATATACTTGATCTTAGAGGTAAATTAAAAAAAAACTTTGTAGTTTTTTTTGTGCATATTAGAAGGTACTAAATAACATCAATATCTATACTGGTACAATTTTGTTGATTTTTCAAGAAAATTTAACAATAACCTCAAGCTGAAAAAGCTGTATATTTTGGACTATGCTGTCTACTAAGTACCTCTGCATGAATACTCATCAGATATTTGCTCTTCTTTCTATATTTCTTTTTATATACTTTCGTAGACTGGAGGATTTCCCTACATCTCCTACCAGCACAGAAAAACAAGAATTTCTGTATGTGGACAATCCTGCATTCAAGGGCTTGCACTCTAACTCCCCCTAGTGGGGCTAGCCTGGATGTGTAACTTCCATTCTGTGCTGACGTGTGTGTGCGTGCATGTGTGCCTCTGTGTGTGCCTCTGTGTGTGTGTGTGTGTGTGTGTGTGTCTGCCCATAGCGTGCTCAGAGGCACGGTTGTGCACCTAACACAAAGCATCCCCAAAACGGGTGACCTTCCGAACTCAGTCCAGCTTGCTCTGGGAGATGGGACTCCCTACAGAAGGACAGATAGCGCCCCCTATAGATGCGACACCACCAAAGACTAACAAGTAGACTGTCATACCTTACCTAGTTGTTACACTGACACTACATAAATAGTGACTTGTATACCTTACAGCCCGACACTATTTACTTATAAATAGTGACTTAGTATCTTAAGATTAATGACTGGTTGGTGACCTGTACCGGCAACCTTGCATCGTGCACCTGCTTGACATCGCGACACTTACCCCTTGCTGACAGGCTTGTGTCCCCAGTTACGAGACCCATATCACCAGTCAGGCCTTTACTCTCTCTCAGGTTTCTCGTTGCTTCTCTGTTCTGTCTACAGTCCCCGTGTAGAGAAGAGAGCCCATTGTAGCAGCTGAGTGTCTCCTCGCTCACACAACTCAAACTAGTCCAAAGAAGCTGTTCTGTTTTTTTAATGTCTGCGGTCTCGTCTCGTCACAGTGGTTAGAGGGTCCTTCATCAGTAAGGTCCACTTCACGGGGCGACATTTTGTCCTTATCATGGTGTATTCTGGCAGGTCCTTGCATCAGTGTTCAGACTTCCTCTGGATTTTCTGTTAAAATGGGCTGTTGCTTTTGCATGTCTCACGTTGTAAATGTCACAGAAAGAGGAAAACGAAGGTCTGAATACTTTTGTAAGTGTCCTATGAAACCACAATAACCACAAGAAGAATAAGTATGACCGGCTTAATAAAGTGACAGATATGTTGTGCCTGATGAATTGTGGACTTCAGCTGCACATATACCTTTAAGTTTTATCATTTATTTGTTATCTTTAGCCAAAGAAACTTTTCCCACTATTTATCTAGACACATGGTCTGGGCAGTTCAGGGTATGTACTTTCCTCAAGGGTCCTGCAGTAGGAACCATTCTTGCCGGCTTGTTTCAGAACTTAATATTTCCATTACCTCAGCCACTACGTCTCCTTCCTTCTCATTGTTAATTTCATTGTTTATTAATGTGGTCGGTGGTGAATGTGGAGAATTAATGTAATGCTTGCTAATTGCCCAGAATAGCCTCTGCTAGCTACGGCCATAGCCAATAAGAGTTGGCGCGGTAACCGCCTATACTGAGTAATTGCGTAGCAGCATATCCCAGAAGGCCGTGGGCCGAGGCGGCCCAGTTTGGGGGGGCTGTGCATTGACCGGCCGCTGTGCCTTGCAGGACGGTGGTGAAGTGCAACATCGCCAAGTCGCAGGCGCTGTACAGCGCACAGCGTGGCATCAAGACCAACAACGCGGCGGTGTGCAAGGTGGGCGCCATAATCATCAACATCCCGCAGCATCCCGCCACGCTGCACAGCATGATGGTCCGCAGCTCCCACCAGCTCTCCAAGCAGATCTCGGACCTGATCCGCCAGCCCGCTGCCGCGTGAGTCTCACAGCCCCCTCATTAGCTCCATCCCTGCTTTCAGAAGAAGTATTAACACTGGTGTGATTCATGTATTATCAGTTTTCACAGTCAGTCACCATCCATCCATCCATTATACTTGTGTCTTGTGTGGTTTTATTTACTTATTTATCTATTGATTTTTTTCTTTGTGGGTGTAGGCATGGGGTTGTTTGCTGGTTATGTGGATGCTAACTCTTCTCCTGTAAACTAAATTTACCTACGGGTACAAATACAGTAAGCTGAACCGGAACCCCATCCATCCGTCCATCCATCCATCCAAACCATTTTCCCAGAGTTGTTCCATCTGTATTTCCTCCCTTACGCTGTTCTGTCTCCTTGGTCCATTCTGACCCTCATATCGTTGTCGGCCAATGTGTTTTTAAAATCACTTTCTCATTCCACAAAATGAAACAAAAATGATATTCTTTAGAGCATCGGTAGGCAGTCTCATCCAGAAAGGGCCATTGGGTATGCAGATTTTCTCTAATTAGATTACTAATTATGGGACTGATTTGCCGAAGGGGTCTCATACCTGGGTTTGAACAGCCAACCTAAAGGTTATCCCAAAAACCTGCCCACCCCTACTTTAGAGCACAGCCAGCCAGAACAAAGAACTTGAACTATAAACACTATATAGACAGAGGACAGTGCATATAGACAGAGGACAGTGCAGATAACAAGACCATGGTAGGGCAGTCTGAGTTACATTTGCAGAGGTGTAGACATTGTGATATGTTACTTGTTACTTAAAAGCAAGTCCTGCGCGTTGACATCGCTGCCCTATTCCATGCCCATACCCCCAACCCCCCCACCCCAACAAGGCCGCCACCCAACCGGGAGGACACGTCCACCCCCCAGCAGTCAGACCGGACGTCGTCCAGCATGAACCAGACGCCGGTGGAGGCCAACGAGTTCCCCCAACTGCCTGAGGGGCTGGAGAAGAAGCCCATAGTACTGAAATTCAGTGCCCTGCTGGATGGCATCAGCATCGGGGCGGCACTGCTACCCTCACTCAAGGCCGAGTACAAGATGGGCCGTATGAAGAGCCATGGCATGACCGGTGCGTGTCCTCCTCTGCTCGTGACTTCCTGAGCTGGACGTGGCTCAGCAGGTCCAGAACACTGTGCCTGTGATGGGAAGGTCGCCGGTTCAAATTAAAAATTAATTTGACCACATTAAAATTTGGGCTGTGTAAATAAGGATTTTACCATCTTGTTAATTTTGATCTCTTCTGCCGGCCCATATAGGATGGGCCCCCCTTTGGGTCTGGTTCCTCCCAATGTTTATCCTTGCCACTATTGCCTCTTTCCTGCTCATTGGGGGCTTTGGGATAATGTAAAGCTCTTTGAGACAATGTAATGTTGTGAAAATGCACTATAAAAATATAATGGAATTGAATTGAATTGAATTTAAAATCCCAGGGTCAGCAGAGTGATGTCACCATTGGGCCCTTGAGCAAGACTATTAACCCCAATTGTTCTGGACTGGCTGACCATGCTTTCTCAATTATACATCACTTTGGATAAAAGTGTCTGTAAAACAATGGTTTTTTGGGGCTAATTTTTATGTTTCTGTTTTTTTTTTTCTCACATTGAGTTCATGAATTCATGAAGAGTAGCAATTTTAAGGTGTCAAATTTGTGAATTCCTGATGTTGTGTTTGTTCTTCGACCATAATCGATTGTGATAGATGGTTATCCCCCTGCCCTCACCTTGGTGAAAGTTTCTGCTCAGATCTGTGTTCATATACTTTGACATGTCCTGGGTGCTTCATTGAGGCTGGTGTTTTGAGGTCTAAATGGGTCCTTGTAGTCCAGATGTGTGTGAGATGTCCAGCTCCACTGACTCCCAAAAACATGGACCTATTTTATACACTTAGTTGTGTGTTTTTGTGTAGGCGCCCAGACGCGGTTCACGTTCGAGCTGCCAATCCACAAACTGAGGTTTGTGTCCAAGGTGTCCCCAGTGGACATGTCCACCATCCCTTCCTCAGCCACCCTCACCCTGCCACCAGTCACAATGTCTGGAGAGTATATCATGGAGGAGCGGGAAAGCCATCTGGACCAGTCCTGGGCTGCTGATGATTGCCCTGCCAAGCAGGGCAATTATCTCCAGGGCAACTATCTCCGCTGTGAGGCAGAGGTAAGGACACTGTACCCTTTCACTTACGATCCGTTAGATTGGCATATATTGTTTTCTTGCACAACCCTCCTGGTCTCATTGTTTGATGGACTAATATGTAATTCACCTGTTTGTCCTACAGATTGGCTCATTTGAGCACAACCTGACGACCGATCTCCTCAACCACTTGGTATTCTTGCAGAAGGTCTTCATGAAGGAAGTGAATGAAGTCATCCAGAAAGTCTCAGGTTACTCCAAACTCCAAACCAAGATCCATGATATATTGCTTAACAATGTGTCAGTCTTGGTCGATATTGCTGGCCGATACTTAGACTTTAGTCTATATGCAAACTTTTTTAATTAATATTTGAAGTTATCAGCAACACCACTACATATGAAACTGCAAAATAATGGAGACATTGCATTGGACAGCCAGCCATTTTTCATAGTGGAGGACAAGGGATTTTGTCAGTTCCTTCACACTCAGAACCTCACTGCAGTCTCTCATTTTGGTGTTACTCTGCTGATTTCTCACTGCCTGCATTATATGAGGTCATTTCTGATCACAGTCACTAGATCACAAGCAATAATGTGATTGACATCAGTTTGAGTACATGAGTACATCGGAAGTCAGCCAGATAACAATCATCAGTTGTCTGGATCGGGAATATCAGACAGAAATGTCGTTATTAGTATTGGCCCAAATTTCCACATTTGCATTTATGTTTTTGTTTTTTGTTATGGTTGCTGTGGGCAGCATTTTCTGATTTATGAGAACATGAGAATCGTGGGACCTGGTGAGGGTTCATTGTATGATTCCTTCCGGCAGGTGGAGAGCAACCCATTCCCTTGTGGAATGAGCATGACATCTCAACGGAGGGTGACAAACCCAAGATCCTCCTATACTCACTCAACCTGATGTTTAAAGTATGTATTCCCAAGTCCTCCTATACCCACTCAACCTGATGTTTAAAGTAGATCTAACCAGACACCATATGCCAATGCATGGATGCCTGTATTTCTCCTCTTTTCCCAGGGGATCCAAATGACAGCCACCACTCCTTCTATGCGGGCGGTCCGCTTCGAGACAGGCCTGATCGAATTGGAGCTCTCCAACCGGATTCAGAGCAAGGCCCAACCTGGCAGTAGCAGCTACCTCAAGCTCTTTGGAAAGTGCCAGGTGGACCTCAACCTCGCGCTGGGCCAGATCGTCAAGCACCAGGTAAGTGTACCCAAGTGGACCTCAACCTCGCGCTGGGCCAGATCGTCAAGCACCAGGTAAGTGTACCCAAGTGGACCTCAACCTCGCGCTGGGCCAGATCGTCAAGCACCAGGTAAGTGTACCCAAGTGGACCTCAACCTCGCGCTG
>JAODJW010000050.1:5013149-5049214 GCA_026777045.1 Hyperopisus bebe
TTAACACACACAGCCAAGCATAGGGTACAATGCCGGGTACAACCTGGACAGGATACCAGAGCACATTAACACACACACAGCCAGAAACTGACTGATTCAGAGATGTCACATAGCCTTAACTGCACATCTTTGGACCATGGTAGCAAATCTGAGTACCTGGAGTAGGGGTGCAAATCCTAAGCTTTGCCACAATACAGTTGGATTTTGATTTTGCAATGCAGCGATTCGATATCTGCCGATATCTAAAATGTTACTGTGATATGATTTAGTTCCATTCAATAGTACATGATCAATATTTTCAGTATAGTGAAACATTCTAGTGGATTTTATTTGAATTCAAAAAGACTAAAATAACAAACAAGTACAATAAATGTTTAATTTTATTAACCATTCGATAACCGCTAATCCGCTGACTCCAAAGCTCAATTTGATGACACTAACGATAAACTGATATACCATTAAAAAATTTAACTGAAGCTAAAGATAACTTTTAACTACTAACTTATATTATAATTAATTATTTTAATAATGAAATTATATTTTGTGTGCTTTTACAAGCATTTATTATTAGCAAAATGGAGTCTGACACCATTGGCTGGCTGCTGTTTTGTATGCACCGCCCACCTCTCCAGGCCAATCACAGCGTGGACTTCGACACTGGTTCAGCCTTGGTGCTGACCATCGAGAGCACGCTCATCACCGCCTGCTCCTCAGAATCACTGGTCAGCAAGGGCCACTTCAAGAACTTCTGCATCCGCTTCGCAGAGGGCTTTGAGACGTCCTGGGACGACTGGAAGCCCGAAGTGAGGGGAGGCCTTGTAATGAATGCATGTAAGTTGTCAAGCTGCTGCTCTTACACCGCCACTGTTCCCTTCATCTGCTGACTAATTCTCCGATGTCTATTATCACGACAATCCAATGTCACTGGTGTGTCCGTATATCAGGAAATTCATCATTAATGCCACTACAGTTTGACTGTAGATCAGATTACAGCAGTGAAACTATAATTTATCAGTTTACAGCCATGAATCTGTGACTTATCAGATTACAGATGTGAAACTGTGCATTATCAGATTACAGATGTGAAACTGTGCATTATCAGATTACAGCAGAGAAGCTATAATTTATCAGATTGCAGAGGTTAATCCGCCACATCAGATTACAACAGTGCAGTGAAGCTATAATTTATCAGATTACAGAGGTTAATCTGTGACTTGTCAGATTACATTAGCTCTGGACTGTGCCTTATTCCCGTTCCTGTTAAAGATGCAGGTGGTGTTTGTGATTTTTGTGTTACCTAGGTGTGGTTCCAGATGGCACATATGAAGTATGCTCCAGAACCACAGGCCAGGCTTCAGCAGGTGTGCCGAGCAGTGCAGTGTTTGCGTAGGGGGGTGGGGGGTGTATAGTCTTAGTTTCCCACGAGTAATTTATGTGGGAGGATAATTTGTGTGCTGAGAATGCATGTGTAGGTGTGTCTGTAAATTATAGTAAATCTTTAAAAATAGACCTTGTGGAGTGTCATTTTTATAAAACGCTTAGTCAGTGGAAAGTCCCTGTAAAGACAGGAACACTAGCTATGTCTGTGGTGAGTGTGCGCACGTCTGCTTTCTTGCATGATGTCATTCTGCCTGTCGGCCTGCAGAGAGCAGCAGTGCGGGCACCTGGACGCTGAACGTCCTGTGGAAGATGTGCGGCATTGACGTCCACATGGACCCCAACATCGGCAAACGCCTAAACGCCCTGGGGAACACGCTCACCTCGCTGACCGGCGAGGAGGAAGTGGACGACATTGCCGACCTCAGCTCTGTCAATATGGCCGACCTGTCAGATGAGGACGAGGCGGACGGCATGTTCCCCCCTGTTCACACGGTCAGTAATCCGGCATGGGTGTGTACAGGGGCCGGTCCACAGGGGCACTGGCCAGAGCTGAGAGCTGATTGGCCGCCAGCGTGCTACTTTCCTGTCTCTCACTGATTCAAACCATATCATTGGCCCCTATGTATGAATTATAGCCCCCACCTTTGAAAACCCTACAGTCCCAAGAACCAAAAAGAGCTTAAAAATTGACATAGATTTGATCAAAATTAGCCTAAACATAACGAATAATGATAGGTTATAAACAGATGTAAATCATGTGATGAATTTCAAAAGTCCCTAATGTTAAACAGCCAGAAGACAATACCCGGTCATACATCCCATTCTGGAATGGTTGTGCCGTAGGAACATTGTGGTCAGACTGCTAAATACACAGTCGTTCTAACTTTCCATACAGGAACCCGTCGATTACAGGCGGCAGGTCGCTCTGGGGAACCAGATGGGTGACGCACGAGGACGCAAGATGACCAAGAGGCTCGTGGACATCAGAGAGCTCAATGAGCAGGCCAAGGTCATCGACGACCTCAAGTAAGCGTGGAGACCACAGGCGCCTTGAGTTTAGTCTCTGTGAGAAATGTTTTGTCCTGAAAGGACCTCGCAAGCATGTTTGCTGCTTATTTCCCCCCTGTTTAGGAAGCTGGGGGCGAGCGAGGGTACCATTAACCAGGAAATCCAGCGCTATCAGCAGCTGGAGTCAGTGGCGGTGAACGATATCAGGAGGGACGTGAGAAAAAAGCTGAGAAGATCCAGCATGAGGGTGAGAGACGGTGGGCGTTGAGGGGATCAGACATTGCAGCGGGTGTTTCCAGCTCGCTGCAAAAGGTTACCTCGCAGCCGTGGAGCCAGGAGGATATGCGGAGTAGCCCTGGTTACTTCAGCGGAAAATCCAGTCCTTTTCTGAAAATTGCTAATTGAACATAAATTGTCTTGATTTTGGGTTTTTGGTTCAAAAGTATAAAACAAATATTTGGTAAATATAAGAAACACAGATGTACAAATTAATTCTGCTATGTTAGTACTTGTTATCTACTGTGATGCGAGAGAATTATTCTCCTAAATAAGGGGACTTGTGCACGACCCACTGTATTAGCAGGTTTTCGCTTGTAAAAGCATGAAATATAAGGCCATTATAAGAGAAACTGTGCAGAGACCTGTCTCACCAATCTGATGTTCTATAGGCTGCATCTTTGAAGGACAAATGGGGTCTGGGGTACAAGCCAAGTAACCGATCAAAGAGCATTTCCACCACCGGGAGGCCTCCTTTGAAGAAGATGGAAAGGGCGAGGTAATCTGGGACATTGTTATCGAGTATGAGTGTTCATTACGAAGCAGCCTGGCAAGGGCATTAAATCCACCCTCCTTTGGTTCCTCAGCTCTCGAATAGGAGATGTGGATGACCTGCCAGACATCCGGGTGGATGCCTCGTCCCCAGGTCCACGGGTCACCTTCAACATCCAGGACACGGTACCATTCGGCAGCTGAGAGTCTTGAAATATTTGTCTGTCCAAAGTTGTCTGGCTTTGGTCACATGGTCTCCTTTGTTCACTCCCTGTATCCATAGTGGTAAAACAAAAACTGTAGTCCTTTACTTAAACTAATTGGCAACTTGTTGACAGTTAAGACCTGAAACAAGAAATTACCAGTGAGATCAACAAACCATTCCAGGGTATTTGTGGGTGTTCTAGAAAGTTCTCAGGTGAGAGAAGAAGAGAAAGGCATCTAGACCATAGCAGTTTCATTTCTAAGTTGCTATTTAAACACGGACTGAAACATGTCATAGACCTTCTTATACTGGAAAAAGAAAGAACATACTGACGATGCATCATGTTAATGGTTTCGATAAAAATGTTTTGAATAGCCGTGTAGCGTTTGCTAAGAATATAATTGTATAATTATGTCTAACATGGGGTTTCTGTATGTTTGATCCACAAGATTATGGATGAAAGCCTGCAGCAAATGCTTAGAAGTAATATCACCAATAGGCACATCAGACCTGTTGAATGCCGGAGATTTTGCGTCTGATGAATGAATGTAGTTTATTCTCAAGCTTGACGTGCACTTTTCCTGACACGCGATACACTACCCATGTGGAAAAGTATCGAAATACTGATACCAGATAACCGTAACACATCTAATGCAGCACTAAAAAATGCTGCACTTTGTGCATGATCATCCAGTCTGACACGATCAAGTAACTTGCCAGTTGATTGCAGTACTACGGTGACCTAGATTTACTTGGTTTGTTTCAGCAATTTAAAAATATATTTGAATTTTAATTTAAGCGCCTCTTCCGCCATTCCAGAAATTCACATCAGTCTGCCTGATCACGCCTCCCTCAGCTGAGCTATTTATTTGCATGTTTTAGCCTAATTGTACCAATTTTATTTTATTTTGCACAAAGCTTGATAATCTAGTTTTGGATGCACCAAACCAGACTGTCAGCCCGGAAGAGCTGGTTTTCAAGGTATTTTTGAAAATGGCACACAAGTGAAAATTAACCTTTAGCAAGCAAGCGAAAGCGAACTGACTAACACGGTGAGGCAAGCTGGAATCCGCTTCATCTCAGCTTTCAAAATGCAAAGTCAAAGTAGAAGAGTGTGACGGCACGGCATTGTATGGCACTTGCTACATTTACATGCTTGTGTTCATGTAATCAGAATGTAATCCATGCCTCTGTCATTTGGTAGATGCTGAGACACTATTGAAGAATTTAATGGCTTTTGTAGCCAAAATGTTGGGGATATTTCCAGGTTACTATATCTATCTTTCCACTGGAATTGGCTCCTGATATGATCTTTGTCAGCAGTAAAGACTTCAAACAACATGCAGCATCTTACGTTGACATATGTTTATTAAATAGTTTAAACAACCAAGATGGTTGATGGAAAAAGTATGTGAATCTCATAGGTTATATCTATTTAAAATAGGGGTAATTGGAATCAGGTGTTCCATTTAATTCAGGTGTAAGTTTTGACTACCTCGCCATATTAAAACACATACACACACAAAATGTTGGTTACTTGCTTTTCACAGCAGAATCCATTCAAATATGGTTCAGTTATGGAAATTACCTCCTAGCCACTACACAGGTCTGCTCAGCAGCTACAGAAAGCATTTGATTGAGGTTATTTTCAGTAAGAGAAATTTCTCTAGCTACTGAATATATGGGTTCACATACGTTGTCCATCAGTTATCTTGATTGTTTAAACTATTTGTTCGGTAAAGATATGGCGTTGTAAATATGTGAGTTTGTTAAATAAGACTTCTTTTCAGATGATAACATACTGTAGATGAAGATCAGTTACCATTTCAGGAGCTATGCCCAAATCCAGATAATTCCAAACAATTTGCACATTTGCACAATGCATGTTGCCAGTGTGCCCTCACAGATTGCCTTGGTATTTTGATTTTGCATGACTCTTCTGGTGAGCCTGAAAAGCAGAGACTGTGTGCTTCGCTTGTTTTCAAGAGATCTGCAAATCCAGCAGAGATGTGTCTAAACTGTATGCTCTCTGGTTTACATGTATGTATATTAAATGAGAGTTCATTTACTGTCACTGTGTCATATATACAGTGCATACAGAAAGTCTACACACCAGGCTCTTGGCCAAATATCCCATAGTTCTTGGATTTATTTAAAGGAGTATTTAACACATTTAATTTTTTTAATACTTGTACTCATCTTCTGCATGGTTCCTTTCCACAACTTTATTCTGAAGTTTTAAGTTAATTACTCTATTCTGGAACCTCCCCGTAGAAATGAGGTAAAGGAAGCCCACATTTTGCTTTACAGTTGACCAAAAGTGGAGGGTAATTACCCTCTTGGCTCATCTGGAAGTTAGTTGACCAAACCTGAGCTTGACAAGGAGTTGAATCAGGTGTGTCACATGAGGGGAAACCCAAAAATGTGGAGGACTCCAGCCTACCAGGACTGGAGTTTGAGACCACTGGTTTATACACTACCAGTCAAAAGTTTTTGCACACACTGAGATTTTCTACATTTGCATGTTACTCACTAAACATTTACCAAAAATATACTCAATATTCTTTGCTAACAAATAAATATATATGTTCACCATTTGAGTACCTTTATTAGCAAGAAAATGTCATATCGTTGATTCATCAAAGTAACCTCCTCTAGCAGTTATAACAGCAGAGAAAATCCAAGGCATTTTTTTCTACAAGGGACATTAAATACTCCTATGTTTCAGGGGCTGAAACAGTTAACTAGTTCATTTAAAGTTAAAGGACAGCATAGAACTTGACTCTGCCATCACACAGCAAGTTATTAGGGTGTCAGACTCTTTTCATGTTTCCACAAAGGAAGCTTATTTTATTTGGATTTTCATTTGTAGTTGTTCACTCAACTTCCCAATGCCTAAACAATAATAAAAAAAACTGCAGTTTATGAAATAAATGTAAAAGTGGTAAAAACCTGTGTTGTGCAAAGACTTTTTCCTGGGAATGTACTTTTTCTTTACTTTTTATAAATCCATTTTCTCAATGGCTTCAAATAAATTTGGTGGTTACTATGTGTCAATGAAGGCTAACATGGCATAATCTAACACTGAAACATACCATAAATGCCATCAAAGCGTGGGTGGACTTTCCGCATGCACTGTATGTCTCGGGGGTGTCTGAAGAGCGGACGGTGATGGGGCCCGATCTCCTCCAAAACATCATGGCCATGCTCATACTCAGAAGTACAATCCACTGACACGCGCTTGTGGGAAAGGGAAAGGATGATTAATTATTCTACATATTTATCCATTTGTTCATTATTCAGCTTCTCATAGCAGATATCATCCAAACGTTGCCAGGCTGGTGCATATTTTGTTTATGTTTGTATATGTGTGGGTGAGTTTCTCCCAAATGCAGAGGAAGAGTTCCATGGTTCACTGTAGTTATATACGTTGTTATCAACGGACACTGTACTGTGTGGTCACCTTTAATGGTGTGCTGTATGTTTTACGGACACTGTACCAAGTGGTCATCTTTAATGTTGTACTGTATGTTCTACAAACAGCCATGGACACAGCTTTAAGTGAAGCATTCATTGAGATGATATGGAGCTGGCATCCTAAAGATGGCTGATATCTGCTTGAGAGAAACTCATTGACCATCGACCGCTTCATAACTCTGCCTTTCGCATCTTTTTCATGCCACCCCTAAGTTTCCAGAGGAGTCCGAAATGGACCAGTTGTCAGTCGCCATCGACGAGCCCCCCCATCCTCATTTTTCGCCCATTAGCGACGGCACGCATTCGGTGTTCAGCGCCGCCAGCACCCCCGCTGTCTTCTCACCCAGCCTTCCATTCCAGCCCGAGGACAACAGGCATGACGACAGCCCCTCTTCCTCCTCCACCGACTCCGACAAGGACGAGGAGTTCGACAGAGAGAAACAGACCTGCTTCTACAGGAGGCCCTTGTGAGTGCTCCATCCCATAATTAGGGCCATAATTGGGAGCGGCTCCTTGGTCACCCTAATGTGCTTTTGATTTATTCGGAGATGCCCGTAACTGGTATACAAGTATGTGCAGCAATTTATTGTCCTAGGAAGTAAAATTAATTCTTAGGTTTACGTACATTTGCGCTGCTATGACACGGAATTATATTGCATTTCAACTTTTTTACGCTTACCGCATACTTCACTTGTGGTATGAAATGCACGTAAAATAATGACACATTTTCTCTGCTATCATAAAAAATTGGCACATATATCGCTTTATGAGGAGATTGTGTACTTCGCTTGTACCACTTCTGTCAATCCCTGGATGTGTTAATGATCAGTTACTTCCTGTCAGTCTGTCATTATAGCATTATTTTGTAGCATTAAATGGCTTTGCTTTAGTTATATGATTTGGCCACAGTTTATAAAAGGTATGTAATGATACGTAAATTTAAGTAAATACTGTACGTCTACAAATGAGGTGGCTAATGGGCTTGTGAGACCAAGATTAGTAATATGATTGTTAGTTAAAGTGTCGCCTATATATTTCTTCACTGTCAATGATCGGTTTATCAACTGGACGACGCAATGCAGTGACCCAAACGGAGCTGATCATGTGACTGCACTCCGCAGACAGCCGTCCCGTAAAAAGTCGTCCGGCTTTGCGGCGGTGAGCCAGCTGTTCAGCGAGCGCTGGCCAGGAACGCCCACCAACCGGAGCGTGATGAGCTCCGCCACGGAACGGAACATTGACTTTGAGCTGGACGTCCGCGTGGAGATCGACAGCGGGAAGTGTGTGCTGCACCCCACCATGGCCCAGCCTGAGCACGACGAGGTCTCCTTCCGGAGGTGAGCATGCCGGAGTACAAGGATGTAGCTGTAGGGAGTGCTGGGCTCTAGGTCTGATGGCCAGTGTTAAGGACAATGATCTGGCGCCTTGGACACGGAGAAAACAGCATTAGAATGTACAGCACTTTCTGAAATGTGGGGACGCTGTTTAATTTTGTAAACATGTTGCAAATTTATTGGTTCCATAACAAAAGCCCATTGACAAGCAATATTTGACATAGCTGCATATATTCGTTCATATATGTTCAGACAATTTCATTTTATTAAGTGTTATTAAGTTTAAGTTTTTGACTGACTCATTCTGTTCTGTTTTGCCATTGGCTGCCAAAGAGGTGTTAAACACAAATGTTTTGGGGTTATATGTCATTGCAAATGTGTTTCTATTTAAAAAGCAGCCAAAACTGCTTGAAATTACTTGTAAATGGGCTTTTTAACTTGTAACAGCTCTTTCAGAATTACAATTTGGGTTTCATTTTATTACTACTTGAAATGTTTTACTTAGTAGTACTTGAATGTTTTACTTAAACCTACTGGTTTTAATGCCATCAGTCCTGTGTTCCAGTGGCATATCTTGTTTGCTAATATATCAACAAATGAATGATGCAATAATTTTTGTAATAAAACCAATACATTTGCAATATGTATACTGAATCATGTAAGCGTCCTAAGATTTCCTGTGATCGCTGTACTTCGTTGTTTAATAACAATGCCTCTTGTTTTGCAGAAGCTGTGACCGAAACCTAAGGAGTCTGGATCACGAATCTCCACCAAAGAAGAAGAAGCTTCAGCCGGCCTGCACCTCCACAGTCCACCTGCTGGCTGGCAAGAAAGCGCCATCTTCTCTGCAGACTAAATCCACGGACTCGGAGAACACCGTCTTCTACATCCCTGGAGTGGATGTGAAGGTGGGTGTAAAGCTCGCCCCGGTCTGGATGCTGACAAGATCAACGTGGTAGGGGACAGGAAGACTGAACTGGGTACTTTCTAAGGGTCTAACTAAAGGGAGGGGAGGAACACACCCAGAAGAGAAACATTCTGGTATCAAAACGTCAAAACAGGCAGGGTCAAGAAGACTGGAGTTGGGTCTACAGAGGGGTCCTCAAATTCTGCACTGGCCCTCTACCTGAGGTTGCATGTCACCTATAAAACAGTGTATTCATGGTGCATCATTTCAAACACTCGTCTGTGACTTGCTTTATGATGGTTGTAACAGTCATAGGGCACCAAAGAGTTTCAGGACTGCTGCTAATTCATATCAGCTCAATGAGGAAAACTAAAGCTTTGCTCTGTCACAGTGTCACTGACAGTAATCTTTGATCGGACACAGCTGCACTACAATTCGAAGACGCTGAAGACTGAATCGCCAAACGCCTCCCGTGGATCCTCTCTGCCCAGGACGCTGTCTAAAGAGTCCAAGCTGTATGGTATGAAAGATAGCGGCACTCCCAGTCCTCCCAGTCCTCCCAGTCCAGCCCAAAGCAAGACTAATACACTCCTTCCTCCCCCCGCCCCAGCAATTCCATCAGGTACTGGTAACCCTCATTGTGCATGCATGTGTTCTCTCACTCAGCCCCTAATACCTGCATGGTTTTAGTGTGTGGTATTTAGACAGTGCAGTTGTACCTAAATTTATGTCCATGTTATGTTCTGGGGAGCTGGTTGTTATTTGATTTGGAGGTTGCATGAACATGTACTGAGCAAGGCTAAGTAATGCCATGATTAAATTCACAGGGCTTTGTTTACAGGCGTGACGTGCTTGCGCTGTGCGTGATGCACGCAGAAACGCACACATGATGCTCTTGCATGCTCTGAGCCCGATTGTGTCCACTACATCCCATTGTTAGATGACGATTTTTTTCTATTATATCCTTATGGCCTATGGCCTATGGACTTTAATGTGAATGGACTTTGTTTGGACGGACATTGTATGAGCTATGCCCGTACTGTGCAAAAGTCTTAGGCAGAAATGTTCTAATCTGCTTTTCTAGATAGTAAGTGCACTTCAGCTCAGAACAAAAACATAAGCATTAGAACCTAGAAAAATTAAGAGTAACACAATAAAAACTAGAAAAATGTCTTCTCTTCTCCAAAAAGTTAGTGACATCTTGTTGGATGGTTAGATGATAAACATCCTTTCAGCAAATCTCTCTTCCGGGGCACCTCAGCCATTCCATGTTTTTATTAAATTTCACCATGAGGTGTGTTAGTAGCCAAATCGAAAAATATGTCGCTAAGATGGTTGATGCAAACACTGGGTATAATCTTCACAGAAGTTATGAAATGACTAAGTTGACACGCTTTGACTGGCATAATACTATAGTTCTACACCAACACAATGATCATTTAAACAGCATTTTATTTTTGACTGCCTAAGACTTTTGCACAGTGCTGTACATGGGTGTTCTTATAGCACTTGTCCTGCTGATACATCAGATGCACCAATGGTGTTAGAAGCGGAGGAGCAGCCTTCGGCTCCTGTTAGTCTTATAAGTCCATTGTTATCAGCACATATTGGACACGTAGCAGCTGTGATCCCTGTTCTAATGGTGAGCTCACTTGCAGCCAAAGGTAAAGGCAGTGGAGGTATGAAGACGGCCAAGCTGTACGCATGGGTGGCCCTGCAGACGCTGCCTGAGGAGATGGTGATCAGCCCCTGCCTGCTGGACTTCCTGGAGAAGGCCTTGGAAACCATCCCCATCACGCCGGTGGAGAGAAACTATACCGGTATGAACCTGCCCCATCCAGCAAAGACGTCGTATGCTTAATGTTGGCCACCAGAAGGCATCATCCATGACCCCAAGCAGAATAAGCATCTGGAATATGGATGGATGATCTGGTAGGACATCAGCAACATTTCAAGAAATATGAGATATTTTAATGAATATAACCACAATTTCTCACCCCGTTAGCCATGAACTCTCAGGATGAGGATGTGGGCCCTTTTGAGCCGGTGGATGCCCTGGAGGAATCCACCACTTCCCTAGTGTCCTCCTCAACATCAGCCTACTCCTCTTTCCCGGTCGACGTTGTAGTTTACGTCCGAGTACAGGTTCTCATGCTCCCAGACCATTTCATTCTCAATCCTTCACATTTTCAGTGACCTTTATAATGCATATATTACACTTTTGTAAGTGATTGCTAGCACTGTAAACCATGGTGATTAATAACACTGTAGGCAGGTTTCCAACTCTTAGTGTGCTAGTGTTATACGTCAGGTTGGCATGGTAATACTCCTCTTCTTCCTATATTCAACCAGCCTTCTCAGATCCGCTTCAGCTGCCTGCCTATGTCAAGGGTGGAATGCATGCTGAAGCTGCCATCCCTTGACTTGGTTTTCTCGTCCAATCGCGGTGAGCTGGAGCTGCCTGGCTCTGTTCACCAGACCGAGGGACCCCACCCAACCCTGTCGGGGTCCCCACTCGCCCACAGTGTCCTCAAAGTCTCCGCTACCAAGGGTAGGAACCTCACCCTCCTTGGGCACCTAACTGTCCTTAACCAAGCGAGTCACAGGAGAAAGGAATCTTAAAAGCAATTGGTTGTGATCATAAGTGGTTTTTAATAGCAGCTGATTGACAATATATGGTAATGCCTCGAACTGTAAGTTTCTAAAGCCTAAGTTTGCATTCAAATTTCTGTCACGCTGTCTACTGCTGAAATGTCTGAGGTGCACATCACTTTATGAGAGTGCTTCCTTCCTAGCTTCCTCACCGGGACTGGGCAGCCCCCTGGGCAGAAGCAGGCACAGCAGCAGCCAGTCCGACCTGACAGGACCCCCCAGCAACTCCTCCGGTCTCAGCTTCACAGCCTGCATGTCCGACTTCTCGCTCTACGTGTTCCATCCGTATGGGGCTGGCAAGCAGAAATCCACAGTCACTGGCCGAACCCCAGGACCCCTGGGTAGGGTCTGATCTGCCTAATGAAGACAGCCATGTTTCTCAGAGAACTGGAATGCGTGACGAAATTGGTGGAGGCACTGGGGTTGTTATGTTGATGGTGATGTGACCAGTGTAGATAGTTCAGGTCAGAGGTATCAAACTGCAGTCCTGGGGAGCAGGAGCTCTGTCTGTCTTAGTTCTTTCCCTGTTCCACCACAAATGATTCAGCTCAAGAGCTGTATGGTAGTTAGTACAAGGAGTTGAATCAGATGTGTTAAAGGAGGGGAAACCCAATAATGTGCAAGGTTCCGGCCCTCCAGGACTGGAGTTTGACACCTGTGATTTCAATCAGCTGTAGTTATTTTAAATAATATTTGTGGTCATATGTCGCTGTGGTTACTAGGGGGGGTTCGGTACCAACCTTAGATTTGGGCTCCTGGTTCTGATAGGATTGGCAGTGGTGGATAGTCTCTTACATCTCGAGGGCCGTATCTGAAAAGTTGAAGCCCATTAGATGCGGCTTTGGTGCTATTGTTGGCTGTTCCCCCATCCCACTCAGGCTCAGTAGATGAGGAACCCTCCTCAGTGACTGGAAGAAAAGATTCCCTCAGCATCAACCTGGAGTTTGTGAAGGTCAGTCTGTCCAGGATGCGCCGCACTGGAGGGCTCACTTTCATCGAGAGCTTTGTCCCCTGCAAGGGGGGGAAAATGGACGCCACCCTCATTAACATCTCAGGTACCCACATATCAAATTGGTATTCAACTTCCCAACCCATGGCCGAATTTAGTATCGGTGGTGTAGCTTGACATGTGATATAACTTCATTGAAAGTCATGTATGTACCAGTATGAATCTGTTGGTATTCCCGGGTTGTTTCCTGACATGTCCTCATTCTTTGAAACATTCCAGCCGCTCAACACTTACCATTCTTCCACAGCTGTGTGTGATATTGGCTCCGCCTCCTTCAAATATGACATGAGGAGGCTGAGCGAGATACTGGCCTTTCCCCGGGCTTGGTATCGCCGGAGCATTGCACGCCGCCTCTTCCTGGGAGACCAGACCATCAACCTGCCAGGTGAGGAACCCAGCGCTCACTGCCATTGGTCCACATTCCTTATGGCAGGACACGCCCACAAGTATTCATGTCATATGATAGGTTGAAGGAAGACAGTTAAGAACTAAGGGAGTATAGTATCTGTACCAAAGCCAGCACTGCAGGGATCCATTGGAGAGACTGGTTATAGAAATGTGTCTTCCCTCCTCGTTATTGCCAGCATCAGGCCCGGCCACGCCCGATTCTGTGGAGAACGTGGCCCAGCACCTGTCGCCAGACTCCACACGGAAGGCGTACTGGAGGACCTGGGACCAAGCCAACCAGTCGTGCTCCTTCCAGCACATGCCCCAGTCGCCGAGCGTGTTCGGGGAACATTCCAGCAACATGTCTCCGGGGCCGCTGGCACACCTCAAATCCCCGGCCGCCGCCCGCTCCCGCAGCGTCTCGGACTCTTCTGTGCCTAGAAGAGGTGGGCTGCCATCTTTGCCAAAAGAACTTTTCACTGGGTTTTGGACAGATCTGTGGCCTATAATGCAGGGCACCAAAGAGGGGACACCTTCGCAATCAGTTATTGTGATAACTGAAGGTGATGCAACAGAAATTCTCTATAATGTCTTTTATTAACCAAAATGCATGTGCCTAGAAAAGTGTACATGTTGCTTCCCACAATCCTCCATGATGTTTCAGCTATTTTAAGTGGCAAATTGCAACATTTTATTTCCAGCTTCTTGTGTATTGTAAAGCATTTCCAAGTGTTCCATCCACATTGTCTCTGTGGGGGCTGAACCTGACCAGAGAATTTCACTGCCACACTGAGTATATACATAAGCAAAGTGTGTAAAATGGGAATACAGTAACATTTCCGTTTGATGCAGGACAACTATACAAATGTAAAGTCACTGATGGTTACTGAGAACCACCCATGCACCCTCTATGTGTGCATTGCAGATTCTGTCTCCAAGGTTGCCACGCCTTCCTTCAATAGGAACAACAAGGTGGGCGCCCAGCAGGGGGCACCGTGGGAGACGCTGGTGGTGTTTGCCATCAACCTCAAGCAGCTCAATGTGCAGATGAACATGAGCAACGTCATGGGAAATAACACGTAAGCTTTTTGCCTCTAAATGACATTTGCACACAATCATGTGATGCTGAAACCGCTCACTTGGGGAAAATCTTAGCCGGCCACCATCAGTTATACTTAGACCAGTGCATTCACATCACACGTGGTAAATTCCACTGTCACATCACACGTGGTAAATTCCACTGTCACATCACATGTGGTTGATCCCACTCTGCCCGTAACTATATGGCTCATGCTACAAGAAACAAGAAATCAGAGTTTCATCTTATTTAATTTTAAGTTGGACATCTTTGATCCCAGGGGGAAATTCCACATTAGTTACTGGTTCTGCTTACAGTCCTGCTGTGGATGTCCAGTCAGCTGTGTGAGCGATGTGTAGGTGTTTCTGAGAGAAAGCCTCCCTGCTCCTGCCAGGTGGACCACCAGCGGACTGAAGAGCCAGGGCCGGCTGTCCGTGGGCAGCAACAGGGACCGGGAGATCAGCATGTCCGTGGGGCTGGGAAGATCCCGGCTGGACTCCAAGGGAGGCGTGGTGGGGGGCAACATCGACGTCAACACCCTTGAGATGGTCTGTAAGTGGAATTTCAGTGGGTGTCAGGTTCTCCGCGCCTTGCATTGCACTGTACTGCACAAGTAAACCTTTGCTGTGTACCGTGTTTCCCACCACAAGTTGCACCGGAAACCTACTGCTTACCTTTCACTTTTTCTCACAGAATGCTCTGTAGATCTAATGGAGATAAAATCTCCATTTATCACTTTTTCCTCAAACATAGGAACCAGGACAACAGAATCCACTGGTAGGATTAAGAGCTAGATCCCATGGGATCTTATTAATATTATATCATCTGTGCAGAAATGTTGGTGTAGTTGTTGTAACAGTTAAATCACTGAAGGATCGATGCTGTGGTATTTCACGATACAGAGTCTAAAAGGCCGAGTTGGTTAACAGGGTTTGACTCCTACCCACATTCTGTTTAAATACTCTCCATATGCTGGCCAGCTGTACAACCTCTCCACATCACGCATGATGTTAGCCAAGCTGAGTCTGTCAACTTGGTTCCACAGCTCATATCTCCGAGCACCCCAACCAGCAGCCCAGCCACAAGATCCAGGTGACAATGGGCTCCACCGAAGCTCGAGTCGACTACATGGGCTCCAGCATCCTTATGGGCGTCTTCAGCAATGCGGACCTTCAACTGCAGGATGAGTGGAAAGTCAACCTCTGCAACACCATGGACACCAGCCTGTCAGAGAAAAGGTGCTCATCAGGCTACACAGCCAAGCAACTCAGCTTGTTCTTCTACAAATGGCTTTGCATCTCTAGAAGCAAAGGTGGTCACTGGGTCATTAGGTTATCAGATATTTCACACATTACCTAACTTCTTGTCTGGAGTCTAGGGGTAGGGAACACACATTCACATTCACTGACTCGGGCATGATCACACATTTCATTCAGTATCATAAACTTAATTCATGGCAAATAAATAATTTCTTATATATTTGTTTTGCCATTACATTCATCTTTATTTTAATGTATATTGTAAATATGTCAGATTCATGTTAAGTTTGTAGTTTGACATCAAAGTATAGACATTGCAAAATGCAGTTTGGAACACTTGCAGAAGCATTATAAAAGTACATAGTAAGCAATGGTGGCAGTTTGTTTTGATCCCAGATAACTGATCAGCAAAGTCTTGGCTACATGAAGGTGACTAAATGGTGTATTTGCAACATTCAGTTGGATAAATAAATAAGAAAAAGCTAACTCATGTCACTATTTCTGGCCTCTTTTCATTGAATATGTAGCATATGCATGAGACATTCACACCTGGCCAACCCCCTTTTATGGCGCTGATGGGGATGTACCTGGATCGCGTTTCACCGTTGCCTTGTTCATCAAATTACCATGCGAATGCGATTTGAATGCGCGCTAATGCGGCTATTTAGAATGTGAATAGCGATCTTCCGGTGACAGCAGTACTACACGCCCCCGATGCAGGTAAAACAAAGTAAGGTGACATGGTTTACTTTTTTGCCAATTTAATCTAATTTTAAAAACTTTAATACTTTCGACAATGGACGTTTTGAAAAGAAGACAGATTATGGATTTAGTCAGCATTTTTTTCATGTTTCTAAAAATAGATTTCAGCGAGTTATGAACTGAAATACACGAGAAAGATATGTGGCATCGCCGACGATGCTGTCGACCCCAGTGGGTTAAATGCCTGCAAATTTCAGACAATAAGCCATTTTCAACCTTGATTTTCTTCTCCTCCACTTCAGCGAGATCTTTGTCCATGGCGATCTTCAGTGGGACATCTTTCAAGTGATCATCTCCCGCTCCACCACGCCCGACCTCATCAAGATTGGCGTGAAGCTGCAAGAGTTCTTCACGCAGCAGTTTGACACCAGCAAGCGAGCTTTGTCCACATGGAGTCCAGTCCCCTACATGCCCCCCAAAGCCCCGGCTGCCAATGCTGAGAAGGGAAATACTGAGACGTGTACGTATCTCTGGTTTGTTCTGCCCCATCCTCAAGGGTACTTCCTGTAGGGTACCCCAAGGGTACGTCCTGTTCTCTGCAGAATTTGATTAGCACCTGATTAGCACCAGCTTTTTTCACAGCATGCCCTGTTCTACCAGTCCAAGATCAATGATCATCTGATGACTTCAGAGGAGCAGAATAAATAGTGTGAGGCCCCTGAGGAAGGTGTAGGCAGGAGTCAGTAAAGTGGAACTTATATGCTACTGGAGGTTGCATGACCAGGTTCCAGCAGGTTTTACAGTACCAGTAAAAAGTCTGGACATGCCAAGCCATCTGAAAAGGAGAGTGATAGAGTGCCACATCACATGACCTGGCCACCTTATCCAGCAGAAATAGTCTGACCAGAGAGTGAAGGAAAAGCGACCAATGAGTGCTCATCATATGTGGGCAACCTTCTGAGTTCCGTCCCACAGAGATTTATTAATTTACATAGCAGACACTTTTGTCCAAAGTGATAAGCATGCAAGGTAGACAATACATTAAAGCTATACAACACTATATAGACATAGCAAAAACGAAATGCAAATATTCAAATGAGAAGACAAAGTGCAACACAAGAAACCAAGTACTTGTACAGGTGTTTCTGGAACACACGGGTCTTGAGGCATTTCTTGAAGGTTGAGAGAGAACCGGATTACCAGATGTGGGTTTGTGAGTAATTCCACCATCGAGGGAACAGACATGGGAAAATACCTGTCCACCCTAATTGGTACCCCTCACCAAAAAAACAACCCCTTCGATTGTGGCATGTTCACAACACAATCAGGGTGGCACCCTTCACAACATCCCACAAATGGGATTAGCTCTTGAAGAGCATTGATGAGGATTTGCTGTAATATACTACAACATGCTTCAACTGAATTTCATCTGTAAAGCAGTTGTATAGATGGGTTGGGGATAAAAATCAAGTTGCTCTGACATCTCCTGGTACCTCTCTTCCAGACATGGACGCCGCTCACCATCGGCACTGGCCCAACGTGTTGAAGGTCATCGCCGGCTGCCACATCTCACTCTTCCAGATGCCCCTACCGGAGGATGCCGTGCAACTGGGGGGCTCCATGAGTCTCCATGGCAACCACATGACTCTGGCCTGCTTCCATGGTCCCAACTTTCGTGCTAAGTCCTGGGCATTGTTTCATTTAGAGGAGCCCAACATCGCCTTCTGGACTGAGGCTCAAAAGATATGGGAAGATGGTGTGTACCCATTAATGATTAGTCTGCATGAATTTCATTCACAAAGATCTGAAAATGCAGGGAATGATTTTTTTATACACTATAAAATTAGTGGTAGTAGGATTGAGTTGTTGGATTATCTGTATGTTGTTGTCTTGCATGTTCTCCAACTGTGAGTAAACCCTTATTCCTGCGAGAAAGCACAACCAATTGCAGTTTGTGTAATTTGCAACCGATCAGTCAACCCAGTTGTTCCTGTAGCACATGTCAGGTTATAGGGTGGGTTCTGTGCTGCTTTTCCTCCCCTAGGATCCAGCGACAACTCAACCTACATTGTGCAGACCCTGGATTTCCACCTTGGCCACAACACGATGGTGACCAAGCCTTGTGGAGCCTTGGAGAGCCCTATGGCCACCATCACCAAGATCACCCGGCGGCGACATGAGAACCCCCCCCACGGGGTAGCCAGCATCAAGGAATGGTTCAGCTATATCACTGCCATGAGAAATGAAGGTGATGAAACCTTTAATCAGAAGTAAACTAGAACCAACTCCTCACTGCTTTGGCAACAATTACACTGGAAAACAAAGATTTTGCTACCAGAGTAAAAAGAGCTGTTTGATACTATATTGAGTGTGCTTATTCCAAATCATAATTAGCCCAGCATGTCTGTATCTTAAGTTATACAAAAAATAATGCATAATAACTTATATGTTTAAAGATCTTAGGAATCTGTTGTTTGACTGCTGACATCAATAGGTCTGCCAGCCATTGAATGAACACTTCCCTGAAACTATTTCACAGACAAGTTTGGGCAGGTCAGCATGCTGATATCAGCACTGCTGAGTCTGCAATGACTATAAGACCAGACAAGTTTGGGCACACAGTTGACCAGTACAATGTAAAGCATAAGTCATTGGTCGATCCATAGAAAGTTTACCTTCCCCCACTCCATATAAAACTGGGCCTTATGAAAATTTTTTTTATATCAATGGATCATGATGGAAATGCTTTTCAGTACCTACGGGAGAAATTTGGATCAAGAAAAACTGATGCCAAACTGAAAGCAGGAATTTTTGTCAGACCTGAAATTTGCGATGTCATTCGTGGTACCACTTTCAGGACATTACTCAACCCACATGAACTTACTGCTTGGGATGCATTTGTGCTAGTAGTGCAAAGCTTTCTAGGAAATGAGCGAGCTGAAAACTATGCTGAACTCGTTAACAACATGCTGACAGCATATCAGAAACTCGGTAGCCGGATGTCTCTAAAAATGCACTTTTCACTCTCTCATCTGCATTTCTTTCCACTACATTTGGGTGATGTAAGCGATCAACATGGAGAGAGATTCCAACAAGATATTTCGCTCATGGAAACAAGATATCAAGGCCATTTTAATCCCAACATGAAGGGCGACTACTGTTGGTTTCTACAACGGGATACTACTACCATCCACAAACGCAAATGCTTTAAGCACTTTGTACCAAGTTTTAGTTTTGCGTAATGTACAGATTAATTTTTAAACGAGTTGACTTAACTTTAAATCCTGACGTGCTACAATAAATCTGACTCCAGATTTGGAATCAGCACACTTGATATAGTATGAAACACAAATTTTGCCAAATAGTAGAATTTTTTTTTCATTTTGTTGTCCTGTGTTATTCTCATTCATAGGCCCTGCATCAAATTGACTTCCTTCTGAGGGGAATATATATAGTCAAATATGGAATTATGTAATATTGCTATGGATTTAGCAGTGTATATCAAATCTAGACAAAGAGCAGTTTAGATTAGAATAAAACTATTTAGCGCTACAGTTCCATTCAAAAGTTTGAACACTCCTACCCATTGAATGGTTTATTTGTACTATTTTCTGCATTTTAGAGTAATTAAGAAGACATCAAAACTATAAAATAGTATATATGGAATTATGCACTGACCAAAAGAGTATTAAACAGACAAAAAATTATTTGTTGGGGGGGTGCAGCTTTCTTGGTGGGGACTCAGAAGGTTGCCCGTTCAAATCCCTGGTGCGGCACAGTGATCCCACCATTGGGCCCTGAGTAAGGCTCTTAACCCCAATTACTCCAGGGATTGGCTGATCCTGCTGTCTCCCCTACACCAGGTTCATGAGATACCTTTAGATGGTTTTCCAGGTGTCCTGAAGGAAGTCCCATGTATGCTGAACATTCATTGACCACTTTTTCTTTACTCCCTGGTCAAACTCCTCCAGAACCATTTCTGCTGTGTTTAGGTCAGGAGGCTTGGAGTGTCCCAACTTTTGACTGGTACTGTGAATTTGTAAGGGTTAGGGATAAACTTACCTAGTAAAGTCTCAGAGACAGTTGACTAGATAGTATTTTACCAGCATTTACATATTGAATAGCTAGATGAGATTACCTGAGATTTGTCCACTCTGACTTGATTTTGAATTATACAAATAATACACAAATAGTACTCTGAAACAGCTCTAGTCTTTGGTGGCACTAAAGTAGGTTCCTGCGTCTCCTCAGAGCTGAACCTCCTGCGGAACGTGGATGGCAGTGCCCCCCAGAGTAGCACGGCGGCAAAGACCTCCAGCCTGCTAAGCGGCTTCCGCGGCTCGTCCAGCTACAACCACGAGACAGAAACCATCTTTGCCCTCCCCCGGATGCAACTTGATTTCAAGTCCATCCACGTGCAGGACCCCGTTGAGCCCTCGCTCACAGGTAGGACCAGACAAGAACATCAGATGTCACCTGATGGGAACCTGGTCTCCAAATATGCTTTGACCAGTCCCAGTAGCAGGTAACCTTGCTTACTATTAAAATAATGAGTTCATTGAAGCAATAACATGCTTGACAGGAGACCCATGTCTCATGTTGATTGGGTTTGGTTGTACTGAGGCTTTTTGGAAGAGCCTTCTGTGGTTGTCGATAACCATAATCTTATCTTAATATCTCTTCACACACAGATACCAGCAGCAGACCCAAGGTTGAGTGCAGTGTGGTGACAGAGTTCACAGACCACATATGTGTCACAATGGATGCTGAGCTTATCATGTTCCTGCATGACCTGGTGTCAGCCTACCTGAAGGAGAAGGAGAAAGGTAATAGCACATATGGGTAACCACAACGAGCCCATGGTCTTCAGTCTATAGTTTCATAATGTACAGTTTAAATTTTTCGAAATTTGAAATTTAACTAAGAATCAGAGTCCCACACAAGCCACCCTGTGAAATATCTATTCATCCATCTTCCAGGCCATTGTGTCACATGATTAACTGGTCAAATACAGGGGTGGATCTAGGTCTGGATTTTTATTTTCTGTATCTGAACTATCCACCTCTGGACAAATAACAGAAAACTGAGATCAATTAAAAACTCTTGTCTTATGCAGCGCTCTTTGCCCCACGGACTTTTGCCACCCGCCCTGGTCAGAAGAGCCCTACCGCCCTCCAAGATGAATCCTCCACTTCCACCTCTGACAGGGAGAGAGAGGATGCCGTGAACTATACCACTGTCGACTGGAGAGAGTTCATGTGCAACACTTGGCATCTGGAGCCCACCCTCAGGTACGGACCCCCAGGTGGCCGATGAGATTCACAGGGAGGTGGGGTTACCCCCATACTCAAATTGTAAATGCAAGTCAGACACGTCAGTCCTTTTTCCCTGGTTTGTATGGTGTCCTTGGTAGAAGCCTTGGCATGGTGACACACTTTGCAGTCTATCCATACTGCATATCCAGTACAGGGTCACTGAGATGCTGAAGCACAAGTCAGAGGACGCCCTGCACCACATGCTAAGTCATTGTAGAGTCTATTTGAGTCAATACATGCAGTTAGACGGCTTGAAACCCCAGAAATTCATTACAATCATATTGAATATGGAGCTCGTAGCAGTGGCAGCATGTTTGTGAGGGATCGAGCCTTACACTGTCTCTCACTGCATATATACAGCAATATGCAAACGTCATTTATTGATGTTTAAATTCTCTTCATGTTGGTGTATTATGTCCGTTAAAGTGTGAGGTTAGCCATTTCTAATCATTTGCATCAGCTGTCCAATACACCCATGTAAATGTGGCATTTAGTGTTCGGCTAATCAGTACTTCATTAGGCTATTAAAATAATTAGCTGACGGTGAAATTTAGTGAGTACACGGAGCCCCTGAGATGAGGTTTGGGAACTGAAGCGGTGTTCGTCTAGCCATCCAGCAAAGTATCTGTCACTTTTTGGGGAACGGAGGAAATTCTTGTACATTTTTATTGTCTTACTGTTCATTTGCATATGGTCTAATGTTAATGTTTTTCTAAGCAAATATAAACTTACTAACCAGACAAATAGCTTTAAACATGTTTTTGAATGTACAAGACATTTGCACAGCACTATATACAGTATAGGGCTGGAACGATTATTCGAAGTAATCGACAATGTCGATTATAAAAATGCGTCAACGTGGAATTTTAGTGTTGACGCTTTGTTCAAATACTATGTAGAGGTTTTGTAACTGCAGTGCACTAAGTGATAAGCTAAGTGTATTGTAAGGAAAGTACTTTATCCCCTCAGGAGCACGTTCACACTGTCCTTTTAAGAATCGTGCAAGAAAGCCGTCTGCTAATATCTGAACTTTACTGTCCACCTGATGATCTCATCACCACTCCAGAGCTACAATATGTTATTTAATAATAATAATAATAATCAATTCTTTATTGTCCCTCATTGGGAAATTCTTTTTACGCCTGCCTATATGTAATATATATTTATAATATATACCGTTAAACAAGACCCAGACAGAGGATTCCAAGCAACCAGGTTTATTTGCGGTTAGACAAAGAGGGGTCACAATCCGTTCCAGAGTCGTTACTATAATCCGTCCGTACGAAGCACCAGCCAGAAGCCGAGTGTAGTCGAGAAGGAGAGATCCGAAGGTCGAAGACCCGGGGAGTCAGTCCAAGGACGCAGACACACGGAGGAGGGAAATCCACAAGGCACGTCACGGGGAGGGTGGAAGGGATGGAGGGCAGGCAGGAGGTAACTCGGGAAGGGACAGACGGACAGAACATAACTGTGGGAAGAACAGATAATTAGTTTGCTCAGTAACGGCATGCTAACAATACCTCGCACCAACCTGCTGCCGGTGTGAGGTGTAAATAGGGAGTCCTACTAATTGTTGTTGTCGTCACCAGGTGGGCGTGACATGAATTCTTCCATATACACTTACTACAGAAAGTCAACCACCTTCCGCTCATTTTTCTTCAGGTTGATATCCTGGACTGGGCGAAAAATTGACCCCGTTGGCGTGGACTACATTCTACAGAAACTGGGCTTCCATCACGCAAGGACAACCATTCCCAAGTGGCTCCAGAGGGGGGTGATGGATCCCCTGGACAAAGTCCTCTCTGTTCTGATCAAGAAGCTCGGCACAGCTCTGCAGGATGAGAAGGAAAGGAAGGGAAGAGACAAGGATGAACACTGACACAAAGACCTCAACATTCCTACACATTAACACACAACTTAAGCCTGAATGTCAACTGTGAAATCACTACTATATAAATCCAAGTTTACATCGACCTCTGAATATATTTTTCATTACTCTAGTGTATGTTTTTCCACAAACACTACTAAGCACTGGACCATGTGACTTTGACCATCTGTAGATGTTTACTATAGTGCATGCTGCCATATGACAGTGTTATGTATATTTTGAACAAGAAAAGGTTGAAATTATCTGTTACTGCTTAAAGTTAATTTCTAAATGATATTCAACAGACTAATGTACATAAAATGTGCATTGACTAATGTGAATTTAAATGGTTCTGATTTCTAACGTGCATAATATATGCGTTGCCATTACATGCATGTAGTTGGCCCGGTGATTTTAATGAATTGCATGTTTCCTCATTTTTCCTGCCATTCTGATCCATTGAATTGGAATACGAGTGTCTCCCATTCACAACTCATTCTGTGTTCTGAGCCAGGGGTCCTTGAGGCGTACAAAATGGAACACAAAATTATAGCAACAAAGCTTTCAAGACACAGGGCGTAACTTTGAGTTGAACATTGTGGGGGTTGGGTTCTCCACTCATTTTTTGATTGTTTGGTGGGTGGGGTTGTATTGGCCGGTTTTGATTATTGGGGGGGGGGGTTACAACTATGAACTGCTGAAGTGGGAGGTAGCATTCTTGAGGGCCACCCATTCAATGAGGGCTTGACAGTATATGACAATGCACAGCATTGACCCCATGCATTAACCCCATTTCCATTTCCTGGCATCAGGGGATCAACCACAACCCCTGCATTTAAAGGATTTAAATTTAATTTACTGAACTGATCTTGGCACAGCAGCAGACACCTATAGAGTCCCACCCTTAAGGCAAAGAATTGCTGTTCTTTCACCTTGCTGAATATGCAGCTTCATATCAGGTGTTGTCGGCGGCGGGGGGGGGCTAACCAGTGCCATGAAACATCAAAGACAACCACAGACTGAGGATTCCTGCCACAGCGTAGGTGATTTCCCCTCCACACAGGTAGATGCCGTGATACCCAGAGGGCATTCCCCATGTCCCGACTTTGGGCCTTCTCACATACTCCTCCATCATGTCAGGTACTGCTCCTTGCTTCTTAGTGAGAAATTCAAAAGAGGAAGTGGTGAGTGAAATAACTATTTCATCTCCACAATCTCCACAAATGCAGAGTACACCATCTTCAGCATATCCCAGGGCTCTCCAAAGCTGGACCTTGACTGCAAATCCGGGTCTTGTTTTCGGTTCAGGTAGTTGCATAATTGCAGATTCTGAATGGGCACAGAGGCTTTCCACCTGGTTCACAGATGAAGGAAGGTGCTTGGACCTTGACCGAGATTTAAGTAGCCCTGGTATATCCTTCTGCTGTCAGTCTTGAACCTAGAGCAAACGCTCAATCCACACCACCCACAGTGAATGGAGTTTAGCTTTCAGGTCACATACTGCACCAAAGTGTAAGATGTGCCTGGACCCTCCTCCAAATTAAGACACTTTGTGGTTCTGGGCTATGTACATGCATCTGGGCTATGTACACGCAGGAGGAGAAACACAGCTACGGATTTTGCATTTATTGGTTAAAAGCCCCTTTTCTGTACGTCAAATTCCCAGGCCAAAGGAAATGCCCCTGCTCTCAGTGACATTGATTCCAGTTCCTTAAAGAGGCCTTCCATCTTTGGAATCTATAGAAATGGTGTTTTTAGAATGGCTGCCAGGTTAATTATCCAGCAGGCACATTATATACACCAATGACAAAAGTCTGCTTAATGTGATGGGGCCTTATGTTTTACAGTGTTTTCACCTATCTGGTTCTGATGATATGCACGTTCCTGAGACCTTTTAAAACACCTGCTAATGATGCCCTTATAACATTATAATGGAAGGCGGTAATTGTTACTATGACACAATATTTCTGTCCGAAAAATGTGACCGGATATTCTAAAATACCACCTAAATATAGTGTCTTCAGCATCACTTGCTCCTAAGCTTAGCAGACGTGACTGCATTAAGCATCTATGTGAGTCCAGGACATGTTGGGTAGATGGACATTGATGATTTCCTTCTGCCTCTTCGAACAAGTCGGATACCGCTCGGCAGGTGGGTATATACGGTGGTTTGCTACCTGGCCTTGAAGCTGTAAGATTACCAGTATTCGGAAAACTGCAAACACAGACACATTTCATAGCGTGCTGTAGCGGAAAAATTCCAGCATAATAATACTCATAATAAAGCATCTGCCCTCGTAGGAGGTCACAACACCTGCCCCGTAAATGATGCTCAGGTTCTGCTAAAATGACTCATTGCAGGAAATTAACTACTGTTCTCCCTCCTAAACATTTCCTACACCTTTATTAGATACTGTGTCAATGGAAATGGTGGGGAAAACTGAAACTGACCTATATTGATGGTCAAGTGTTATAGGGCATGTAAGATGCACAGCCCAGTCTAATCGATTAGAGATTAGCGTAGATTGTCTTTCATGCCAAGTGTAGCCATAATAGTTTGCCTAAAGCAGTCCCCTCACACTATCGGCAAACAACCTACAGTAAATCACATTATCTATAACTTTTCTGGTCATGATTAGATTGTGGTCTTCTACAACTAAGTCTATTTTCCAGTAACACCTCATTTGACGGGGCACAAATAATGTAGCATCGTGCTATTACTTATGTATTAATTAACCACAAACTCTTAGTTACATAATGATAATGTTAATGTTAATTCATCATTAATAAATTGTGACATCTTTTATCAAGCAGTTATATTTGTTACTATAGCTGTTAATTCTGCAAACCTTTGCAACTACTGAAGGAACTACTAAAGGAAAAAGTAATTTACAACACAATGTGAATAACACAAGTGAAATACTGATCTCATTTGTTGACCATCAATGTATTTTTTATTTTAAGTAGCGACTATATTTTTTCATGATTTGTTCACGATTTGTACTTAGTTATTACTAACTATTTTTGCCCTGTAAAGTATTACCTTTGTTTCCTTTATTGTTTAATGTGAGAATCATCTTCCAAGCAGATGTATGCATGACTCAATACGTACATAACTGAAAACATTCATAACATGCCTTACTTACTAACTTGCTAGACACATTCATCATCATTTTAATGGAATTTTTGGCCAAAACAGTCTACAACAAGAAATGTTCATATTTTCAAAATACAGACACTCCTCCCGTAACGACCTACCTGTTTACCGACTGCCTGGACTTAAGGCCAGTTGGTATTATACACTATACGAGAACTTTGGTTGTGGAAATGACAGAGCAGCCTTTCTATTCTGTTCTCTTTTTTCTGTTCCCTGAAAAAAGGTTGTATATTGTTTGTGGTAACAGACCTTTATTTTGCTATGCCAGATCAGTCTACACTGAACTTAACATCAACTTTTATTTCGATATGTTGCCTTTAATTTTGATGCATATGCTTTGTATTGTGGGACAGGGAACTTCCAGTACTGCGTAAATCATTGACATATGCAAGCTTGAAGTATTATGTCTTGAAAAGAAATGGCTGTAAGTTTTTACATTTTTTATAGTCACAGCAGCCAGTACAGCAGCCTCTCACGCTTTTCCATGGTGTCCCATTGATTGTGGTAGGTCAGTGTTTCCAGAGGCCGAGATCACCTCCCAGCCCGGATACTTCCCATTGCCTAGCCTCTCCTTCACCCTGGCCAGCACGGCGTCACTGTGCTGCTCCGTGATGAGCTGCTGTTGATCAAAATCCTGGTGGGCTTGATTGTCTGGCTCCGGACGTGCAGTGGCTACTGGCGCAGCGAGCTTCTCTTGATCCTTTGCCCAGCAGCAGCGATGGCAGCTTTCGGTGGTGGAGGGACTGAGAGACAGAGCATCCACATTTCTGTTCAACTTCCTGGGGTGATGTTGCACTTCAAAATCGAACTCCGCCAGCACTTCTAACTAGCGGGCCAGCTGGCCCTCCAGGTTGTGAATGTTTAGGAGCGACGCCAGTGATGTCTGGGCCATCCGCAACTGGATCCACTGGCCACAGAGGTAGGGACAGACGTGTTTACATGCAGGCACCATAGCCAGCAGTTCCCGTTGGGTTACGTAATAGTTGCACTCCTCTCGGGTTGACCATCGTTTCCGAAGATGTCAAGAGTTGTGCTGTCTTCGTTGGTGGGCCTGAGTGTGGCTGATGAGGCCAATTCCCGATGTACACACTCGAGGACAGTGAGGGCATTGGAAGGAAGCATCAGAGGTGGGAGTCGTTGCTTTCGAGGCTTTTCTGCTTTCCCTGGCGTTGGTTACCTGCTCTCATCTGCTGGATTCGAAGGCAATGTGGGCCAGGTGTGTTGTGCTGCACCACTTGATTCTGTCTGCAGCACATGCTTCAAGCTCCTTTGCTGGAATGCCACAGTATTTCAAGCTGTCCTTCATACGGTCTTTGTAGTGCTTTTTTAGACGCCCTGTTTCTGTGGCCTTGAGTCACTGCCCCATAGAAGACCTGGCGAGGAATGCGGGAGCTATCCATGTGGATCATGTGGCCTGTCCAAAGCAGCTGTGCCTTGAGGTATCACGGCCTCCACACTGCAGAGGCCAGCCCGGTGGAGAACCTCCAGGTTAGTGACCTTGTCCTGCCATCTGATGCCCATGATGGATCAAAGAGCCCCCGTGTGGAAGCGTTCAAGCTGCTTCAGGTGTCTTCTGTAAGGTGTCCAAGTCTCACATACATAAAGGAGGCTGGTGAGTACTACTGCCTTGTATACCTTGATCTTGGTGGTCAGCATAATGTTCTTGTGGTTCATCACACGAGAGCGCAAACAGCCCAGGGACTGACTGGCTTTGCTGATATGAGCTGCTATGTCCTTGTCAAGTGACCCATCTGAGGAGATGATGCTCCCCAAGTACTTGAACTGATCAGTGACCTTCAACTGAGTGCCATCAATGCAGATGATGGGGGGAATGACTAGGGCTCCTGGAGCAGGTTGATGGAGGACTTCCGTCTTGTTGAGGCTGATGGTGAGGCCAAACAGATGAGCAGCTTTGGCGAACCTGTTGAGAATGGTTTGGAGGTCAATGGTTTCGAGTGTGCCATGAGTGTACAGTCATCAGCAAACAGGGCCTCAAGGATAAGCCATTTGACAGTCTTAGATTTGGCGTTCAGCCTACAGAGGTCGAAGAGTGACCCCTCTAATCTGTACTTCAGGTAGACACCATTCTCAAGGTCCCGCACAGCATGGTTGAGGACATAGGTGAAGAATAGGTTGAACAGGACAAACAGGACCAGAGCTAGAACACAGTCCTGTTTGATGCCATTGGATATCACGAACGGTTCCAAAGTGTCACCATTGGAGACGACTTGGCCCACCATGCCATCATGGAAGAGACGGATGAGCTGGACGAACTTTCTGGGGCAGCCGAGCTTGGCAAGGATGGTCCACAGCGCTTCTCTGTTGACTGTGTCGAAGGTCTTTGTCAGGTCAATGAAGACAGCGTAGAGGTCCATGTTCTGCTTGATGCATTTTTCCTGGACCTGTCTCACTGTGTCGACAGTACTGCGTCCTGGTCTGAAACCACAATGTGCTTCTGGCAAGTTGTCCTCTGATACAGCGCTGATAAGGCAGTTTAAGAGGACATGTGCAAGAATCTTGCCAGCAATGGAGAACAGGGAGATGCCGCGATAGTTCCCACAGTCCACCTTGTTGCCTTTGTGCTTGAACAGGGAGACAACATTAGCATCTCTGAAGTCCTGTGGTATGGACTCCTCTTGTCAAATACTGACCAGGATGTTGTGAAATGCTTCTATTGCTTCAGGGCCTGCTGCTCTGTAGAGATCAGCGGGGATGCCATCCATGCCTGGCGCCTTGCCACAGCTGGTCTGCCCAATGGCTTTCTTGACCTCATCCAAAGAAGGGGACAAGTCAAGGTGGGCAAGTTTTGGTTTCCGCTCAACAGCATCAAGGGCCTCAGGGTCGACAGCAGAGGGCATGTTAAGGAGGTTAGAGAAATGCTCATGCCAGCGGTCAGTGATGCCTTCCCTGTCTTTCAGAAGTGTGGACCCATCGGCAGAGAGGAGTGAGGTGGTTGTGGGTCTGGGTGGCCCGTACACAGATTTTAGTGAACTGAAAAACTCTTTAGAGTTGTTGGACTTCATCAGCCTTGCGGTCCCACCACCTGCCCTGCATGTTCTCTCTTTGCGCCTTGTTCTGCAGGTGCTTGAAGTGGTCACGCTTCACTGAAGAGTTAATATTGTTCTGCCAATCAAGGAAAACCTTTCGTTTCTCCTTCAGCAGCTTGCAAATCTCAGCATCGTTTTCATCAAGCCAGTCTTGATGGGCTCGACTCTTTGGGTCTAGAACAGCCATAGCTGATTCAGTCACCATCTGCTTGTACTGGTTCCACTTGTTGGTTGAGTCACCAGTCAATGGTCCATGTGTAGTCAACATGGTGTCGAGGTGGGACTGGAACTGCTCCCGTACGTCGGGGCACTTGAACCTTGCTGTATTGAAAAAAGCACGGGTGAGCTTGGACTTCTTGCGATGTGTTGGTGTGATGCGGATGCTGAGCACAGTCCTAACCAGATGGTGGTCCGTCCAGCACTCAGCTCCACGCATGGCCCTGGTAACTCAGACCTCACATACATCCTGCCTGCGGACAATGACATAGTCAATAATATGCCACTGCTTGGACCTTGGATGCATCCATGTGGTCTTGTACTTGTTAGCCATCCTGAAGAGGGTGTTGGTGATTGTAAGACTGTTCTCTGCACACATCGACAGGAGAAGCAAGCCATTGCTGTTCATGCTCCCCACACCATGGGCACTTAGCACTCCCTCCCAGCTTTCAAGGTCACGTCCAACTCAGGCATTGAAGTCACCAAGTATGATCAGCTTGTCACTTGCCGGAGTGTCCTTCACAAGAGAATTCAGGTTCTCATAGAACGCTTCCTTATCTTCCTCACGGCTCTGGAGGGTGGGGTGTAGATGCTGATGATGGTGACGTGGCATGAAGGCGCTAAGGGGAAGCAGAACTTCATGAGGCACTCATTGATGCCTGTGGGCAAGTTTGGGAGCTGCTGCAGGAGAGTAGTGCGGATGGCAAAGCCCACTCCATGAATTCTGTCCTCGTTTTCAGCTTTTCCCTTCCAGAAGAAGGTGTATCCACCCTGTGGTTCGCAGATTGACCCTTCATCAACAAGTCTGGTCTCACTAAGAGCAGCAATGTCAATCCTGTAGCAAGATAATTCCTGTGCAATGAGGGCTGTCCTTCTTTGTGGTCTCGCTGCATCATCTCTATCCATAAGGGTGCGCATATTCCATGCACCTAGAATAAGTTTTCTCTGTCATTGTTTTCGACCACATCTAAGGGTTAGCTGCCAGCCGCGGCATGCTGGCCAGTTAGCGTGTAGGGCAGACATTTGTTTAGGAATCCTTTTCTAGTCCGTTACCTTGCTAGGGTGAGCAGTGCTATCACCTGAAAAGGGCTGCTCAGTCGTCTGGGATGCTGCCAAACTTCCTCGCAGCTCTGTTTCGAGGAGAGAGAGTGACCACTGGTCTATAGACCACCTACATGCAGGTTTGAGACTACGACTCCCAGTAGTAACTGCTACCTGTTGCTTTGTCCCTTGCCCATCGGCGCAGGACTTGTGAGGAATTTTGGCACAGCTTGTGTGTGAGAGCTTTTAAGTGGGAGGGTCGTTGCACAGGGATGATCCCACTCCCTTGGCCTCCAGCGTCAGGATCTAGTGGTACATAAAGAAGTCACAACTGGCAACTTTTTGGCTGCAGGAGTTGGCAGGATGGTGGCAGAGTTTACCACCTCACCTGATTTTCTGTCTGGGTTGACTCCCATAGCTTTCTCTCCTCCCGGAGATACCCACAAGGCGGTGGGGCTGGTAGCCCTGGCAGGAGCATGGTACCTGGATGTTTGGATTCAGAAGATTCTGAGTTTTCCCTTTTCCTAGACGGACAGCCTGCTATGGCTGACGAGCTCCGTCTGCCTGAGACTCATGGAGGCGGGGACATCTCTCTACCCGTACAGATGCAGAGCATTTGCCCACTGCCCACTGTTGTACTCCTACCAGGTAAGTAAATACACCACTATGCGCTCCTCTTTGGGCCCCACCTGTGACAGCACAGCGCCTGTCTCCTTGTTATTAGTGTCCATGTCCATGAAAGGGAGACATGGGTCCAAGTACGCTAGCATGGGGACTTCAGCGAAGCTGGTTAAAAGCCGTAGCACAGGTGTCCATCCATTGGAAACATTTATCTTCTTTGCAAGATGGTACAGCGGTTTTGCAATGCTGTCAGAGTCCTTTACAAAGTGCCAATAGTAAGACACCAGCACCAGAAAGTGACGCCTCCTTCACGTTGGACAAAATCGACAAATCCCACCTCGCTGCCATCTCTTCTGCTTCGGTAGCTACCCTCCTTGCTGACAATGTGGCCCAGGTAGTGCATCAGGTGCGGGAAGAGGAAGCACTTCCGGGGGTTCAGCTGTAATCCTGCCTCCCTTATTGCGGAGAGTTTTTAGGTTGTGGATTGCCTGGGCAAAGTCAGTGGCGAGGACCAGCAGATCGTCGAGATAGACAACACACTCGATTTGGGCAACGTGGTACAGGACACACTGCATGAGCCTCTCAAATGTGGCCGGAGTGTTGCAGAAGCCGAACAGCATTGACCAGAAGTGCCATACTCCGTCGCAGATGGAGAAAATGGTCTCAGGACAAGCTTCTTGGGCCAATTCAACCTGCCAGTAAGCAGTCCAGAGGTCCAAGGTGCTGAACTATGACAACCCAGTGAGGTAATCCAGTGTGTCATCAATGTGTGGCAGTGGATAGGAGTCTTTCCTCGTTACCGGGTTCAGCAATCTGTAGTCAACACAGTAGTGCCACGACCCATCCTTCTTGGCAACGAGGACTGCCGAATCCACCCATGGGCTGTCAGATGGCTCTATGACTCCTGCCACTGCCATCTCTGCAATGTTGCTGTGCTCTGCCATATGGGTCACTGGTGACCTTTCCCCAGCTGTTGTACTGTAGGTTGCTCCCTTCCCAAATTCATGTGCACGTTGTCCTCCTCTGCTGATAGCCGGTGCTGTTGCGCTGGAGGGCCACTACATCAGTGCCGAGGTAGAGCGCTGCTCCCGGCATGCCAATCATGGCCCCCAGCTAAACCAGCAAGGACAGAGTGATGATGCAGGGTCAAAGATATGAGCAAGCAAGACCTCCTTCACCACTGTGTGTCTGGCCAGCTGGATTCAAAGCTGCCTCTTGCCCCTCATAGCCATGTGCATGCCAGTCACCAACGTCAGCTGCACATCAGTCATCCCCCAGCTGGTTGGTGCAGCCCGGCCAGTGCCTGGTAGTATGCCTGGGCGAATCAGGGTGATGGACCCTGTGCCCACCAGGGCTTGGCGAGGTGTCTCATCTACCAGGCATTCGAACATACAGAGCATTTACCTCACCAAGTCGGACCACTCCGGGTGCAGCTGTTGGGGTTGAAGTTGCGTGCTTTGTGAGTGGTGTCCCCCTTACAGCACCACCCACCCAACGATTCCCGGTTGCTGTTTGGGACATGGGTGAGTGCTGGAGCAGGACAGTTGTGACCGAAGTGTGAGGTTTCTCTGCAGTGGTAGCAGGGAGCAGCGGCTGTCGGGCGACATCTCTGCCGTGGCTCTATGTGGGGGGTGTGCACGCTCTGTCATTCTTTGCTGTCAGAGCCCCCAGGTATGTTAGAGCTTTAACAAATGCTGGGAGAGTCAGCTCTTCATGTGTGTCCCTAGGGAACTGCGGGTAGCCTCTCCGCGCCAGGATGCAGAGGTCTGCCCCGAGCGCCACCAGGGTTTCTCTGTCCCGCCTTTGCCAGTTTTCCCATTCTTCCTGCTCTGCCTTCACTGACTGGCACGAGCTGAACCATTGCTCCAGTGCCTCCACGAGAGCAGTGAAATTTTGCTGATCATCGGAGGTCAAGCTGAGGAGAGCCTGGTGCGTTTCCAGTGCCAACGCTGTCTTTTCATTACTCCAGGTGTTG
This sequence comes from Hyperopisus bebe, assembly GCA_026777045.1. Classification (NCBI taxonomy): domain Eukaryota; kingdom Metazoa; phylum Chordata; class Actinopteri; order Osteoglossiformes; family Mormyridae; genus Hyperopisus; species Hyperopisus bebe. The sequence continues at coordinate 5,046,555 of JAODJW010000050.1, forward strand.
TGCTGGGCTGCCAGACACAATTAATCAACATTGACGCGTTTGTTCAGGGTTTCACCATGAGATGCTGTTTATTTCACCTGTACCAGGTGTACTCACAACCCAGTCACACTGCTCACAGTGCCCATCGTCCTGCTTAATCCTGACACAAACAGTGGGCACACATAGGTATGCAATATACAACGATTACAACTACACTACATATTGTCATTTTTAGTGCTGTGAAGCACTTTGGTTCAACTTAGGTTGCTGTAAAGTGCTATATAAATAAATGTTGGTTGATTGATTGATTGATATGACATCACAATACATTATTGCACACACAAAGACTATAGGGAACTATTTACGGCATCAGTCCGACCTGCTGTGCTGCCCACTGGTACACACATACCTCCAGCGCTACAATACTCTGCAGTGCCCACAGAATTATGGAGGAGGACAAAGGTAATCAAACTGTGAGATGGGCCCCCCAAGAGGGGTGCAAAGGTATTACGGAGGGGGGAGTTGTGGGTGAGGGGAATAAAGGTCAAATATATCAGCCTTATGGGGTCCCAGTGTAGGCTAACAATAACACGTCACAAACAAACTCCATCCTTTATACATATGCATTTACTTTCTGTCATTCTTAATGTGTTAAATATCTGAAGTATATTATATTATATTATATCATATTACATTATATTATGCAATTGGCGGGAGGCGGAGGCTTGTGGCTGGCAGTTATTAAACGGGATCAAGGCTAGACGAAGGACAAGAAAGAAACATTTGGTAAATCACATTAGATTCCTCAATACTTGGCACCGGATGCGAGTTTGTGGAGCTCGTTTAAGGAGCTGCACACAGATGCAGCTTATTTCCGCTGATCAGCTGGGCAGCTTGTAGACTGGGCGTGATACTGAAGCTGGTACATAATCTCCTTGCTTGTATCTTTGCTCCATTTCAATGCTGCAGCTGCAAGAGTTTTTAAATAAATAAATAAATAAATAAATTACAAATGAGCAAACACGATCTGTAGTCCTACTCTAAGCCAGTGTATTAGTACAAAAAAATAAATAAATAAATAGAAATCAAAGTTTATATCCCTTGTACATCCCAGCTTTGCAGCACCAACTGCACCAATCAGCTGCAACATTAAAACTATAAACTGATTTTAATGTCATGGCTGATTGGACTAGTTGCCTTGAGGAGACAATCAAGTTAAATTGGTTACTAGCTAGTTACTAGCACTGTTATGGTGGGGCATGGTGAGTGACAATACACAAAGCAACTACAGGCAAAGGGGGTCTTATTGGAAACAAAACTCAAAAAGGACCACAAGGGGGTGACACCACAAACATAAAGGCAAACAAGAACTAATGACACCTAAAACTGGAACACAATGACTGACCGAGGAACAGAGCAAAGGCAGGCAAACATATTGGGACACACCTCATAATGATTGAATTCAGGTGTTTCATTCAGACCAATTGCCACAAGTGTATAAAATCAAGCACCCAGCCATGCAGTCAGGGTTACAAACATTTGAGAAAGATTGGGTTGTTCTGAAGAGCTCAGTGAATTCAAGTGTTATACTGTGATAGGACACCGCCTTGGAAATATGTCAGTTTGTGATTTTTTTTCTGCTAGATATTCCACAGTCAAATATAAGTGGTATTATTGTGGAATTAATGTGGAAGCATTTAGGAACCACAGAAACTCAACCACATAAAGTAACAGAGTAGGGTCTCCAAGTACTGAGGCACATGGTGTGTAAAAGTCACCAATGCTCTGCTGACTCAATAACTGCAGAGTTCCAGAATTTCTGTGCCATTAATCCTGCACAAAAACTGTGAGCCAGAAATGTGCTTCCATGGTCGAGCAACTGCATGCAAGCCTCACATCACCAAATGCAATGCCAAGCATTGAATGTAGTGGCATAAAGCACACTGCCACGGGACTCTGGTGCAGTGGAAATGACAAATCATAATTCTCTGCCTGGCAATCTGATGGATGAGTCTGGGTTTGGTGAATGCTGGGAGAACATTACTATGCTACCATTTCAATCAAAAGAACCTTGGTTTCACTTAAGCACTGAGTTCTTGCAGCATGCTGATTGGTCAGTCTCCCATGATCATGCATGTACTGCCAATGTTAATGTGCCACAGCAAGAGGAGTCTATCAGTCAAAGTAACAAACCAGTCAAATCACTAGAAGAACCAAACTGTTTAACCAGTTTTAAAGTCATGTGTATAACCTGGGGGGTATTCCAGAAAGCTTGGTTAACTTGCCATTTGGTAAATCATAACCTCTGGGTTGATTTACCCCAAACCCACATACCACGAGTATGTCGGTTCCAAAACACCTGAGAAGAGTAAGTTTAATCAACCTCCTACTGGTTACTCAGAGTTAATGTGCTTGCACGGTGCATGCATAAAGACGTTTTCAACGGATCGCCGATTTCATGACGCAAAATGGAAAATCAAAGTGGAAAAAAAGAGAGCGGCATACTTCACAGAGGCAGAGTTGGAGGTTTGTTTTAATGCACGCATATGAAGAATTCAAGCCAATAATAATGGAAAAAAAGCAAGACGGCTACATTGGCTAAAGAGAGAGAGAGTTGGCTTGGCAAAAAATAACGGACAGAGTAAATGCGTGAGTGTATTAAATTGCAAATTTGACATCGC
>JAODJW010000050.1:5104633-5129288 GCA_026777045.1 Hyperopisus bebe
GGAATCCATACTGACTACAAGATGGGCTAACCTGTCAGCCACACTAACAGCTCTTCCAGCAGCAACCCAGCTTTCCTGGTTGGTCTCCCAGCCAAGTACTGGCCAGGCTCAAAGCTGCTTAGCTTTAAATGGGCTCGACAGCAGGTAGCATGACTGCTGATTACACAGTGCAATGAGTGGACTGTTAGTCTAAGTGGGGCAATTTATGACTTGGTCCTTGCTGTGTATTCATAGAGATATTGTAAATTAAAAAATAGCAATTGTAATTATTAATTAGTAATAATTAAAACCCCTTTTGTATGGAATCCTAGTTAGGTCCATACATTTACCTTAAGTCACAAGTTGGATGGCTGCTTTTACTCTCTTACAAAGCCTATGGATCTGTTAAATGTAGTAATGTATGCTTTTTAAATGACATGTTCAGTCAGCACAGAAATGCAAATTGTCAAGAATGGCCGGCTAGCAAATGAATCCATGGCTGAGAATGCCGATAGTGATGTAAGTTACGTATCTTACCTTAATTTACACAGACTTAAAATGGTTGTATGAAGTTACAGTCGCTCAATTTAGTGACACAATGACAGTCTCGTGGATTTGCAATTAATTGATATTCGTCCTGTTTCTTCATGCTCATATCATTCATCTGTATATCAGCATTTTATATTGAATTTCTTACAGTAGTAGGACCTGTTACATTTTCTTGTTTCCCGTTCATTAAAAAACTGCAATTCAGGTTTTTGGATAAGTGGTATCGGTTAAGGAATTTGGTTGTTTATCAGTGTTTGGAATACAATAGCTGGAAAAGACCAGCATGTCGCTTCCTTCCTTATCATCTGGTTGATTTCAGGAGTGCTGATGAACCTTGAAGGTAGTTTTTATGTACTTGTATGTGCATGAGAGTGCTGGGCTTTGATTATATGTGTTTGTTTTCAGATGTCGGTGTATGGGTGCAGGGTCGTCCGCTGTGAGCGCCATGAGGGGCTGCAGCAGCTGGTGACCCTGGCAGCCTCTGCACGCTCTTTCCTAGGCCCCGATAAAAGGTACAAGTTCGTGGTAGATGAGGATGATGGTGGGTCCAGTCTGGCGTGCTCTCCCCTGCGTCTGCTGCAAAGCATGGACACCGGCTGTGCAGCAGCGCAGCTGTTCCTCGAGACGGTGCAGGCTCATCTGAAAAGCTTCCACACGGGGTCAGTGACCCTGGTGTTTATGGTGGGGGCGTGGAGTGCGGCAGCTCTGGACTGCCTCCGTGAAGGTATCCCTGTGCATGATGTTGTTTCGTCCATGACTGAGGGCCTGGAATCGTGCTCTGAGGCCTGTCAGATGAGTTGTGTGTCCCTCAAGGAGGTTGTTCACCTTGGTTGTGGACCAAGAAGGCAGGGGAATTCAACAGCTGCTTCTGACCAGGGTTCTGAAAGAGTATCAAATGGGTCACAGGGTATTTCTGTTGCTACTCACTTTTCTCATTTGCCAGTTCAAGGTGTAAGCAAGTCTAGATGCCTGGCTGGGAGATCTTGTCAAGATAACAACTTTCCCACAATGATTAGACACAATCTAAAACTGAGACACAGTAGACATTTCAGTCAAAAAGAGGAGACCACTGGAGCAGAAGCGGGCTGCAAAAGGTCAATTGAGTCATCGTTCTTGCCTCGGCACAATTTTGAATACCAAGACATTGCCTTCCTTGCAAATACTGTCTGCCATGGTAGTGATAGCTTAATGAAGTTAGTCACAGAGGCAAGCAGGATTCAAACAGAGAACGCAAGATGTGGAGATTTTAGTAAATGCGTTTTCGATGTCAGTAAACTGGTCACATGCTTGCTGCCTGGCTTCTCAGAGCAGTGCTCGTGTGTGGCATCAGGATTGGTCACATTTACGTCTGTGGAGCAGGCTTCCATAATCGATCGCCTGAAGGATCAAAATGTCAATGTCGCCCTCATCGGTGGAGATTTGAGTGAGAATTACCGCCATCTTGGCTACAAGAAGCCCTCTGACATCAGAAACATCGGCGTAAGTTTGAACCCGATGAAGCCAAGCAGGGGAGATAAGTGGGTGGCCGATGTTTCAGAAATGCTGCTGCAGCTGAAGGTGAACGTGCTTCTGGTGAATGGGGTCGTGTCTGAAGATCTCGCTGAGGCCTGCTTCCAGCAGAACATCCTCATCATTGAGCGGGTGAAGCCCGGAGTTTTGAAGGACTTCGCCAAAGCGACAGGAGCAATACTGGTGACTTATGCCACTCAGTTGTGTGAGCTTTGTGTCGGTGGTGGCGTGCAGGTGACCTTCTGGGACGGCCCTGGTCGGAGAAGATCAAAGAGACGCAGGGCTGTGGGTGTGAAAATCGGGGCAGTCGGATCGGCGCTGGTCACGGTGGTCATCGCGAGTGCCGTGCAGGCCAAGCTGCAAGCCTTGGAGGATCGCTTTTGGGGTTGTGCTTACAGGCTACACCATGCACTCCTAGATGGGAAGCTCCTTCCGGGAGCTGGCGTGACTGAAATGCTTTGCATAAAACACCTCCTGAAAGCAGCTGAAGATAATGTCAATCAGGAGCATGACAGCGGAATGGCGTCCACATATGCTTCAAGGGGACGCAGTCCCTACAGCACAAGCGTATTGCAGCGCATGTCACGTGGCTGGGTGGATTACATCGCTGTGCTGATGTCCAACACCGGCAGGTGCTCGTCAGAGCTGGAAGCCTGTGCAGTCCTTGGGCAAGAGCTGAGGCTTGAGGCTTCAAGGTCAACCCGGCTGAGTGGCTTCTGGGAGCGGCCCTCAAGGCAGGCCATGGGTGATGGACAAACCCCAGCCATTTATGACAACGTAACTGTAAAGCTAGAGGCCTGGAGGAGAGCTCTGGACTTGGTGCTAACAGTGCTCCAGACAGATGTGAAGATTATCACTGGCATCTCCAGCACCGATGTACAGGGGCTAGAGGATTTTCTGCTGCTGTAAATCTAATAAATAAAGCATTTTATATAGTGAATATGTCAGATTTTTAAAAAAATTTTCCAACACCCAAAAAATGCGTTTTTCATGGACAGGATTTGACATTTGCATTAATTTACAAAAGACAGAACACATAATAGTCCTACGTCAGATTTAAAAATATTTTATCATCTGTTCGTATTTATTATATAAATGCCAGCTAAACGTATTCATGATTTGTATTGGTTTTGATTTGAAACTTATTAATTGTAGAAAAAGACAGGCAGGTTGACAGTCACAAAATTAATAAAACCACTTCCTGATTATTTTATTAGATCCCTTTGAATTAGGAAATGATTAGAAGTCCTAGGAAATCCATGTCATGTTGGGCTCCCCTGTTACCGTAATTTCACTTTGGAATCATTTTGGCCAATAGAGGGAGACAAAGTTGTGATTTTGTGCAGAGCAGCTAACATAAGCAGAACACAAACACAACTTGTGGACCAGTAACACCGAATAATGATTACAACCTAGAGACGCTGTTGAATCACTCAGGGAATATTAATTGTTTTGTTTCTGTAGTGCTGAAAGTCCTCAAAATTCTGTTAGTTTCTTTTGTTGTATTTTGTGTTGATAATGGTTAAATTGAATGCTTTTTTGTGATAAATGGTAACTGTTTTTAGTTATGAATTCAGTGGCAGATTGATCATGATGGCTAATTACAAACTGGGGTGTTGTAGAGTTTAACAGCATTTTATCTGTATAAGTCACTAATGTTGACATACTTTATTTACTAAAAGTATATGTGGCTCCAATTAGTATTAATATCTGCTAAATAGAATAAATAGCAAATGTCTGGTAAATCAAGAGGTAAATTGGAGTGTTTCTCCTGAAAATGGAAATCTGGAGTAAGGTTCCCTTTTTGATGAGGTGGCATTATGTGTTGTGGCTTGTCTTTGCATAATTAAAGCACTTTTATTCATGTCTGGGCATATTATTACAAATTCCACTAGTTTCCTTTTTTATCCATTTTTTTCAACAGCTTGTCTCACAATTTTTCCTATTTTTCTTTTATGAAAATGATGATAAATCAAGAAATTGATGGTAAATCTGAACTATTTTAGTACAGTTAAAGGATTCAATGTGCCAGAGTCTTAGTTAAATTCTTAAGTAAGCATATTAAGAATACTTCTTCGATGCACAAAGATTTTCTGATATTAAATGAACATTCTGATGTTGCCAAGTCAGTGTTTATGTTTTGCATACTTTGGGGATGGGTGTGGTTGGAATATTCAGTTGTAAAAATAAAATAATTTGGCTCCGTTTTACTGAGGAGGACTGTTACAGATGCATGTGGTTAATATAAAAGGGAGCTGATGGAATCCCAGTCAATCACAGTGCACAGGCCCCATACAACATATGGAGAACATGCAAACTCTACACACAAACGTTCATGTTTATATAGCACAATTCACGACAGTTGTGTGAAGGTTCTTTACATGGATAAAGGTAGCTTTTTATTCACAAGATGTAGGAATAACATTCTGATTTCGCTTTTGAGAAAAGGGAGTCAAATGCTGATACTCGGCCTTCCCTGGTGCTGCTATTTGAATAGGAGTCGATGCAGAAATGACAAGGTGAGAGACATGCGATGGTGCCCATTCGCTTCCAGAGAGGCATGCGATGGTGCCCATTAGCTTCCAGAGAGGCATGCGATTGTGCCCGTTAGCTTCCAGAGAGGCATGCGATGGTGCCCGTTAGCTTCCAGAGAGGCATGCGATGGCGCCCGTTAGCTTCCAGAGAGGCATGCGATGGCGCCCGTTAGCTTCCAGAGAGGCATATGATAGTGCCCATTAGCTTCCAGCGCTTTCTTGTAATGTTCTTTGATTTTGCATGAAGGAACAAAATAGTATATGAGACTGGTGTATTGATGTATCTGCAAGGTCATGATGGGGACACCACATTTTAACAAGAAGTTCCACCCAGTGTTTAACAGCTATCCTGCCACGGCGCTTTCTTGTAATGTTCTTTGATTTTGCATGAAAGAACAAAATAGTATATGAGACTGGTGTATTGATGTATCTGCAAGGTCATGATGGGGACACCACATTTTAACAAGAAGTTCCACCCAGTGTTTAACAGCTATCCTGCCACGACCGCCCACGGAAACGTGAGGAACGCAGGACAACCTGATGGGCCCATGACGCGCATCACTTCCTGTGAAAAACCCGAGTAGTTTTTTTTTTTCATGAAATACTAGTCTTTTTATCAATCGCACGCTGACATTTGTTCGCATTCCAGAATTCAGCTAAAAAAGCAAACATTTATTTAGCATATTGTACTGTAAATAAAGCACTATCAATTTTCAAAAGGAAAGAATATACACATAAATATATACGCGCACACACATAGTGTACATTTCATCTTCCAACCAATATATTTCTTAGAATATTCTAACATTTATTGATAGTGTGTTTCTTGCATGTTATACTAAGAATCAATAGAAGAATAACAATTATGTACTGGGTTGTAGTTCCTTGCCATTTGAAATGCTAAGCAAGTTCGTGACAGATGACCATAATTGCTACTTCACAGCTGAATAGCTGCCATCAAATTAAGCCATCCCAAAAAGAACGTCAGATGTGCCAAACTCAATATTTGAAAGTCACAGAAAAACCACAACAGTCCACCAAACTCAGCAGGGATTTAACCCATTAAACCCTTACAGATTAATACACGACCACATCACAGAAGCTGACAAATTTTCAGTTCCTCACAGTGCCATTGAAGCACTTTTGGTTAAGAAAATAAATTTGTGATCTGATGGAGATGAGATTATCACTGAGTAGAATCTGAAACTATTCAGATGAACTGAGGATTTCAAGACCCATTGATAGATTTTCTTGACAGTGGTCAATTATTCTTCCAGTTTTTAGTAATGGCACATGAAGAGTTTGCATGTTCTCCCAGGTTGTGGGGGTTTTGTATGGAGCTCCTAGTGATCTCTGGAATCCCCCCCTAAATAGTGCATGCAGACCCAGATCCACGAGGTTCTGGAAGCACATGCTATTCCCAGCAGGCGTGGATCCTGACCCAGGAGCTTGCTTTCAGGGTTTATGTGAGTCCATCGTGGTCATCTTGTTTAATAACTTCTAAAAAAACTTCATATATTGTACAGTACACCCTAATCAGTGATTTCCTGATTGTGTCAATTTACTATTTGAGTTTCAGATGAAGATATCCCATTGACCTCTGTGTATTCTGGGTGTAGAGGTATCTGACCTAATAGCACCTTTTCTGTGTCTCGGTCACCTTTCTCTAGCTGTGATTATAGCTTGTAAATGACTCCTCTACAGCTATCAAATTGCTTACATCTGATACCTTCCCAAAACTCATCTGTCCTCATCCCTCTGTAGATATACCGATTTGCTTCTCTGAAAGTCTCTCCAAAACCACTCCTGTGTTGTCCAGCATGTGCTATGAAGCTCTTGTTATATGTCAGGCAGGCTAAAGGAAGCGCTGGACCACACGCGTGTACCTCCACCCAGACCTGGTGATGTCGGCCAATACCCACCCAGGACACCCAGGGTCGCTGTGGGGTCATGTGACGCAGCAGTGTTTACAAAATCACCCCCTCTCAGCTCTGGCACTGGGTTAGGTGAGCCAGTTTAGTGAAAGAAAGAAAGAGAGAGAGAGAGAGAGGGGAGGGAGGGAGGGAATGTTGTTTGGCACACGCAGGCGCACCGAGGACCAGCTGGGCAACATTATACAGACTCTAGGCTCTCATCCGACCAGCAGAGGGGCTGAACACTCCAGCACACAGTGAGCAGAGGCCAGATCCGGCTCTCAGCAAAACGGCCCTCAGCCTGTGGACGCCGTATAGAGCAGGCCGGGGGCTGGGGGGGCGGGGTGGACAGCGGTGGATGGGAGATGGCTGCCGGGGGAATCACCACACTCCCTGCCGCACCCGAAGACGGAGGAAGTGGCTCGTTCCTCCCCGGCACCTTCAAGGAACTCAAGAAGCTGTACTGTAAAAACGGCGGCTATTTCCTGAGGATCAACGCAGATGGGAGGGTGGATGGGACTCGGGAGAAAACCGACACTCACAGTAAGTGATTTCATTCGCTCATCCAAGTAAGCATAGCTGGGTATCAAAGCAGAGGGCACACACATACACCTTGGCTGATGCCATCTGTCCTGGGAAATCTGCATCCATAATTCATCTGCCAAAATGTATGTTCCCAGCAATAACATAAAAAGTGTCGCTCTACATTTAAAACTCATTCACATGCACTGACACCTCGCTAATATAAGTAATTAGGCTGTGTACTTTTTAGCGGTCAACATAATGTAAACAAGGGATTTTCTAGTGATGTGTGTCCTATATTTTGGTGTGGGCACACATGACTGTAACACGCAGTCTGAAAGTCTGATGATTATCACGGAAGCATTTGCTAAGCATGATGAAATGAGCTAGAAGACGGAGTAATGTATTTGTTCCTGACCTCACACACACACACACACACACACACACACAGCATTAGCCGCATCTGTCTCTAAACCAGATCCATCTGGTTTGTTCTGGAAGTTTGCAGCTTACACTCTTTCGGTGTGAATTTAGTGTGAAGGTTTATAAGAATATTTTAGTAATCTATATTTGGTTGCCTATATGATACTGAATAACATTTGTATAATGACAGTATAATGATTAGCAATGAAAGGAAACATCCTACTATTTGTTTGAATATGAACAGTTAATATCACAGTTAGTCTTTAATACGTTAGAGAAACCCTCACATATGTTCCTAGCTCTTATGTGTACGTTGACCTACAGGAAGTGCATTGTGGGAAAACGGGACCTTTAAAGATATTCTTTTAGGTATTGCAGTAGTTACAAGAGCCAGTTAAGCTTGTGGGAGAGACTCGCACTCCCTTCAGTGTCTTTATTAAGTTAGTGAAGGTGTTTCACAAGAAGGGAACTTTTCAGGCGCTCTCGTGTTTCTGGCCACAAGAGTGTCAGTGCTGCAGAGAAATATACCCACACACCACACTGACTGTTTTCAAGCACTCAGACCTCTTTTACCTGTAAGTGCATGAACGTGAAACAGATGGCAGAGTTTTGCTGAGGACACAGCAAGCAGAGATCCCAAAAGGGAAGACAAGGTATTTTAAACATTAATAAACAATTTAACATTTCTTCAGTACATTTCAATACATCTTGTTATGTGTTATCTGTTGCATTAATAAAAGGGAACTTGAACGTACAGGTTCTGTTTTTGCTGATTATAGGGCAAATAATTTTTGTTGATGGCCTGAATATGTAAATTTAATCTCTTAATAGAGATTAAATAGCATGCAGTGACACGTAATTTAAGAACGTTATGATGTTTCCTGGAAATCAGCTGTTTATCATCAGTTAGCAGTTGCTCAACTTCACACTGCAATTAGCTGTTTATCTTCTTTATCTTCTTTCCGATGCGTTTTAGATCCCTTCAGTTCCAAATCTCACCAGGGCCTTGGTTTGGAAGCCAAGTGGATGCAGCAATACGAAAGCTGTAATAGGAAAAGGATGTTAAATCAGAAAGTACTGTTTATTCATAAAACTTAGTCACAATTATTTTGCCTGAACGATGAGGCAGTAATGATGTAAAACAGGTCCACTATCATCTCCATTTTCTGTAGCAGTATTTGTGCAAATTGGAAATTGTCACTATTAGCCATATTGGCAACTGATGTTTTCCGTATATTGTTCTAAAAACATGCAATATGCCCCCCTTCCGTCCTTCCCCCTTCTCAAACCAAAAAAAGGTCATCTTCCAGCCGGAAGGCCTAACCTCATATGACGAACGAAAAAGGGGCGTTCGTTCACTCGTCCGTAACGGAACGCTTATAAGAGTAGGAGTAGGAAAAAGAAAATCGTTTGCGTGGGTGAAGCTGCAAAGAGCAGCCCGTAAGCAGCGCCTTCCCACAAGCTCCGTCCCCGCCGCCGTCGCTGCACTCAGCCTGCCTGGAGGAGCAGGTGACCCCCCGCCCGCTGACAGACATGTCCCTCGTCTGCAGTTGCCTTCTATCTGCCTCCTCTCAGTCCTCACGTGTTGGATGGAAATGATTAAACTGAGATTCTCTACCAAAGAACAAAGAAAAAGATAGTCACAACCTTCGGTCTTAAAAAAAAAAAAAGTAATCGTGTTAATTGCTTTCCTGTACTTGAATTAAAGAGAGGCTCCATAGATGAACTTTTCACCATGCCCTAGTATGTAGAGCTACATCACATTCTCCATCGGATGATACTTTGTATTCCAATATGTTTGATTCTTCCATGCTATAAATGTATATTAGTCACTGTAAAGCATTACAGATGGATTTGTGCGCACATTCCCAGTGACGGAACTGGAGCTGATCCCGTCCGCCAAGGCAAACATCCTGAAACCTCAACCCAAATGTGAAGTAGAGGGTCCTTCAGAAACCACTGGCATTTCTGCACTTTCTTGTCAGGCAGTTCCTAAATGTCTGCATCTTGAAAAACTTTTTTAAAGTCAAATGGAGAATGTACATGTGTTTCTGAACATTAACAGGCTTGACTGAATTTGTTTAGTGTCAGTTTTAGTATAAGGGAAGACAATACCATTCATATTTTGTATCTGAACTTCTCATTGGTAGAAACAACTTTATTTTTCAGTTAAGCTGCAGATCCAAGCGACCTCAATTGGGGTTGTAGTAATCAAGGGAGTTTCATCAAGCCGCTATCTGGCCATGAACGATGATGGGAGACTCTTTGGAACGGTAAGATAATAATGCATCCCCTTTAGCTTTGGAACGGTAAGATAATAATGCATCCCCTTTAGCTTTTACACTTGTCTGACTTAAGAAGAAACGGTTTGAAGCTGTTGTAATTAGTCCATATTTAGGTTATTATAGGCCATAATAAACCAAAAATTAGAAGTTTCCTACAATATGATTCTTCAAACATTCTGCTCTTTCTTTTGCTTACTTCTAACAAGAAAAAAAATATTTTTTAAGTCTGTCTTTGTCTGTGGCAAGCAGGACTTGGGCTCTGTTCAGGAATTCAGGCTGTTCTTCAGATGATGCCCAGAGGAAATTCTCTCGCTATGATTTCATTGTTCACATCAACAAAATCAGTGCAGTATTGCTACAATGTTCGTTCTTCACAGTGCTCAGAGTTTTGTCAGGATGTCTTTTTAATTAACTGGGATGGGGGGGGGGGGGGGGGTTCTTTGGGATTTTCCTAATGTAGCTGTCAAGAATTGTAGAGGTGTATATTGTCCAAAGGAATTTCCACACCCAATCTATGCCAAAATACCAGCACACCTGCTTGGGTTGGCCTGTGTACTTCCTGTGACCCTCAAATCAGGTCAATAAAGTAGCTCTGGGAACAGTACCAATGATTTTCAGAAGTCAGACTTTTGTAATCTGAGCTACTTAGAAATAGAGAACGAACCTATCTGCCTAATTATGACCATTTTGTAAACATTGAATAAATAACTATTGTGATAGTGATCAATGCTACTCACAACTGAATTTGCCATACTATGAGTTACTTCCTTTAAAAACTACAGACCCTATCTCTTTGACAGCCCTGCCCAGTGGTATATCTGATGGATCAGTCCATATGCTCAGGCTAAATGAAGTCATGCAACTGTTATATGGATATCTGTATCCTGTTCCGGACAGCCTACATTATGAAACAAGTGAAAGTTGGGTTATTATGACTCATAGAATGGTACAACTTGACAGAGATGTATCTAAATATAAAGCCTAATGCTGCCACACCTATCTCTGATGTTTTGGGTTTTAATTGTTTAGTGTGTGAAGCTCAAAACATCAGCTCGACCCTCCCCTTGCTCAGCATGGACATGACGGTCAAAGGCAGCTTGGTCATGGCAGGAAGCTCATGGTTTCTGAGGAACTGACTTGTATTCCTCACACCCTCTGGGATGAGGAGCCAGATGACTGGTTTTCTTGCCTGTAAGAGATTCCCAGTTTAACAAATGATGTGGGTTTCTTCAAACCATAAAAAATAGGCATGCCAATTCCTAAGGCTACCTGTTTGACTGTGTATTTCTCTGGATATACCACATATTACCAGATTATTCCGCATCTGTATGATATGCATGGTGATACATGACAGTCCATTCACATTATCCCACTCCTTATCAGCATGCTTCATGCTTTTTCCAAGATAATGAGTGATGAACACAATTGTCATTCCCTCAGCTTCTTCTAGCTTGTTTCCCTTCCTTCCCACTCATGGACTTCCTTGAGTTTCTTGGATGTAATTTTAAGACAAAGCCCAAGTTCCTCAGTCTTCTGCCTAATTAACACATTGTTTTCTTTTTCTGCTTTGATGTTTGGCTCATTTCTAAGTTATCAACACACAACTTGTATGTATCAGAGCATAAGTGGTCATAGGCTCATTGCTATGGGGCACAGAGGCAAGATCAACCAGAGCAAACACTAAAAAACCTGCTCCGAAAAACGTTTCAGTTCACTTTCATGATCAATTTCAATGTCAACTTGGCTTTAAATTCTAATAGAAATCTCAAATCTCAAAAGATCTCACATAAATAATAACTTCTAAGCTACTGCCCTCATTTGAAGTTAGTCAACAATGACACCAAAACCATTTTTCATTATCAATTCCTTTACTTTTTTACATTTTTTATAAAAGATTATCTTTCTTTTAATCTTTTTCATCTTTAATCTTCATTAATCTTTCAAACATATATTCATGATTAATAATTTAATCAGCACTCCAATTTAATCTGGAATTCACCCCATTTTACTGCTTTTGTTTGTCTCAGCTCGCAGCAGATTTTATTACACTAGCCTTCTGATTTCTTCCAATTAGTAATTCTAATAAATCCTTCGCATAATGTTAATTGCATACCATTGTCTATCTTGGAAGCCTGTTTATGCGGAGAACTCATAGATCCTACAGTTTTGTTGAACAGCAGATGATGAACTGTTAATGTTTTCTGTGTGTAGACCAATGGAAAAGGAGATTATGTTTCGCTAAGCAAATTAAGTCTATCCTCAGTGGGGCTGGAAACTGCTTTGAGCGGGAAGAAAGGTTGGGAATAGCTCTGGTTTGAAGGCTGTGGTGGGGACCCCATTGCCCTTGGTCTCACAGATCTGAGCCAGATGTCAGAAAGCCTCCTGCAGATGCTGAATTAGGGACTTTAATGTGTTCCCCTTCCGGGCGCAGATGCTGGTATCTCCTGAATTAGGGACTTTATTGTGTTCCCCTTCCGGGCGCAGATGCTAGTATCTCCTGGTGCAGAAAAGCCATTTTTTTGCTTGGTTATGAAGTGTCCTGTCTCAAAATGATTATCAGGCTAAATGGAGTTATTTGCTTTGAATTTGAATTATAATTAAAATAAAACAATGCAGACCTCCTTCAACGTATAGATAATTGTTAAAAAAATCTTAGAATTGTTTTTTCCAGTTTAGTATCGGTGGCTGACCATGCAGTGTTCTGTTCTATTCTGTTTAAGAAACGGGCAACAGATGAATGCTACTTCATTGAGAGGCTGGAGTCCAACAACTACAACACGTATCGCTCCCGGGAACATCCGACCTGGTATGTGGCACTGAAACGGACTGGGCAGTACAAGTTGGGATCCCGAACCGGACCTGGTCAGAAGGCTGTCCTTTTCCTTCCGATGTCAGCCATGAGCTGATCATACTGGGGAAGCCATTGCGGCGACTGTATCAGAGTAATACCTGATGTATCATTAGCTACTGTGTTAGGGGTGCTGTTGAAGTGGAAACTGTAACAGAAGCAGGGTGGGAATTCCATACAGCATGTCAGCTGGCAGGCACTGAAGAGATTATCTGACAGCAGTTTTATAACCATTAGTGGAATGTGAACTTCTAAATAACTGTTTAAAATTCATACTATGTTTTTATGTATATATTTCTAGTACAGTTTCATATTCATATATTGAGTCATTCGATGGCTGAATGTACACAGAGTAACACAGTTAGGAGAGCAATAAAAAGATCTCAAATAGATTATACAGGAAACAATAAACATAAGAATTTGTTGTTGGAGTATTGTCCATGTCGCTCCTGGCCAGCCTGCATGAAAACGTGTCAGCAAGTCTCCTTGAAGCATCAACAAGCTTCGCTTAGCCATTTGCTTTGCTTTGAAGTCGTGTCCTAAATGTTGCAGTGAAGCCTTTATAATTTGAGCATAGTTACTGTGGTGACACAGATTCCCATTCGAATAATAATAATAATTCCTTATTTTATTACTGTTTTTACTGTGATGAAATGAAAATGAAACCTTTATAATCTTTTTATACCATTTGTAACACTGATGTTTTGTATGAGGTCTAGACAGCTGAAATTTTCCAAATTTTCTGCTTTAATCAATATTTTATATAGAGAGAAACTGAAAAGTTTTTTAATTTGTTTCTGGCCTAATTTTTAAGTTACTTTTGATCCTGAGAAGAATGTTTCATAGAATGTTTCATTATATTCTTAGTATGTTTTGAATTTGATTAATTTCTTTCAGGCACATTTCAGGGCAGCTCTGCCTTTCAGAGGCCCTTTGCTAAACCTTTTCTCGGGAAAACTGATTATTTAAATTCTAGGAGCCATTGCACCTATAGCTGCAGCTGCAGGGCTCTGTTTCGAGGTACCCTAAGATTTAGTGACTGGGTACCACCTTCATTTATTGCCATTCACTGCAGCTATTACATGGAGAAGTGATGAGACCATAATGATGATGATGATGATGTATCACTGTATTTTGTAAGGGTCAATCAGCAATAAGATTGTTGAGTCAGTATATTAATTATCTACCAACAGCTGCTGCAACTTTTGATTTGAAATAAAGGTTTAATAACTGCTTTTCCACCCGTTTACTTAATCCCCCTCCATTTTCAAATAGTGGCAGAAGGGAAACCCATAAAGGAAGTGATTTTTTTCACTTATTAATAAGTTGTGTGCAATCCACTGCTTATTCAATAATATAACTTATTAAAACACACATTCCATTTGCAACAATAAATTCAGATCAACCTGAAACCACAAGGGAAGCCATTCATCAGAGTAGTTGTTAATATCTTAATATGATAGTGCCCCTTCTCAGAGCTTTACTGTGCAAACGTTCTTAGCGCTAGTAACCATAACTCATTACAAGGCATGCAAGAAGCGGACAAGCAGAACCTAAAATAACCAGTAGGGGGCACTAGACTAATTCAAAATCTCAGAAAAGAGAGTCTGTCTGTCTAACCTAACTTACTCATTTGAAATGTCCATATAAGGTAAAGGAGATTTCTAGATTTTTTTAGGGAACATTTTTATTTTCAACAGTTTTAAGGGAATTTCTAGATATTTTACATTAAGTACAGATTTTAATATTCTTATCATATTTTAAATGAAAAATATACCAGGATATATGTCTCGTATAAAATGTAACCAACCTGGTTTTATTGCTCATTAAAAGTAAAATAGTTAAAATGTGATTTCTGTATTTTATTTTTCATCCAGACAGTGTAAAAGTATGCAATTCAGTGTCCTACTGATTTTTATTTAAAATATGTTCCACCTGGCTTTGATAATATTTAAACAATCAAATGCTGCTAGCTAAATTATCCTAAACATGTACTTGTTTTGTTCATTCACAGTTGTGTTTTTGTCTTCGCAGAATACAGCCAGTGTTACACATGCGCTTTTCCTTATAAAGTTAGGTACCTGTGTGATGTGTTGCCCTGGTTATAGTGGCTTTCCTTTGCCTTTGTGGAAGATATATGATATTATCAATAAAATAAAATAAAGAGAGTCTGAGATTTCAGTGTCTTTTATTCAATCTCATTGGATCCATTGGATTTTATGGTTTATAGAAAATGAGGTAAAAAGTTTGGGAACTCGGAGAAAAGTGTTATTAAAGTGACGTCCCTGTCATCTACCAATCTACTAAATGAGAAACATAAAGTGACAAAAGTTGAGCCAAAAGTCATGTAACTGACAATCCTAGATATTATGAATGGAGTAGAATGGACATGGAAGACTTTCTGTTACAATATCTATGCTTGCTCACAGTCAGGCTTGGTGAACTTAAGTGCTTCTTGGAAGTTGGTGGCACTAAGGCCAACAAGTACCTTAGTAACTCTGTTATTGGTCAAGTACAAATCATGTACAAATATAGTAACTGCATGTTATACATGAACCGTTATGACTGATTAATGACAAATGATAATGGAATCGGTATTAACAGTTTCTGTTTAATTAATACACTATGTAAGAGTGCACTATTTCATTTGTCTTCTCTCAAGCATAGTGTTGTCTTTTCATGATTTTCTCTTTGCATACAAGAAGACTATGTAAATCAATTTTAACATTTACAGTCCCCCCCGACCCCCCGCCCCCCCGCCAATGCAGCCACAAGCATTTTTTTGGTTCTTGCTACTTATCTGACCAATGTTTTTTTGTTTTTGTTTTCGGTGACACTTTACAATAAGACTATAAAGAGGTTATGAATGGTTTATGATCTGGTTATTAATTAGGTTGTAACACTTTCTTGGTTTTTTGTTAAGACCATTAAAAGCTTAATATTTTGCAATTTTGGGTTTGGCCCACTTTTTGGCCCAAAGTGTATATTTGTATGTGTATCTCTGCAAAGGGCAGCAAGATGGGATATGCAAAAAGGAGCAATCTAATGTACTTGTACGCATGTTATTGAAAAATTAAGCATAAAATTTTTACGCACAGAGGTTTCAACCCCCCAGCCATGGAGGTGTGAGGTAGCAATGCTGTCGTATTATTTTAGCTAAATATGTTTCCCTTGTAGCTAAATCTCGAGACGCACCAAGCGAAGGCACAGCGCTCCACATGAGGCCGGCCTCGGCACCGTCACGGTGAACGTAAGTCGTTTCCGGCGAAATTCATGACTGAAAACAGATCTATGCCCACACAACGAACCAGCGACCCTGTGGGGAAATTTTCTGGGATTTTTTTTTTGTATCTTCCCAAGCCAAGGTTTTACTTCTACGATTGAAATATGTCACAGCACTGGTGGAAATCAGAATTAGAATCAGAATGGTTTATATCGTCAAGTACATTTCACATATGAGAAATTTACTTTTGGGTGTCCTGAAAAACAAGCAAGGACAATCAAGGCTTTTGACAAAATAAAATAAAATAATCTACTTAGAGTTTATGTCAGAGGGATGTAGCTGTAGTGTAGCTGGCAAAAGCCTAGCGATTGTTGCCATGCTTTGTTTTACACTAAAGCAGGTTACGCGGTAAGGATCAGACCTCACCTAGAACAATCTCCCATCCCCCTTCCCCCAGCTGGTCTTACCACCATCTCCGGGAAAGTACTCTATTCCCCATGAATGGGGGGGGGGGGGGGGTATCCACATGGATGAGGCTTAATTCCACTCAACTTAAAAGACAGAATTGTTCCCATATGCATGTGCCCTGCTTACAACGCACATTAAGCGAAAGCCAATTAAGAGAATGGCAACTTTCTTCCCAGTTATCAAGCTTGCTTACCCCTGCATGCAATATTTATGAACATGACAGCAACAATTGGAGAACAAATAGCAATAGATAAACATTTCAAAAGAGTCTGCAAAACCATTTCTGGATCCTTTGCACCACTTCCGTCAGAGAGCATTAGATTTAACTAGTCTGTTATTTTTGGCTCAAAGTGCAGAACACACAACCAGACGGTGCTGCTTACTCGGCAGGGTATTTTGACATTTGGGAGGAAAGGTGAAGATAGGGACTCATGGGTGGCGGCAAAAAAATGCAGCCTGTGCAGTTTCATCTGCGCTTATACAACAGTTTTCATATTAACATTTTATACACTCCGTACTATATCAGCCGATTGTCTCTGGGTTGTGAGAACGTATGACACAAACTGGGGGGAAAAAGTGTTGATCTTTGAAGACCCAAAACTTCTTATATAGTCTCAGGTTATTCAAAGTCATTACTTATTATCAGAACATTCTCCAGTCATCGCAGAGCTTTTCGTGTGAATGTTAGACAGAGATTTCTGGAGAATTCTTAGTGTAATCTTAAGAGAGCAGGGATAAAAGCATGGTGCAGACAGATGAGAAAGCACACTTAAAAACATTGGTATGCCATTTTTCTTTTTTATTTCCTTCCCTGATTTAGACACAGGGTATCAGCACTATACTACATAGTATACCAGTACTACACTACACAGTATACCAGTACTACACTACATAGTGTACCAACACTACAATACACAGTGTATCAGCCCTACACTACACAGTGTATCAGCACTACACTACATAGTATACCAGTACTACACTACACAGTATACCAGTACTACACTACATAGTGTACCAACACTACATTACACAGTGTATCAGCCCTACACTGCACAGTATACCAGTAGTACACTACACAATATACCAGTACGACACTACACAGTGCATCAGTCCTACACTACACAGTGTACCAGCACTACACCACTCAGTGTATCAGTATTACAGCCTCAAACCTCCAGGGTTAGGGGTTCAAATCCCTCTGTTTCTTTGTATTTGCTTGTTTTCCCGTGTCACTCAGGACTCCAGCCACAACCCAAAGGCATGCAGTTAGGCTGATTGGAGTCTGTTCTTCCCTCTGGTGTACTGGTATCCCACCCAAGATGCACCTCAGCCTTAGATCCTGTGCTGCCTTCCATAGGCTCCACCTCCACTCTTACCCTGACCAGGATGTGTTGGAAAATGGTGTCTATACTTACGATTATTAGCACCCTAGGAAAATATCTTAGTGTTCGTATGACCTCAAAGAAATGTATACAGTGCAGTACTTGATCCTAACAAATGTTATGCAGAAGTTCTAATAATATCTCTTTTAAATGCTGCTTAATTGCTCAAAAGGATTAAGGATGACGAGAGGGAGCTATCCTAATTATGGAGGGACTTTCTTGAGGACAAGTGCCCAGAAACGACCGGGGTATGTGAAACTTGTTTTCGTAGATTTAGAAAGTCGATAAACTACTCAAGGGCAACCCTGCATCTGGCAGTGATCATTTACGACTTTTCGCCTGTAATTCTTTGCTTGCCCTTTTGCATTTTGACTGTTTTCATCGACTGTTAATCACTGTAATGAACTGCACAATTAACTTCAAACTCTTTTGGGATTATGTTTCATACAGAACAGCGTTTCTTTTGTGTTGACACATTGTTTTTGTGCATGTGCATTTTTTCGCTATGGATATGTCCAGATTAAGGCATTTTTCTTAATTTTACTGTTTAGGATGGGTATCTTTCAGATTTTTTTTTCACATGTTCAATGCTGTGAAGGAAAGCGTCAAGACCTTTTTTTTGCATAAAGAGTTTCATATTTCAGGTTTCGTGTTTCGAATTTATGTGTCATACATTAGACATACACGTGGTGCATACAATGCAATGAAACAGTGGCTGAAAGTTTCACTCTCAACAATGCGTACAATATAAAGAAATTGCATTTAATGCAACGTGGATACAAATGCAGGATAGAAAGTTGTGTTGTATGGTTTATAGAAAATGAGTTAAAAGGTTTGGGGAATCAGAGAAAAGTGTTATTAAAAATACGTCTGTATCACCCATCGATCTACTAAATGTGAAACATAAAGTGACAAAAGTTGAGCCAAAAATCATGTAACTGACAGTCCTAGATTTTATGAAAGGAGGAGGGAAAAGATATGTGGCTTTATTAAAAAATATCTATGCTTGCTCACAGTCAGGCTTAGTGAACCTAAATGCTTGTTGTAGGTTGGTGGCACTAAGGCCTAAAACCATATCAATAGTCGTTTTTCCACATCTGTTAATCTTCAGCTGTCCTCTTAAAACCAGGGGCGAGTTTGGGAGCGTCAAACTCCCACTTGGCCCTCTGTGTGGAAAGCCATGTCACTGCGATCCCACAGCACGTTTAAACTTGGAAGCTATCATTATAGGTTTAGGGAACGCAGTTTCCTGGAGCGCGTTTTGTACTCTGTGGGATGAGGAAACAGAGCAGCAGTAAGGCGTGTGGAATTACCGGTGTTTAAGCCAGAAGATGACAGCTGGCCTACAACTCTTCCTTCATGACACTACAGGCTTTATCATTTTATGCATGGCTGCAGCAAATTACACTCAGTCACAATTTAAAAAACTTTATTATTTGTTACTTTGTTACTTGACATAAAATTATTTAAGCCAGTTAACAGGAGGCTAAGAAACAAGCTTAACCACCTATACAGTGTAGAAAGAATGGCAATTGGGAGCCACAATCAATGAAATTGAATACAATAATTTATAAACACGCTGCATTTAATACTTATATTCTGAAATATAGTTACAGACAGAAGTCAGATTACTTGGTTGCTTCTGGTACAGAAGACATTCTTTTTACTGAATCATTTAGCCTGTGAAAACTTCAAAGGTGTCATGTGGTGTAAGCTTGGGTGACCTCCATGACTGTGAGTTTTTTTTCTCCAGATTGATAGCTGAGCTGAGCAATCATACAAAAAAGTTGTTAGAAAGAAAAGCAGGTGAAGAGAATCTTACTCTATGTCCTTGTTACACTTGATTACTGGTGAGAAAACGTTCACCCAGACCTCCAGCCCCCTACCTGAAGTATCCATGCCATTCTGGTCCTTCACCCAAACCTCCAGCCCCCTACCTGAAGTATCCATGCCATTCTGGTCCTTCACCCAAACCTCCACCCCCCTACCTGAAGTACCCATGCCCTCCCTCCTCTTGACATTAAAATTACTCAATAAACTTGATCCCACATGCAACAAATAGGGATGTCTGAAAGATCAGTGTTTTTGTTTGTGCTATGAATTATCCATTCATCCATTTTCTGTAACAACTTATCCTATTCAGGTTGTGGGGGGTCTGGAGCCTATGCTGGAAGTTATGGGCACAAGGTAGGGAACAACCCAGGGAACAACCCAGGATGGGGCACCAACCTATGAAAGGGCACACTCACAAATGCACACCTACAGGCAATTTGGTAGCTCCAATGAACCTCAGCACATTTTGCGGAGTACCTGGAAGAAACCCCACTATCTTGAATCCCATTGAGGGTGTACTTCAGCCTGGGCTAGACTCTAGGAGACCCTCTTCAGGATAAGGATTGATGGACGGATAGAGAACATAAATAGCGATCATGTTGCACGATTGTGAACGGGCATACGTTTAATATTGCACAATCCGGACACCTTTAATGCTCTGCAAACGCCACCATTATGTTTGTGCGTCAGAGGTCAGCTGCTCAGCCAAAGCGACCCAGCAGATGCAGCCCAGAGGTTTCGCTGGTCCATTGCTGTGGTTCTGCTAAAGGAAACACGACGCCGCCTTTTTGGTTACATCAGAGAGCCCGAGTTACCCAGAGGCAGATGTTTAGCCATACAGACCTTTTCGAACGGTGCTGGAGTTATGGAACACTGAAATGAACGCATATGCTGCCCCCCCATCCCAGCTGTTTCTTCCTCCCCAATCCCAGTATAACCACTGTTGAGAAACTTGTTACATTAAAATTCCAGTACAACCACTGATTGGGGTTCTTTAACCCCAAATTCCAGTCAGTGTGTGTACTACTGACAGAGATAACTTCAAAAGCCCCAGGATAACCATCATTCGGGGGCAGAATAACTCAGAAATCCGGTATGATGACCATTCTGTGACAGGGCTGCACAACAGGGCAGGATGAACTTACCATAGCAAACTGAACTCTAACACACAAAGGTCTACAGAGGCCTTGAGGTCTTCTGAGGGTAGTTCAAGCGAATAGTCTAAAGCCTCCTACTTCTGACTCTGTGGACAAGTATGTAAGCAATGATGCATACTCCAGTGATAAACACCGCTTAACAATTATCAAGACATGTTCTAACATGCCTATATCCTTGTCTGCTTCGTTTACTCTCCATGTTGCCCTCTGCTGGTTGGTGCTGCAAACTGAAGGGAGAGTACAGATCATTTGCATGTTACATTGGATTACTTTCATTCAATAATTAAATTACATTCTCTGTATATGTTTGTCACCTTAGCTTGTCATCTGGTATGGCAATATCCCAAATTCCTAGATTACAGCTTTATAGGGACCGTCTCCGCGGATTGGGCGCTCGCTTGACCTTGTCATTGAGTGCAGCCAGATTTCCTGACCATTTGTCCATAGGTATGTTTTACCTGGTGACACATTCATATTCACATTCATACTGAGGTCTCTATGACAAACCCTACTTCAGAGTAAGACCTGGGTTATTCTTTGTTCTTATCCCATTTGCCAGTTACAGAAAAAACGTATGTCGGTTTGGCAAGTCAACCCGGGCGGCCAAAAGCTGAGCTGAGAGAGACGACCATGTCTAGAAATTTAACAGAATGTTGATCCACTGATGACAGAGATTGCAAGCTGGGGCTTAAACTACCAAGTCAAGATTCACGATTCAAGAAATAGCCCCTCGACACAGATGAAATACATCTCCCATGGTGCTACATTTACACAGTGACTGTATAATATAATATACTTCATATACTACATTTACATAGTGACTGTATAATATACTTCACACTGTACATTTACTAAACAATCACTCCATAAAATGTGCAGTAGTAAAACATGACACCCAAATTATTAACAAAAAACTCCATAAACCATATCTAATGAGAATAATCTCAATAACACACAAATAACAATGCATTATCTTTCGTTGTTTATTAAATAATATTTGCAGATTGCAGTAAGGTTATTTTGAATGGTAGGCAGTGTAAGAATTTTGCCAAATGAAGTGATTGACAAATACTGACAAGGACTACTCTGAGATCCTCTAAGCAAAGGAAAACGTTTCTCAAAAGTAAGAAGCTGGATCATTAAACCATGTATCACAAGTGGTGGTGTTCTGCCTTTCGGGAGCAAGGCTGTTATTGACCAGTGCCAGTGAAATGCAGCTCGTGGTGTATTGCTGAGGTATACAAATCGGCCTCAGCTGCATCAAGAGTTGCTGCAGATTTTTGGCTTTTATGCCAGTATTTCGTTTGGACATCCTGTGTGATTTTTCATTTTACTCTGTGTAATAATTTTAAGCTAACTTTTGTGTAGCTATAGCCACTGAGGTCTTAAATTATCTCCATTGCTGGACATCTGTCTAAGAATGAAGAGAGGAATCCCACGCCCCCTTGTATTTTATGGTTAATATCATGCTAACCAGCTTTCTATCCTAAAGGAGATGGCCATTCAGCCTCCATTCTCTTAATTCCTTTCAAAGCCAAATGGCCATTACACACCCATTGACAATCCCTGTAAATGATTCCTAAATGTTTCTCATTCTTAATTTTTTTTTTACTCCTTTTCACTGTTTTCACTTATTTCCAGTTGTGTATGCGGTAGTCATGGTGACTGAATACGCAAATAAACGAGTGAGGCCCTCATCATTGCATATCGATATTGTTCAGGAAGAAAACAATGTTATTTTATTTTTACCCATAATCCATTGGCTTTCGCTAGGGGTTTTCACACCATGCATTTCAGGTACTTTGGTTCAGTTTATGAACGAGGACCAAAGCAACATTCAATAAAACTGAAAATTGTTTTGGATTAAGGGCAAAATTACAGAGACTAAGACATGGTGGATATTAGCAGGATTAACATTTTAGTTGCAGCTGTCTGTTAATTATGTTATTTATCAATAAATATGGCATTAAATATTTGTGTCTGACATTCACCTTAATACTGCATGTTCTTCAACATTCTTGAGAGTGAAGTGGTTGACTGAGGAAACTCGATTGTTGCCTGATGGGGAAGCTTCACCGTTTTCTACGAGTGACTGCAGCTCGGATATCCCCACTGAAAACGACGGCTTTACCGGCCTAAGCCAATTAAGCTGGTTGACCAATTTATGATAGCTGACCGGCTTAAGGCATGTTTTCGCATGATGGATTGACGGTTTGGCTGGTCATTCCAGCTTATGATGGTCATTCTAACTGGTTTAGCTGGTCATACCTGCTCATAAACTGGTTTTTCAGCAGGGTAGTCACAAGGTAAAATGAAGACTGAGAAGTTGCCCCCCCTCCCCCCCTGTCTGAACAATGCACCCTCACTTCCAGGGGTCGGTTAGCCTGGTCCAGATATGCCCCTGACCCCTCCCACGACCGGGACTACATCCTCCAGATGACCTGAGCTTTGGCAGGGCTTTGCAGATTAGCTCACTGCTCCTCCCTTGTGGCGCATCAGGATATAACACATCTTATGACATCCTCCTCTATGCTGCACAGGTCAGGTCTACGGGGGGAATAGGTGCGACATCTGCCAAAATATGTGCAGCAGGTGGTTCCATGTCTGGTAAAGCGGGACCAGGGGTCTCTGCAAGCAATTAGATGGCGCAAGAAAGGGTTGGCGGGGTCAGGCTCTCAAGGGCCCTCAGTGTGCTCCCTCGCATTGCGTGGATGCGGAATGTGCTCCCTCGCATTGCGTGGATGCGGAATTCCCTGCAGCTGCCACAGCTGCTGTGAGTCCAAGAGGACACCGACAGAGTCCCGGTATGAGTCCTGATAGTCAGCTATTGCACATCACCATTAGCTTCAACTGCTCTGGGAGCAAGACGCCAGCTCACCATCATTCCCATTTCTATTCGACTGGGATCGCATCTCCAGCGGGGTTTTCCCACAGGGTTTTGATACCTGGTAGAATGCTGGTGAATGTGGAGGATAATACATGTATTTTAAAATATATTTGAGGGAACCGGTGTGAGATCCATGCAAAGAAGTTGTAGTTCTCCAGGTAATTTTCTATGTGGAAGCAGCTGTCAGTCTTCGTGAGGAGACCAGACCCCTGCTGTAAGGTGGTTTGGCCAAATTGCTGTTCCTGCCAATTGATGCTAACATAAAGAATCCAGGCAGCTGCCTATAGGGCCCAATCGGCACCAGAAAACTTCCATCCATCCATTTTCCAACCTGCTTATCTCTTATACATCTTAAAGCTGTTAAGGCAGGCTAGAATGTTAGGGTATACTTACTGTACAAGCTCCATATGAATGTCTTCTGATCTGAATGCATTATGAAGGTGCACTGAATGTCCTCTGAATGCATTATGAAGGTGCACTGAATGTTCTATGAATGCATTATGAAGGTGCACTGAATGTACTCTGAATGCATTATGAAGGTGCACTGAATGTCCTCTGAATGCATTATGAAGGTGCACTGAATGTTCTATGAATGCATTATGAAGGTGCATTTAATGTAATGCATCGCCCCACGTCTTTGGATTGTAGGAAGAGACCTTTGTGAACCAATAGACGGAATAGGTTCCGGATTCTGACTCCAGAGCCATGGCAAACACTACCCAACGTGCCCCCCCCCCAGCTGAAATTCCTACCTTTACTGTATCTGTCTGGATGCTACTGCAGTTCTTATTCTCATCAACCCCGTCTGACAGCGCCTGATTTATGCCAAAGGGAGCGTCCGGAGACACTTGGACAGATGGTCTGAGGGGACCAACCACAGCCAAGCACATCTGTGGAAGCCATCCCACCTGGATTTGCGATTGCCCCCGTCCGGCATCATGGCGCCGCACGTCGGTCTCCGATCCCGGACCCTGCCGAGAGTCTGGAATAATGATTCCCGGCACCTGCAGTGTCCTTCCTGTCTGATCCGCTGTCGTCTGAGGTCTACGGCTTCCTGTCCCGCACACCTTGACGTGGTGGCTTCAGCAGCCCTAATTTGGTCCTTCGGGCTGCAGGCAGCCACTGTTAGTGGGGGCTGGGGGT
>JAODJW010000050.1:5143757-5160872 GCA_026777045.1 Hyperopisus bebe
ACACAACGCTCCTGAGTACTGCGGACTTACACAACGGTCCTGAGTACTGTGGACTTACACAACGCTCCTGAGTACTGCGGACTTACACAACGGTCCTGAGTACTGTGGACTTACACAACGCTCCTGAGTACTGTGGACTTACACAACGCTCCTGTGCTTGGGTTTTATTTCTTCCAGCCTACAGCTGGAACAACAACTGCCACACAGGGATTTCCCAGAACCAGTCATTAGGACAAGACTTACCAGAAGAAACATGTACACCAGCCCTCATAGCACTTAGCAAAACCCGCTTTTTATAAATATCCCGCTGCATAAAAATATACATCCAAACAGGAACGTTTATAACATAGGTTAACTATAAAAAAAATGGCCAGTGTGACTTTCTTAGAAACAGCGACATTGTCGATGTTTAAATCTGTATGCCAGTGAATGTAGGTATGAAAAAAATTATATATAAAAAAGAAAGTAAATGATGTTCACTAGAACAATGCAAACAGGGGAGCAAGACCGGGCATAAGCAGGACATAGAAGGAGCACATCGTCTAGATCTGTGTTTCTGGGATCCTTCAGTCTCTTAAACACAGCCCAGTAAGCAGTTACGCTTAATGACTTAAGCTGGAGCCCCGTTAGCCGTCCCACCTCTTCCGCTACACGGCCGAGCCTTAGACTTGCTCCTAGACCCAGCCTTCGCTGTGATTTGTAGCCTTGCTTGATTTTGCAATACATCAGTGCGCAAGGTTAAGGTCTGAACTCGCTACTAGAAACATATTTGTTTTGTAGTTCATGCAAGATTTTGTAAGTGTTTCTTCTCATTGTCATGGAGCGATTTAATTTGAAGTACGGAATAATCGCTTCCCTGGGTAGAATCAGGGGGTGTTAACTCTGAAATGGCCTTAATTCATTCCAAAAGGGTATCCCCATCAATTTTATTTTCCTCAAGAATCTGACCTCGACTACCTAATTTTCTTCAGAACATTCATGATAATTATTGGTGGGAGGAAATGAGAGCACCGGCTAATTGCTAACCTCACTGGTAATGGATGAGAGATGGGGAAGGTCAGCAAACTAAGAGAGACTGCTAAACATGTTTACATCCTGTGCCTTTAAAGGGAATAAACCAAAGTCAGGAATAACACAGGCAGGCGTGGACGTTAGGGTTTAGTTTGGGGTACGAAAGGACAAGAAGTTACAAGAAGGAAACTGCTAAACAAGTGAACAGTTCTTACTGATTTAAATGTTATTTTACAAAGGATTTCTGTTGTGTTAAAAGCACAAATTTGACTTTGTCCTGACAGGATGGAATCCTAGTCTTAACAGAGACAATAATATGAAGGATGAATTATTATAAATCCATAAAATTTTTTAAATTATTTATTCACTGAAATATACAAGACAATATACCAGAACCTTAATGCTATAATAATTTAATTTATCCATTTGAATTATTATAGATTTTATTTTTTTTTATTATTTCAAACTGTGGGAACATTTTTTTTCTTTCTCTTAAAAAAGCGAAATTGCAGTCCATAAATCACGGGCGTCTTAGCTTAGAGGGCTCTGGCAACACAACATTTCAGTTGCCTTAATGATTTATTGTTCACTTACAAAATGGTGATGTTTCATCTTGAAGTTTAGTGGTATCAGATGTTGAGAGCTTTGTTCCCTCTTTGCAGGCTAATCGAATACATCATCTGACTCTCCTGCTTTTGTCATAAGCTTTGTGGGACTGAGCTGGGCAGAGACTTAGTCTATAGGGGAGCCAGAGTTCTGGCTACATTGCATATGGTGTCACTATGGTATCACTAATAAAGTGCTTAATTTTACGATGCGTGTTTTTTTACGCATGATTTTTTATGCATGAATCCGGAATGGATTTTGAAATATTTTCCTATTCTGTCCATCTCCAATGACTCGATTAGAAATTTCAACATGTGATGAAAATCATGGTAGACAAATATCCATTTTCCCAAAGTCAAACGTTAAAATGAAATGGGAAACAGCAGAAAATCAATCCCCCTATCACACGATGTGAAGCGCTGACTGTCTGCGTGTAGATCTAGCCGTCACAGAGATGGCAGGTGCCTCGGAAATGACGACAATCGGAACAATAAGCATGCAGCAGGGGATTCTGAATATCCCAAAAGAACATTCTAAAGAAAATCCATCTATACGGGGATGATCAGCCTACAAAGAATAGATAGCACCTGATAAAAATAGCAAGCATCCAGTAGGAATCTCACTCTTTACATGGTGTTCCTAGTTGAGATTCCTTTAGTCCAAGTGGTGTCCACTGTTCCCAGTTTCACGTCGGAGCACATTGGTGCCGGAGGCTCAGGGGGATTCGGAGCCCCGATCAAATTTGTACCTGTAGCGTGTTGCTAGGCGACGCCACTAGCTGGCATTCTTAGACGTCTTTGTTCGTCTTCCCTTCGCACTCCACATATGGTGTTTGGCCAGTGCAGCTAACAGACTTGTAGACAGATGCTGATAGATTGCCCCCCCGTTCTCAGCGCCCTACTCAACACCAACCAGGAGAAGCTTCGGGATCCAAGCACAAACAAACAGCATTGGTGACCTTATCGTGTAGCAAGCTACTGTTTCAGCACCCTATACCGCCCATTTTACGCTCCTCTCTAATCCGTGTGACCTGGAAGCTTTTAGCGAAAAAAATTAAACGTCATTGATTCACCAATTCAGTGTTTAAATTGTTATAGTGAGTCTTAGATTTAATAGGCTGGTATTATTGTTAGTGCAAAGGATACACTGGAAAAGGAGCTGATAACCAGAAATAACAAACTTTTTTCCCTCGTTAAAAGCAGATGCAATTGAGGCTTTCATGAAAATATACTCCGCCCTAGATAAATTCCCATCTTTTGTGTTTAATTCATTGTGGAAAAAAAATGTTTTCCTGTTTCATTCTCTAATTCCAATATATCTAACATCGAATACTTCAAAGGTGGTAGTTGTTCATATTTTTCTTTAATCATGTATTTGTTATTTTTAGGTGAATGCTTGTTATACCGGATCTGATTTATATTCTAGCATTTCTGAATCATATTGTACAAGGTTTGCGGGAGATTGTTTTATTGACCAAAATAAACTGCAACATACGAAAAGCATTTTAATACACTGTTATCCATAGATCGTGCTTTTTCTGCAATTTTTTTTCTTTTTTTTTATTCGGAATTTTCTAATTGCTTGTGGTTGCCTTGATAAATATATCACAACCTGATACACAAAATCAGCGAGTTGTATCGTGCGTCCACCATCTGAAGTTTTGATGTATGTGGTTTGCTGGCTTATTTTATGTTCCATATTAACTTACTCCAAGGGATTAATCAAGCCCATAGTTAGATGCAGACTGTCGCTGAAAAGCCAATTACCTCCGGATGTTTTCGCTTCCTGTGAAACACTCTCCCGGCCTCATTCAAATGCATGAGAGTAAACCGCACTGTTGTCATCGAGGTAATGTCATCCAGCCTTTGAAAAGGGCCGATGTTTTTATTTTCCGAGTCATTGTGGAATCCGATCACAAACCATCCATAATAAATTAGGAACCACAGTGAATGTTTACTTGTGAAAGAGGAAACACGGTGTGTCTGAGCGGGACTCATCACTGTGATAAACCGATGGCCTCGTATCCTGTTAAGCCCCTGCAAACTTCTAATTTTCCTGTCAAGAAACAGAGGTGGTAACCCAGCGGAGTCCTGGAAATGAGCTGGCTGCGTGTGTTTCATTATGTCGTTAGTGTGTAGAGGGAGAAGACGACAGCGGGACGGAAACACATTTTTTGAGTATTGATGGTAGACCCACAGGCGCTACGAGATCTCGACCACAAACGGTACTGATAGTGTGTGAAAAATGTAGCTGCGGAATGGAGGCTGCCTGACATACAGCGAAGTCAGAAGAATAATGTGGATGTTTGTCTGACTGAACAGCAAGGATCAGCTAAGCTGAACTTTCCATGAAGGAAGATCTTTGGGCTACAGAGTGGAGGGGCTATATAGTACTAGACATAGTACTAAGTGGCCTTGAGGAATCAGCATTTTTGGGACATTTTTTAACTTTCAGCCCCCCCCCCCCTCCTCACTTACAGTGGTTTAGCCTATTCCCTGATCATACCAGATCGGGGAAAATCGAGAGAATGACTGCAATTAATTATTAACTGTGTTCTGCCTCCATTTAAAATGAGATGGAGCCCTTGGTGCAGAGTGGGAGGAATTTACCGGAAACAATGGCTTAAGCAGCATATGCCAGCCAGTTATTCCAGGACTTCCTGTTTGTGCCTTGTTTAGTTTTCTCTTGTTTGTTCAAGGTCTGGAACTGGAACAGTTACCATAGCTGTGTAATGTTTTAATGTCAGCTGGTGGAGGGCTACAATCTGCCTTTTCTCCTCTCTAGCAGTGCTACCCATCGTCAGAAGGCATATTCATCCTTAACACATTAACATGCTTTCCTGGCTGAGAGGTGTATGCTTTATAATCCATAGTCACCCATAGTCATACTGCCATAATGCCATTCTCTCCGTCTACATCTCATCCAGAATTCTGCAGCCAGATCAATTACATGATCCAAGTCCACTGACCACATCCCACCTCTCCTCATTTGACTCCGCTGGGTCCCTGTGTCACATTAAATACACTTTGAAATGCTACTCTTAACCGTGAATCCCTCCATAATCTTGCCCCGTCCACTCTCCTAGATTTTCGGCAGACCTAGACCCCTTCTCACTCTCTCCCATCCTCAGCAGCAGGTCTCCTTTCTGTCGCGGACATTAACTTCTGCACCAAGGCTGCTAGAACCTTTTCCCACTCTGCAGCCAAGCTCTGGAACTCTCTTCTCCGTCACATTTGTCCACTGGACCCTATAACACATTATGGCCGCCATTAAATCTCATCATTTTTGGACAGCATATTCACTTTGAATCCATCTGCTTGAAAGCTCATGACTTACTGCTGTGTTTTGATTGATTTTCATTGGTGTTATTGTGATATTGTTCTCAAGGTGACCTTGAGTGTCCGGGAAGGCATGTTTAAATTAAATGTATTGGAGACTCGAACCCAGGTCCCAGAGGTGTGAGGCAACAGTGCTATCCACTGCACCACCATGCCACCCCCTATTATTATTGTTATAATAATAATAATAATAACAATAATAATAATAGTATTTAAGTTACTCATACTACTGAAGTACAAATCATGAACTAACATCATGATTAAATAATGAACATGAGATCAGTACTAACACTTAGTTACTGGTAATGTACCGATACATTATTTGTGCCCCCTCAAGGAAGGTGTTACCAAATCTTGATTGCCCCATGACCAAGGTCAGTCAAAATTTTTGTTGGTATAGCTTACTACTGTTAGGGATATGACAACAGTGAAAATCACAAACAATAAAATCAAGACAGAAAATACACAACAAAGAGGAGCACACGCAAGGTACGTGATATGGTGGTTTGTGCAAACTATTATTACACACCGGCATTAAAAGCAGACGGGTAAGATGACGTGACCCCGCCTACTCACCTGCATTTAACATCTTCCGTTTAAGGGGAGAATCCTTCCATTAAACCCATTTCTGATTTTTAGGTACCGTAGGTCGACACCTCTTACATAGTATTAGGCAGCTTTCTGCTTTGTGCGCACTAGCGGTCAAATTTTAGTAAGGAAGGGGCTCAAACAAGAATACCGCTGCTTGAAAAGCAGACAAATAAGGTATTGTTCGGGAAAAGGGCCCAATATGAGGGGAACTGGGTCCGTAACGGAACCCCCCTGCACGCGGGCGGCCTATCGGTCCACCGGGTCGTCTTTGTCACGTCTCCAGTTACACATTGTAAGCAAACTGAAATCAATCTTTCCTCTACAGGGAAACCCATTTAGATGTCAGCGTAAGCAACTGCAGGTAAAAGAGTTCAGTGTGCTGCATTTTCCTGCGGAAGGAAAAGTGCTCAGTGACAGCAGGATGTATGTTTTATGGGTCTAAAACGAGTTCTGCAGTTTCTCTGGCCGCTTGCATCGGTCCCATTCCTGCTTAAAGGGAAGATTATGAATGTGACAGAAATGGTACAGATGCTCCTGTGCACAGACATCTGCTTATTACTGCTGTCGTCTTCAGCTCATTCCCTGCTTCTGTCCGTCATGTTTGGTTTTGTTATTTTTTGGTTTTTTTTGCCAAAATTTTTGAGAAAATGCCCCTAGAAACATCAGAACTGCAGGAAAAAGGAAACAAAAGTGAAAAACCAAGAGCGTGAATTATATTGTTTTATTCTATTCAGCTTTGTCTGTTGAATTTATTGAACGCATTTTAAGTAACGTGAGGTCTGCTCACAACGGTACAGATGTGGACATATGTGTGTGTGATGGATTGTACAGGATACAACACAAATGTGTTTTCCATTAAATAAAGACAAAACAACACAATGGCGAAAAATGGCCCAAGATGGATTCTCCAAACTCATCCTTTATGGAAATAAATGATGCTCACTTTTCAATATGTCCTTGAAACGTGTCATTTTTCGAAAGGTACTGCGACCGCATGATGCGTTTTAAAGACTTGCTTATTAAACAAAAAATACTTTTCTTTCACAGCCCGAGTGACAATTTTTACAGTTTTTTTGTAGTTAGTCATGGCTGAACCTTCCAGAAATACCCCCATGGTCCCCACCCCAGGGCTCTCTGGATATCATGTGACTGTCGGTAAACTGCGTTCCGCGCGTTTTCCGATGGCTTCCCAGAGCCCATTGATGGGGGTTCCCACCTGCAAGGGGAACGTGGCGCACATGAGGAAATGGAAAGTACAGGGACAGATAAACAAAACAGAAAACAAAACACAGCTGGATACAGCTCCTCCCTCCTCGTTTTACCGTAAGGAATTCTGGGGAGTGGTCAGCTTAGGGTAACTTTCCTTCTCCAGTATAATGGAATCTATCCAGTTCCATGCATTGCAGATTGTTGGTCATCCAGAGACACACCACCTCCTATCATCTTGTATCGTATTGACATTGTTTAAATGAGAATGACGAAAACATTTGTGTGGGTTGAGAAGGTGGTTGTGAACCATGGACTGCAGAATGCATCTAGTGAAATGGGCCATTTACACTGGGCTGTTTGCCTTCAGAAAACTCGGATCACCTTTTGTTTCAAAAAGCAAGGATGCGGTTCAGGCTTTCATGAAGTGTTATCAGTTTGCATTAAATTATTTGTAGTTGGTCTTTTTGTGATGCCTGGAGTCCCCCCCCCCACCCCCGGCTCTACAGTCCATGGTGTGCTCTGCACCGCAGTCTGGTGCAAACCAAAATCCATCAGAATGGGGTCCTGTGTTTTCATCTCATTGAGCATTGGTGGCATTTTACCAAGTCACAGAAGACACACCCCCTTAATGCTTTGTATGCCCGCTTAATTGCTGCCAGTTATTTCCCAGCATCAGCAGGGTCTAAGCGGATAAAGCTAACCACAGACAAGGATCACAGTGGTCATGTGACAGCAGTGGGTGTGGCTAAGGCTGTCGCTGCTGGAGACGGGGTTGATTGGTATGTCCGAGGGAAACCTACTATATTAAGCTGAATCACTGCGTCACATGTACAATCTATAGTTTAGTATTACCGTTGCTATGGGAAGCGGAACTCACTGTGCATAGGGCAGGTAATCCACCCCACGTTGTCCAAAAACAATACCGAAATCCTTCGGTGTGCTGTAGGCTACTTTCAAATATATACAAGTCACAAGTACAAGTCATGAATCTCAGCCAACAGACTGTTTAGTGAGAGGATGTGTACCATAAATATTTACAAATTAAAACAAGTCTTTATTTTTATTCAAAGCCGCGGAATAATTTATTCAGCCACAAATTACACATACTTATTTATTTTTATTGCTTTGTGTCCCTAAAACTTGGCCGGCAAAGAGCAAAATCTGTTGTATTGTTATGCGTCACTGATTGTTCCTCATGCTTCTTCTTGGAATAAAAAAATGAAAGTATATCATGAGAACAACTGTTTAAACACGGCTTGATCGACGTTCTGATTCTACTGAAGGAAGATGGTGCATGTCATCCTTGGTCAGAAACGAAAACCTTCCTTTTCAAGTATTGTGAAGCTTTGTTTCTCTGTAATTCTTGAGAAAGTGGCTGAAGTCCAATGGGAAACATCGGAGTGACTCTCAGGTTCTCAGAAAGAGGGTCTGCATGGTTCGGAGCCAAATGGATGGAGAGTCCAGTTTTCTTGGCCCTTTCCCGTCCTTAGTCAAGGTTTTCCATGGTTTAAACAAAACCAGGGGCCTTCCCATCATTGTTTATTGGGGGGGCCAGTTTGCAAATAAGCAGGGCAGCAGAGTCGCCAAGCGAACAGCCGATAGCATCGCTGCCCTGTCAAAGGCAATTCCTGCGTCTCTCACTGCAAATAAAGAAGCAGAGAGATCAAACACGCTTTATCTCTGCTGAGAACAATGATAAAAGAGAACGAGGGATATGAAGAGTGACGTTAAGCGTCCACGCATCCTGTTAGCAGAACTTGTGGAAATGTGACATGGTTACAGTTGAAGATCCCGAAATAATTCCTTTGTGTGTTTACACTCTCGACATCCTGTTGTTTCATACTTTGTTTATATTTTTGGTACATAGAGAAAATAGCTTTTCCTTTTGCTTTTATGACCCATTCAGACGGTTTCCAGGTGGATTCAGTTTCCAGGGCTCGCCGAGGAAACCTCAGTGCAGGATTTCCATGCATGACCGTTTGCAAGTGCTTGTCAGTTTTGCGGTCACTTCCAAAGTTAGTGTCCAAGAGTAAGTCAGTCTTCATCTGGGTAGTGACTGTATGTAAACAGGGATCCTTTTCTCTGTGTGCTTAAGGAATGAAATCAATTGGTGAAAATACATTTTTGCATGGTAGATGTGCAATGATGCTAATTTCTGTCTAGTCAGGCATGCAATGAGGAAGGTTGTACTGAGATATCGCATTGTAATGCGCCTTTTTAAATACTTTGGGCAGTACACCAAACGATTAAGCCTACTCAAATCCAGGACTGGCCCAACCCTTTTCGAGTCCCTAAGTACAATTTGATTAACCTAGTTGTTATTTATTATTTTCCTTCCCATTCTGATAAACTGATCATTTGGACTTCACTGGGCCCTAAGTGGCCACTTAGATAGACTTTATTAAACTTTATTAATCCTTCAGGAAGGTTCCTCCAGGAAATTCAGTTTCTAGCAGCAACAATACAACGGTATAATAGTACAGTTACACAATAATAAAGTAATAAAGAGTAACAAATAGTCGTGGGATTATAGTAATAATAAATAATTATTGCATGGGTCACTTGCACAGTCATGTGGTCTATTGTAAAGTTAGTAAAAAGTCCTTCATTCTCCCCTCCTGTTCCCCTTCCTGCCCCCCAGTGAGGAATTGAACAGTTCTTATGCCTTGTCCTGTGCTTGCTGAAAGGTGATGTAAAGCTGACATATCATGGACACTTCCTGTAAGGACTGTGATCCGGCCAGATCGCTCAATTGGTGGTCTTGTCTTTCCGCTTAGTTCACGTGATCAGATGACCTGATTTTATAGGAACCTGAGGTCTATGTTCACACTGAAGACATTAAGGGAGACGAAAGTGACACAAAGGCCCTAATCGCAAGTCCAAGCTCTGAGCCAGCTGTAGTCTGGAAGGTGCCTCTCTGCTCCTTCCACAGGACGACCCCCACCGCTAAACTACGTGGCCAAACAAGTGGCAGGGCAAGAACTACAAAATGCTCGTCCTCCTGTCATTCCGTTCATACAACTGATGGTTTTCCCAGATCACAGCGCACTGTGTTTCTCTCCTGAACCAGACTTTCCTCTAAACTGTACATCATGTGGCTGGAAATGAGCAAAGCAGAAATGCGCTTTTAGATTTAAATGTCCCTGATGCATTTCTGCAGAATACGAATGGGAAAATGACTAAACAGATAAGCTACATACAACAATTAGCGTGATTCAAAGTGTGTGTGATGTTAGGTTAAGTCCCATCTGTCATTGTAGTGCTTCTCTCTACTTTCCTGTAGTTATTTTGAGGTTGAATAGAAGAACTATGACACTGGTGTGTGGTGGGTAGAGATTTTTGGCATGCTACCTTGTCTTGGGATTTGCTGCATTTCAAAGCATGTCTGTAAGACTGGAATAAGGTCTTATCTGAG
Organism: Hyperopisus bebe; assembly: GCA_026777045.1. Taxonomy (NCBI): domain Eukaryota; kingdom Metazoa; phylum Chordata; class Actinopteri; order Osteoglossiformes; family Mormyridae; genus Hyperopisus; species Hyperopisus bebe. The sequence goes on from JAODJW010000050.1 coordinate 5,153,928, forward strand.
GCCTAGTGTTTGTGCACAAACCTCTGGCTTCATGAATGAACCCAAGGCTTAAAGGTTACAGTCTTAGCAAGTCTCCATCCTTGCACATTGCCGTAGGGCCTGGTGTTTGAGGTCAGCGGCCATTACACGCGCCTCCAGATCGCTCCGCCAGAATTGGCGCCCCCTCTTCCGTGCCATGTGCCTCTCACAGCTGTCTCCTTCCCCCATCCTGTCGGATTCTGGGAAAGTCCCAGATGAACTGGACCGCATTCCCAGACGACTGCAGTTGCGTTTGCCTTGAACATGATAGAGGACTCGGGAAACGAAACTAAATTACAAACTACCGATTCACAAGTCATCGTTGGATTTGTTTGAACATTAACCTGGGGGCAGCTTATTACACCCTGATAATATCTGCATTAGTAGTATTTTCCTGTAACTAACTAGACTAAACAATAAAGTATCTATATTTAGTTCAATTCATGATTATTTATGTCCATGTGTCTTAATATGCTCCATTGCGAGGGAGACTCTTGTTTGGTATCATCATGGCGTGACCTGACCATCCCCAGTCATGCCTGTAAAGCCAGAACTACCCTGTTTACCCTGGATCAGCCCAGGATTTAAACAAGATAAAAACATTTGAAGAGCAAATTTCCAAATTCCACTTTTTTTTTATTTCGCTGTTTTTGAGATGAGACCGCCAATGACCTGAAGTTGGGCTTCTTTGTCGTATGTTATAGAACGTATTATAGAAGCAAATGTCACTCAGTCCTCATGTAATCCAAAAAGAACTTATGGTAAATTCTCAAAACTATGTCCACAGAACATCCTTAAACATATCCGATGGACTGAGAGAGGTTTGGAAATTTGCTAAATTTGCCTGGAAATGTTGTGGCTAAACTATTGCTTGGTACATTTTTCGTAGTGCTCAATGACTGGGGGGTCTTATCACAGAGAAACGAGAACAACTGTGAGTCAAGTCAGTGTCCAGATTTGTGTCTTGTCCTCCAGGCATTTCTGTGCTCGACGCCAATAACATGATACTTCCATTAACATGGGGGGGGGGGGGGGACTCTAGGAGGTGAACCGCTCCTACTGCGGACACTTCCTTGGCAGCTGTCAGGTTTAGCCCCCCCCACCTCATCAGAGAAGGGTTATGGACATACAGGGGGTGATAGGAAGGGGATAGTTTAGGAAGGGGAATATAAAGGGGCAGTGCTCTGTCTTTGAAGGTGGTGGCCACCCCCCCCCCTCGAGGGTCAACATAAAAAGACAGAGGGAGATCGAGCTGATGGGGGAATGTGGCTCTCTGGACATTTTCACAGAGACTATACAGCTTATGCACTTGTGGCTTCCATCGCTCACGGTGCCCCTCATCCTTTACATGATTTTGCACATGACCTTTATGGTCAATAGGGGCTGATCTCTACTTGGTTGCCTGGCAACAATCCAGTGGATACAATGGATTTTCACAGAACAAACAACACCCTGTTTACAAAGAAAATGGGATAATCAACTAAAACACAACAGATGAAAGTTTAATGGAATATTACGCTATTTTTAATTTAAAATGGAATGAAAGGATCAATCTGATATCTTTGTATTTTCTAAAAAGAAAAACCGTACTAATTAAAAATTATTTGCACAATAAAATACAAAGGTAACAGACAGATGAGAAATACAAACATGAAATTCATGACGATCATAGACGCTGACGCCCATGTCTCTCGCTCTTGGAAATGAGCTTGCTTGGAAAACGCGCCTTCACACCTGGGGGGGGGGGGGGCGCAGCCAGGAAGCCGGGGATCCCGCGATGGCTGGTACTCCTGCAGCTGCTGCAGGGACGCATGGTCTGAAATCAATGCTCTGTTGTGTCAGCGCTGCCAAATGTTGCTTCCCGGCCTTATTGGATCAGCAACCACCCCCCAACCTCCCCATCCCCCGGCCCCCCCATTTCCCAAACTCAGATCTGAATGTTCCCCAGCAACAACAGGCAATCAGGTATAAACAAAAAATAAGATTAAGTCTTTCTTTGTGGTGACCAGCTTATGTAGCTATGTACTCTGCAAGGAGGCTGTTTGTTAACCCTAACAGGCTAAGTCCTCCTTGCGGACGGTTATAACCTTGAATATTGGCCCCAGATGTCCGTTTATTTGAAATATCAGTGGAGAACAGACGGTACAAAATCCAGCCGCTGTATTGGAAAAATCTGCCTTCCTGTGCTGGACCTTTGACAGTGAACTGTAAACGCAAAGTCCTTTTTTGATCTAAAAAGTATGTTTTTAATGAAAAGTAGCATTAGCATTAGAGGTGTTTAGTCTGGAGTGGGGCAGCTAGCTGCCCTTGTCATGTGTTTCTGGTGTCCTTGGCTCATCTTTGCTGCGGCTCAGACAGACACGCTTCCATTCTGCAGGTCAGACAGACACGCTTCCATTCTGCAGGTCAGACAGACACACTTCCATTGCTGCAGGTCAGACAGACACGCTTCCATTCTGCAGGTCAGACAGACACGCTTCCATTCTGCAAGTCAGACAGACACGCTTCCATTCTGCAGGTCAGACAGACACACTTCCATTGCTGCAGGTCAGACAGACACACTTCCATTGCTGCAGGTCAGACAGACACACTTTCATTGCTGCAGGTCCAAGCCTGTGGGTAATTACCTGTCACTTCAAACGGACAGACTGCCCCACCAGGAAAGATCAGTAGTTTACTTTTTAAGGGAAATCACTGCCTTGTTATTTATTTTTATTTTACTCCTGGTAGATATGTTTCCGTAATTTATTTGTAATTTAGTGCAGTCTTTTAGCAATTTAGCATTTGTTTTAAATGCTGCTAGCCAGGACATGAAATAAATGCACCCACACAGATGGATATTTTGACTAACCAACGCGGGTTAAGTACCTATGACTTGGATTTGAACGTGCATCCTGTTCCTCCACCATCAGGATTCGCTTTTGCGCTTGACGCATGCCAGTGGGGATTAATCTCTATCAGCTGTCGGGACACAGGCCCAGATTCCCCCAGATTGGCTATAAGTATGGAAAAACAATCTGACTCAATGTGGACCCTTGTTGCTGAGGCTCTGCCTGCACCTGATGGAGGGAGAACCCTCAGTATAAGAGGATGAAATAAGGACTGGCCTATAATGAAAAAAGGCCATCTGGGCAGAGCAGCTCCTTGCTTGGGTTCATGTACGGTCATTCCTACTCAGCGCCATCCCCCATGACAGGGCAAGCGGGGGTCGTTCATCTGCTTCTCTGCGGAAAATTAGCTTCCATGTAATGTTTGCTTTTTCAGTTTTTTTTTTTTTTTAATCCTCCTCTAGCTTCTTTTCCCTAATCAAGAGGGAATTATCTTCTTTCCGGGGGGGAGGGAGGCAGCCGCTAATTTCAGACCGGCCTCTAGGCTCAATCAGGACAAGCCGAGGATGAAAAACCACGTCCGCTAACAAGGAGAGATGCTAATTCTAACCATAACACAGTGTCAGTGTGTCTCCGGTGGGTGGCGGAAGCCTGAGTACAGAGTACAGAGGAGCCTTCACACCAACGGAGATGCAGTCAGTCAGCATGCAACCATGCGGTCAGTCAGCATGCAACCATGCAGTCAGTCAGTATGCAACCATGCAGTCAGAATGTCACTGAATATGATTTGCAGCTTTGCCAGATTGAGACCCATATTTGTTAAGCTTCAAACTGTTGCAGTGTTTGAGGTGCAAGTAATCTGGTTACACAACCATTTTTGCTGCATTTGCTGCGACTGGACAATTAATGTAATTAAGGCTTCCTTTTGTGAAGCATAGATTGAGTGAATGTCTTGGGACAGCACTGATAGTAAATAAGCACTTGCATCACAGCTGAACTCTTACCCAATCATGGAAATCCGGGCCATGAGGAATGATGTCTGTTAAACTTATGTATCATAAAAGACAGAACGAAAATCAAAGATGGACTCGACACAATTGCAGCGCTGACCTCTGCTAATGTGAACCAGGAGGACATCAAACGCATCAAAGTTGTGGGTCAGAGGGAGAGGAAAAAGGACCCCTTCATGATCATGGCAGAATCACCTGGGGTGTCTGAAGCCAGCTGCTAATAGCTCTAGGATTTTCAAGGAGCAGGACGAGTCCCTTGAATTTTACCCCCTGGTCATCGTCTCCCCTGGAGTCTGAATGGAGCATCACATGTGTATTCTGCCCTAGCTAGAGGTCTGCTTCTCTGAGAAGCCACTCCCACTCCCCGCCCCCTCCCCCCACCCTTCCCACTCTGATGAATGCATCCCCTACAGCTAACGGGCCATCGATTGTCTGAGTAAGATGGATTCAGTTACATCTGCATTAGCGCAAGGAGAAGCGGAAAGGAGGGAATCTTACTCGTCCGGTAATAAGCTTTGTGGTTTGCTAAGTATGGAAATTTAAGCCAAGGCTTTTCATTTTTGTTTTTTTTTTTTTGGTTCTTGATGAAACGTAGCTAGCGGTGTGACCCCTCCCCCCACCTCCTTCCTGTCCTTCTCGCGTTACATGAACCAGCCTCTCAAATGATATATCCATCCCTTCCAGCCCTGCCTGCCGAGGACAACTGAGCTCAAATCCCCTCGGCTCCAACACATCGATTGAGGCCACCAAGGCCTGGGATCCACAATCTGTGAGACGTGGTGGCAGCGCCAGTCAACCCATTAGGTGACACAGGCAGCCACCTAGGGGAGCGTCTTCTGAGGGGACACCGACTTAGCCAGCCAGTTTCACTTGGTCTCAGATGAGGGGTGCTGGCGGTCAGGCTTGCTTGGGTGCCACATTGTCTTTGATTGGAACTGTGTGGTTATCATGAAAAGCAGGAGATCCAAGGTGAAACTCCTTGAAAGCGTAGAAGTCCATCAAGTGACTCCCCCGGGCTTTGGCTAATATGGATCAAATGAGGTCAGAAGAAGTAAAGCCGACTGGAATCTATGTACGAGTAGATTGGTGAGTGTCTCCGTGGTGTCTGCACTGATGTGGCCATATGTGAGTCAGGTTTCTACACCCGGAGCCCTGGACAGTGCGATGCTGACCTCCAGCAGCTGTCCGGTGAAGGCGTGCCATAACCTTAAAACACAAAGCACATCCTCCCTCTGGTTTACAACGGCCCACCGCCGCCCGCTGCAGACATGATGGCTACCAGGTGTTCCGCCTGGCTTTTCCCAGCCGCTGTGGCTCACGTGTTTCCCTTTAGTGGCCCTTTATTTTTACTCCTGAGGGTTGGGGAGGGGGAGTGTGTGCGTCCCAGCTGTGGCTTCTCTTGAGCTATTTACAGATGGCCGCTATTGGAAACACATTGGTCATCACACATCATCCAGGAGAAGTCAACTGGTGTAGGGCCTGACATTTGCAGCCAGACGGAGAAGCCGACAGACATGCTTTCTAGCTGCTCCGTGCTCCTATATGAGCTTATGTACCTCGTTTTCTCTTTCAGAACTTCGAGAATGTGCTGATAGGATGTTCCGGAAACTGATATAGGATATGATATATTGGTTCTGTGAAGTTTCATACTTGTTATTTTTGAAAGTACCATCATCTGCCATAGCTTTAGCCCACCTTCTTGAAGGAGAACTATTCCCAAAGTCATGTGTGTACTGTGTTTGGCCTCATTCATCCTCTGGAAAGGGCTCCAATGGGCTGTTACATTTAGATCCTCCAGGAACCTTTGAAGACGGAAGCCGTTGGTGGCCCCTTAGTAGTCGCCCCGTGAGCCCAGCATGTTTCTAAACTCCACCTTGTTCCTGTCGCCGTTAATGCGAGTTGGAGACTGATACAGTGAGCCTGTAGTGTTTGATTTGAGGGCTGCAGCTGGTATAGTACTTAAAGACCTGGACTTTGGCACCTTTGCAAAACTGAGAATAACCTAAGTTTAATATAGCATGATCAACATTAGGTAAAAACTGCTGGTAGCATATCTGCCTGATCAGTTCCCAGGAAAGGTCATGTGGGTAAAGGAAACACTCTAAATGTCTTCAGCAGATACCCATACATCTTCCAACTTCTGATCCAGTGCAGGGTTTCAACACGTTTGTCAAGTGAGGCTTGCAGAAAAAAAAAGGTAAACAGAAATTCCGTTTTGGCAAATCCATGATCCACTTCCTGGCAACAAAGGTTCATTTCAAGTTCTGAGGTAAAGCCAAGCGACATTTAATTAATGCAAGGCAAATATCAAAACATCCAGCCTACTCACAAAACCACAAAGATCGGCCGATAACCAGATCATTGAGACAAACAAACCGAGGCCAGATCAAACAGGACCAACTGGGACTAACATAACAATCACTGGGCCTGTAAAAGCCAAATGGTGGCATGGAGTTAGACAAATAAGCTACTGAGCCTCTTAGCAAGCACCTGTGCTGCAGAACAGAAGCCCAATGAGGAGCTTCATCCTGGTGCCGGATCCTGGCTGATTCACACTGGATGGACCCCTATCCCCCGGCCTTATCTGTGCAGGTTCCTAAATGCGGGAATCGGCCGGGAAAGGGCAAGGAGGCCCCCGCGATACATCAAAAGAACACCGTCATCAAAGCAGGTGCCCTAACCCCCTTCCCAGATGAAAACTGAACATGAGGGTGCTGTCGTCAAGCCCCAAATTTATTACAGTCAAAGGGCATTCTCTGTTTAGAATGAAGTTCGGTTGAAAAAGAGGCCAGGGGTGGGAACAAAATCCACCCTGGGCAAACGGGAAGGGTTTTGTCATGTGAATTAGCCTACGGTGACGTGACGGACGGCTCGTCCGTGGGGGTAGGAGGTGTGGGGGGGGGGGGGTACTGTACCAAAATGGCAACTCGCAAACCAGTCAGGAATTGCATATCCCACACTTCCTGTAGGGGTGTCGCTGGAGATCTAGCGATTATAAAGCAGTCGGTCAACATTTCAGCGCGATGCAAAGGGCTTTTGTCACGGCCAGCGCCATTCAGCATCCCCTCCACCCTGACGCTGGCCTGTCC
>JAODJW010000050.1:5196382-5206530 GCA_026777045.1 Hyperopisus bebe
CCACCCCCCACCACCAACACCACCACCACCACCTCGAGGACTTCACCTCTTCTAACCACCCAATCTCAGCATCAGCTACAGGAAGCCTGGGGATGGACTCTTGCCAAAGGTATTGCGAGCTGGAGGAATACACAGGTTTGCCAGAGATGATAGTGGGTTATTACCATACCTGGGTAAGCATGTGACCAGACCAGCTGCAGGTGCTGGGATGTGTGAATCAAAGCAAACACGCCAGAGCAAATATGGGCTTTGTCTGCTTTTTTTAACCTCGCTCACTTGTCTCAGCCTCTTAATTCCATGTAAAAGTGTCTGTAAGTACGATATATATGTGCATGATTCCATGCATTAATTAAGCAGGAAAACGGAAGCCTGTATTTTTTTTTCTTTTTACTCCGACATCCCTAACTATATATATACCACCATAGCTGTGGTCTTATAGTCCATTTCACTTTTTGGAAATTAATGCATAGACCTGTTAGATAACATATATAAGGCAAGTTGTTCTAGTATATGAAATAATGCCTTTGAGTTAACAGAGGGAATGTCATGCATCCTCTGGGTAATGGGAATATGTTCAAGGCATAAATGATTGATATGTCAGAGATGTCCGACATGTTGGCTGGTGCCGATGTAAGATTTTTGCTTAGTTTTTTGGAGTAAATTCTATCTACAAAGCACATATTTCCAGAAGTGATTCAATTCAAATTTGTACCAAATTACAAATAGCCAAACTTCGCGGATAAAGTATAGGGGATCCCGCGCCCCTTGATTTACCAGACTAATTAAATTCTTATGCTAGAATTTCTGTAAATTATCAGAACAATGGGGGTTGTTAACAGGTATGGAGTGAGGGGTCGTTTGGAGGCGGGGCCAAAACTTTCCTACCTTTCTATTGGCTGGTGTGACGATATGGGTGGGAGCGGCGGCCCGCTGTTTTGCCCTCCATCGCAAGGTGAGTTACAACTAGTTTTAAATGAGTAATTTAATGTTACTTAATGTTACTTAATGTTACTTGCTGCTTCTTTTACAACTTAAGTCGTATCGCCAGGGTCGGCGATCTACAGGTGATTAGCCCATTAAATTCCGCACTTATGAAACGTTCACTTGTACCGTGGTCTAATACACTGCAGGTGCAATGAGAGATAAGTGATTTTTCGTTACCTAAGCTTGGTATGGGGGACTTTACTCTGACTTTATTCTCCTAACGCGTGAAGTTGCATGCGAACGGTTTTCTGAATAATTGTTCAGAATACACCTCCTTCTATAACTATTTAGTCGAAATTACCAATTCGTACAGATTTAAGATATTTTTTTAGTGTTTTAAGTGAAACTTGAGATTTATCTTTGTCATTCAAATATTATGGAGAATCACTTAATACTTTTTAGATCTGACGATTTAATTTTCAGGATTCATTTTTAAGGAAAATCGATATGTAACGTATATGGGTTTACATTAAAATTTGCTTCAAAGTAATAATTAGTTTGCAATCTTAATCTTAGTTGTAAGGTTAATGGGTATTCACTAATCGATTCTGAGTGTTTCCAAGTATTTTTAGTAAGGAGTACTTAATAATTTACATCAGTACTGTCGTCGCGTTAGGAAATAAAATTGCTAGATTTTATCAGCATGTCAAGGCATGGGGGGTAAGAGTAAAATCACCGATGAGCGAGCAAATGACGCGGCGAATCGTTTGTTTGGGGTTTCAGTCTTTTCCCGGCTTGTCCACGTTTAGCTATTTAGAGTCCCTGCCAGGCACGTGCACGGTTATCCCTGCATCCTAAAACTTGCTCAGATATTACGGACTTGCTGTCCTACCCGTTTCTGATTTTACACACTTTACCTTTAGATCTAAGTCAACAATCTCTGTTTTGAATCAATAATCAAACGTCTGTCTTATTTATGAACAAAGGATTTTTTCGAGTGATAATGATCTCATCCCTCAATTTGCCATCATAAATCTGGAAACGAAGCACGACTGAAAATAATCGCGGTCGGGTTCTCACTTTTATGCTTTTCATTGACAATTTCCCCTGTTTTCTGTGTGCACGTTAAATATGTTTAAAGCAGTAAATGTTTCGACATAGCAGGGTGTAAATTAAGCCAGCTAGTCTCTGTTTATGTGTAGCATTTTATGTCGTGACTAATTATAGGTGTTTCGCTTTCACTGCGACACGTCTAGGAAAGTGTAGCCGAGTATTGTCTCCTAATCCGTATGAATGCTTGCGTGTCTTTAACCTAAAAAAACACGGGTTACTGCTGCCAAATCCTTCTGGCTCCCATCAAAACATTCGCTGAATGTCTGGACAGATTAACCATGAAGACACATAGACTACGGTAAAAATGTCATCTTATCATGCGAAATAATTGGGGAACTTCGATTGGTTTTAGTTTGGGGTCAGCATCGTCTATACCACCTGTTGTACTATCCATTAATCCAGAACATCTTCCACTCATTTGACTTTTGACTTCAATCTAGGACTTGATGGATAACAGTTAAAACGCTTGTCTGTAATTTATTATTTATAATCCCAGGCAAATTTTTATGACATAAATTACTTAGAGCTCCGATGCCAAATGTATTGTGTGATGCACGGGAAGTACAAAAAAAAAAAATGAACAAATATTGTTGAGTAGTTGTCGCCAACCGCGTCACCCCTGAATGCGAGCAGGACTTGATCCACTGCGGCCACATTTGTTACTTGATATCTTAACACTGTCACCCGACGTGCGAAATGACAGCTTAACAGCGAAGGCGACCCGACACGCTTAGTGATCGGCACGGCGCGACTTTGCCGTGCCTGTGAATAGCTTGCATAGCCTAGGCTAAACGTAAATATCCCAGGAAATAATTTATTGTTGTTAGTATTATTACCCGATCTCTTTGAACTATAAATGTTACATAAGCGTTGTGCTGTACGTGGGTTATTTAAACTTAGTTTTAGGAAATAAATAACTTGAATAAATTAATGTGGCTACAACCTAAAACACAATAAAATGTATTTGTTTATTTTCTCTCCCTTGAGTGCATTAAGTGCATTTTTATAAGTTTTTCTGCTTCATCGATGCAGTTGCATTGCCGTCGTGATGCAGTGTTGCGGGACACCAAAATTAACTGCCGTGTTACGGCATCAAACAACATGTTTAATCATTTAATCCAGTTTTAGAGCTGCTGACGAGGTCGTTGCAGTTAAAGGCAATTATATCTATTGATATTCAATTTGAATAGGGAGGATTGACTTTGTATTGAACTTCCCTTTATCACACATCCGGATGTAATGCATCCTCGACACCAATCAAGAAGATCAAGCACAGACAAGGGCATCTTATCTCCTCTTCCTCCTCTTAGCAGGTTTTAAGGTGGTTACACAGGCCGTCATAAACGCACGCAGCTGAAACCAAATTTAACAGTAATACACGAAGAATTACAACGGCAGTCCGCGTGATATTGAGTTTTGGAGGCTGGTTTGGGTTCCGAAACAAAACTGCGGCGCTTTCTAATTGAAATAAAAACAAATAAAATATTACTAAAAAAAAGCGAATCGTGACTGCGCTTTAACAATGATGCGCGTCTGTATTTTCAGGCCTAAAATCACAATTTTATCTGGACCGGGAAATGACAGTGGGCCGACCCCCCCCAAAAAAACCCAAAGGAAACGCCAAAATGCTTAATTTCACTGCGAGCTGTAAAGCTGAGCCCCCTTAAAGGAGACCTTCGCACGTTTGATAATTGTCCAGCCTCCTGCAGCTAGCCAATGAATGAAGAGCGGATGCAGTGTATCCTCTCTCACTGGCCAATGAGAGGCGTCTAATGCCACCAGTACAAACCTCCAGCTTCCCATTCATTCCGTAGTGGGAGCAGCGCTTGCGGTGCACGGAAGGTGACAGTTTGTGACGGGAAAATCCGCGCAACGAACTAATTTAATCATTGGCTTTGCGACAGAACCACAGATTCCTTGGATCCAGCATTTTAATTGTCTCTGCTTTTGATGCTCATGCGGATTTTTGTTTTTTAATTTAAAATTAAAAGTGCTTGATGAAGCGACTCGTCTGCAGACTTGCGCTCCCAGAGCCCTGAAGACGCTTGTTTCTATGCACACGCTCCATGTGCGGATTTACAATATCTGAATCATGTTACGCATATGTGTAGAAGAGCAAATCTCCGGAGGACCCGAGTCTTCGGTTTGGAATTTACAATAATCTTTTCGTATGAAATGTGCGAGCTTTAATGCCTTTTTGGATTGATGTCTGTTTGTGTATTGGTTGATGGATTCGGCATGGATGGCTGCATATATAGATAGGTGAGCTTTCATTCTTAATATTAACCTATCAAATAAATCTGACAACCTATATGATGTGAAGTGTACAATTTGACTGCATAATTATAATTACACAGGATGCTGAAATATCACCAAACCCTCAAATTAAAATTGGTTATAGTTTAACGAAGAAATTGGGTAACGGGTATGAAGGAACTTTATGCGTTCATGTTCATCTTATATGTTTTTGTGCACGATAAATCGCTTGAATTCTGATAAAACGCGCATTGCGATCTGCATTTGGAGCTGAAGACCACCGAGACGATATCGCGGAGGCACCACATCTACATTTGTCTAAATGCTCTTTTTTAACATCGCACAAATGAATAGGACAAGCGGTTACAGAAAATAGATGGATGGACGGACGGACGAACGAAATAACTTAAGTCGTCCTTTAAGAGGCGAGTCGGCCCTCCCGCGGCTAACAAACCCCCCTCCCCCCGCGGCGCTTGTTTTCATTCATAAGTTTCGCCGTCCTCCAGCGGCACGTCTCCGGCCGTGTTTATCAGTCACTCCCCCGCTCCCTAAGCCAGGCGCCCGTCCTTCCTTCCCCCGGCACTCGGTCGCGCATGCGATCGCGGTTTACTGCCGGCTCACGGAAAGGCTTGTGCGGATAAAGAAGCCGCGTAGAGGACGCGTTAGCTGGATTTCTGGAGGACTTTTGCCCATCATTGTCAGGACCAATTATAGACTGTATTACTGCCTGGGACAGTCCTGGGTGCAATAGGGACAAATACATTAATCAAGGTAATAGCAGACGAGCTTGATTACTATCGCACGGGTGTTTTATTACTGTAGTATTTCCAAGTAGTAAGTGCGCTGCTATTATTATTATTATTATTATTATTATTATTAATGGTTCGAAAACGTGGTCCTACACTATTCGAGACGGGCTTGTTTTTCTCCAGCGCTTAAAGTTGCAGTGTCCTCATTTCTCTGCATGCCAGCGTGCTGTACCCATCGCATTCATTTCGCTATTCCATGCTTTTAACTTTGAGCTCACATCCGTCAAACGCTTTTAAGGGGCAGACCGAGCGGTTCTGCGTGGACCGCGTCCTCCCGTTCGCTGCTCTGAGGCATTTTAATGTTAACTAACTATACAAATGTAAATGGGGATGGGAAGAGTTTCGGATGTGTCACTGCAGAAAGTGGGTTGAAAAATCACAGTTGGTTGAAGAGTGTAACAAGGATATTGCCTTTGTCTTTAAAAGTAAAATTTCCCCCTTCATCTGTCTTAAAACACAAGAATAGAACATATAAAGAATTTCTCATGCTGTTTTAGGTCTGAAATTTTCTGAATACTGGCTAAGATCTTTTTTAATTTCAGTTTCATGGACATAGTCCCTTATTTTCATCCTGATTATCTCTTCCTTTCTGCCTCTTTGCAGGATTTCCGATGCATGCCAAGTCCACAGTGAGTGTCGGAAGTGGTGATCGGCCCAGATGGAAGTCCAAAGTCAACACGGCCCTGGCGCTGTACTGGTCGTAATCCAGCAGCCCCCGCGGGGGGGCAGGACCCGGCTAGACCGCGATCGGGAACTCCAGCGCCCCGCCGTCCTCTCCCTGGAGCAGATTAAGGCCATTCGCTCATCAAACGAGTACACAGAAGGGCCCGCAGTGGCCAGACGGCCCCCGTGCCGGACAGGGAAGCCGGAGCGCACGCACGAGGTCGTCGGCGTCAACAACAACTGCGAGCGTGGGGTCCCGGTGCCCCCGCGGCACGTGGGCCGGGTGCCGCCGCTTAGCCGGTCCACCAGTTCTGGCAGCTCGGGCAGCGGCTGCTCTGAGCGGGGTCTCCTGGGACGCTCGCCGCCCAGACGGCCCGAAGGGGGTCAGCCGCCGACCCGCACCCAGCCGGGACCCGCCGGGGAGTCACTAAAGCCGGCGGTCAGAGCGGCGGACGAGGCCGACGACGCGCACCGCTTCATCTGTGAACGCTGTGGCCGGTGTAAATGCGGCGAATGCACGGCGCCCCGCACCCTGCCCTCCTGCCTGGCCTGCCGCGGCTTGTGCCTTTGCTCGGCGGACAGCGCCGTGGAAAACGCCACGTGCATGTGCCTGGTCAGGGCTCTCTTCTACCACTGCTCCGACGACGACCAAGGCGACTCGTGCGCAGACAGCCCCTGCTCCCTGTCACGCCCCCACTGCTGCTCGCGTTTCCTCTCCATGGGGCTCCTCTCCGGACTCCTGCCCTGCCTGCTGTGTTACCCCCCCGCCAAGGGCTGTGTCAGGGCCTGCCAGGGCTGCTACGACCGGGCCAGCCGACCCGGCTGCCGCTGCAAGCACTCCAACACCGTGTACTGTAAGCTGGAGAACTGGTCACCAAAGGGTCCCGCGAAGCCCTCCTGATCCGGCGAAGGAATTATATAATCGCTGTATTATTACTATAATTATTATTATAGTGTGTCAAAATATTAGTGCCTGTCGATTTAAATCCTACATTTTGGCCAAGAAACCACTCTTTACTTTTTTGGATCTTTCCTTGCTTTTTGAGACAGGACCTTTGCTCCAAACCAGTGTTTGCCTTACCAGTCCCGCGTGTCATCTGCAGATAGTCGTCGACGCTTTTGACGCGTTAAGGTCCCCCCTAGTTCAGTTCTACCTTCGCTTGCCTGAAAGCCCCTTACCAAATCTGTGAAGGACTCTCTCTAGACAATATGTAGCTGTTACCAGATCACCATGGCAACCGGACTGTCCCGGAGTCACCGGTTAGCGACGCATTTAAAGTTGCGCCTGGCGGTTGCTTAGTGATGTTTTGTACAGGACATTTTTTTGTTTGTTTGTTTTCACTCATATTTCACATTTGCTCTGTTCAGACACCACAACCGTGGCTTTTTTCCTTTTGTAAATGTTATATATAAAACCTAAAGATGAATAATGGCTATTTTTTAAAGAAAAAGTCAGTTAAAACCCCTTTGGTTGTAAAGAATATTTATTATGTGAAGCTTTATTATTTTATGATATTTATTGCAAAAGACAGTCTTGAAATTTTACTCATGTCTGAATATAACAAAACCCAATACTTACTGAAAAAATAAATGGTGACACAAACTGTTAACTATAATGCAGAAAATATATTAATTAATGAACAAATTTTACGTCTTGTCTGTTCTTCTTTAGAGCCTCTGGCTGTTTTGCATTTGTGGTTCCTTGTACACCTGATGCAGGTTCTGCTCTTCTTCTGGACGAAGTATTTCAGTAGGTGATTATGCCGGTATAACACCAAGACAATTTTATGCCTGGTGGATTGTAGGTTTTCAGATTTACCTTAAGGGGTTTTCAAAACAAACGTCTGCATCCTTTTGTAGATGTCTAGATTTGATGTCCAAATTCCACTGAATCCCTTATTTAAAGTTGATTTCCTGTAACTTTGGCAAGGACAGACCTTTGAAGGTTGCTCATTATTCTGTCTATCAAATGTTACTTGGTTCAGATATAAGTCGCATTTACGGCAATGATTTTTGGCTTAATAGCACGACTGCACTGAGAATCTGAAACGGCTAAGCAGTCTAACTGGCCTCAAAGCTAACACCTCTGAAAGGTCACCCTGAGGACAGAGTTGAGGGGGGTGAGCGTATTGTGGGTTTTATGGCATTATGGGGGAATCTTTATTGACAACAAATGGTCCAGACTGTAGCTTGGGGAGACAAAGCTGCAAGTTCCTACATCAATCACAGACCACCTGTTGGAAGGTAATAAATGGCCAATCGGCACCCACGTCTCATAGTTGGCGTGCGTAGGCAGGCTACTTTCAGGTGCTGACAGGACCTGCCCTGCCCCCCTCCCCCCCCCGACACCTCTTTATTTTGTTAGCCATCCGTTACTCAGCTGAAGAAAAGCAGAGTGACCTCGAGGGGAAACTTAACTCACTGATCCTGGACAAAATCTGACGGAAACCTCTGTGGCTTCAACCAGGAACACATGCAACGTCTATAAATACCGGGCTTGTCTCTCAGAACCCAGGGTGAGTAATTAACCACAAGGTATTTTTAGACTGCCTTGGTTAGGGCCGTGGGCCTCTGGAACAGTCTCGCCTTGCCTTGGGTTTGGAGTAAATACTCTTACACTGAAGCAATACCCATTATATTTTATAAAACCACTAATTATATGAATTCTTTTAAAGATATCAGTAGTATTGTGACGCTACAATGTGATATTTTGTAATTTTCAATTACACGTTGCATTAGCTATTTGGTTACTAGCAATTCCATTGCCATTATAGGGCCTATATTTGGAATTGAATGGATTTCCCTGCTCCTTAAAGCAATCTCGGCACTGAGGATAGTTTTATGGGCTAACCGGTCATGTTTCTCAGTGTCGGTGCAGAATTTAGCTTCTGCAAATAGCTTAGCGCAAATTAGCGCCGTGCCGCTAGCCTGTCATCTACATGCACCTGGACACAAAGGTATGTGCATTGCTCTGCTTTAACCAGGGGAAACGGACAAGGCAGCTCTGTGTGGGCGATTAGGAGCCGGTAATCTGGAGGAGCAACGGCAGATACATGCGACCTCAGCGGTTTAGCGATTAGCTCACAGAAATTTAATGATGTGACACGCAGTGCCATGGAAGGGAACCTTGGATTTTTTTGTGGCTCTTATTTACATATTGATTCATTCATTTTTGTGGCGCTATGACGTATTTTGTGGGTCTAACACAGGGAAGCTCTTCAGATAGTACTGCTGGACCTGCAGGACCATGACGGCAGCTGCCTGTTATCCCGATTCCGTAAATTTAAGAGGAAGAAGGTTGTACTCATGTGAGACTCTGATGAAACCTTAGCTCAGGAAACACCATCTGTTTTCATTCCACCTGTAGAAACAGGCAGTCAGGATGTAGGAAAAGCATAAAAATTGTTCTGTGGCACTAAATCCACTCTGCTGGCTGATAATAGCTTCAGGCACCTTTTTCATTCACGTGTTTTTTTTTTTTTTTTTTTTTGGCAAGGTGTTCATAATTTTCTGATGCTGGTAAATGAGCTCAGTTTAAAGCCATGTACCTCACAGCTCAGTGGTTTGATGAAATGTCACTTTACTTCCAGGGACATAAGCAGAACTCTCCCTCCGGATCTTTATTATTTAAATATTGGGCTCCCTCCCGTTCCACAAAGAAGTTTTCTGGGAAAAGCGGAAATCCCCCCCCCCACCACACACACACACACACACACACAGGCTGGATGCCCCCTCCCTCAGCACGGTGATTGCCCGGTGAGTCAGAACGGAACCGGCGCCCCGTGCCTCGAAGGCAGCCGCGGGAATTCGACTCCGCCAGCCGAGGGCTTTCCATAAACATCCACAGAGAGGATTAATCACAAACAGCCATCTCCGCTCGCCTTCCTCACCCAACGTGCTTCTCATCATTTCCGCTATAACAGTATAAATGGAAATTAGCAGCAGGGCCAGTGGTGTGGGCTGAAAACTGATGGCTATTTCTGTGCTTTACAAGTCCATTTTAATAGCACCGTAAGAAATAAAAGAATAGCTTATTTGCTAAATATTACACACTCATAAAAGGAAATAGATGTCAAAATTTTGGCTTGCACCTGTAAACACATTAATTAATGTTTAACAAAGGAGATTTAAAGCGTATACAGCCAGAGTGCACTGTGTATACAACTGAAAGCGGATGTTCTGCTGAATTCCTGTTCGGTTTAATTTCTCTGATGTTGTAATGATCGGTTTAACATTCGGTAAGATATTCTGTCCTGGTTCTGAACCGGTCCGAAACAGGATGTGGGTGATGAAACACTGATCTCTTGGCTTGTCCGTCCGCCGCCCCCTCCTTACTGGGGGGGGGGGGGGCAGCCTCCTTATTCAGCTGCATGGCCTCAAGGG
>JAODJW010000050.1:5226670-5244721 GCA_026777045.1 Hyperopisus bebe
GGGGGGGGGGGGGGGGGGGGGGGGGGGGTGTTCAGTCACGGCTCACCGATGGACTCAGTGAAGTCGCTGGGGAGGGGCAGCTGGCTGTGATGGAAACGCAGCCGGTATGACATGTTGTCCAGGAAGACCACGCCCACCAGGTTCGACGTCTCATGCAGGCTGGCGTTCTCCAGGTCCTCTTCGGTGGAGAACATCTCCAGGTGGTCAATTTCTGCAGGGGTGGACAGTCACAGAAAAATGTAAGTGCGAGGGACATCAATGACTCACTAAGCACATTCATGGGACTGAAGAACGTTCCAGGCCCATTGTCTGCCTGACTCATCGGAATAAGTTTCACGCTTTTACTGCTCTGGTCCTTATTTCCCCGATTACTAACCCTATTCTCCAGGCACCTCTGCACAGCCGAGAGACACAATATGAAACCAAGCCGGGCATCTGATGGTGCTCAGGCAAGCCTGCGTAGATGATGTTCCTCAGACCTGATCGTCAGTGCTCAGAAGACCCGAGACGGTGCCTGCAGTGTGAGGAGGAAACTCACGCAACTCGTGGGCCACGTCCTCCATGATCTGGCTGGTGACGTTGCTGACGGGAGTGTATCCCAGGCACTTAAACGTGGGGTAGAAGTGTCTGTCCAGCTCCATGGTGCTGATGTCCTCATAGTAGATGTGTGGGTTCAGGATGCTGATGAAGATCAGGAGCCCCAATAACAGCAGGGGCAGGATTAGCTCCTGAGGGGGGCGGGGGCACATTGTGGGACGACATGGCCAAAAAAATGCAACAAAAATAAGAATCTGAAGATCGGAGAAGCTGCACCCACATGTGGGGTGGAAAAACAAAACAATGGCCAGCATTTCTTGTTAAGATTCTTCACGCTACAAACTAAGGAAAGACTGAAATCACACTTTCTGTGTCATACTGGCGCAAATTAGATTAACTATTCACAGGCCTTGCAGCTTGGAACGCGGTGCAGACGAGCTTCCTCATCCTCCAAGGTCTGTCAGGGCTCCTCTGGCACAGACCCACCTGTGCCCCCGCTATACGGAAGCGGTTCTCCTGTATAACGTCCTCATAGGTGAGGAGGACCAAAAGCAGCCCTGAGACCTAGACCGAGACGTCACACCTGCATGACCCGGACTGCAGGAGCCCCATGGAGATGTAGACCAACAAAACTCCATATGCTGCTCTTGGCTGCGGCCTCCCTTGGCTCAAGCTCCTTTCCTCCTCCCCCCGCCGATAGTGACGGATGACTTTGCAGATGTCGGAGAGTGACGGCATTAGCCTCATCCACGACACCCCCACCTGCTGGGCACCAAGCCCCAAACAGTCCATCAGCCCTGCCATCCACACAAACCATCAATCTGCAGCCTCACCCCTTCCCATGGGATGTACTGCCCGCTTCCACTATGGTGTCCCTAAAGGGTGTGGTCCAGGCGTACCCATAATCCCACTCTTTGAGGAACAGGATCCTGTAAGTTGTAGGGGTTGTTCACCAACAACAGGGTGCTGACCGAGAAAATGAAGGGGACTCGAGATCTTCACAAAGACATTTGTGGAGTCGACAGAGATTAAGAGAGGGCTGTGAGGACACAGATAGGGCAAGAGGAGCAGAATCTTTATGTTTTTTACACCCTAATGCTGTCACGGGGAAGCATAAATACAAAGGATATTCAAGACCATCCAAATGCTGAATGGGAGAACCTCAGGCATGTACCAACCTTACTCAATCAACAAAAAGTCAGTTAAAGCAAGATGTTCCACTCAGCGTGCAGGTCAAGGTGTCATGGCTGTCCTTCCAGGAGAAGGACATCTCCCTAACTCCCATCAGAGACCACCGTCCCCATGACCGGCCTTCCGAAGCTGTCAGTCTCCATATGGTTTCCTCACTGCCATTACCTACCTAACCACCTACCCTCCCTACCTAACCACCTAACCTCCCTACCTAACCTAGCTACCTAACCACCTACCCTCCCTACCTAACCACCTAATCTCCCTACCTAACCACCTAATCTCCCTACCTAACCACCTAACCTAGCTACCAACTCTAATTTTCCTCTGCTTTTACCTTGTTATAACCTAAGGGAGCATCTTGCTGTTAGGAGGGAGCACCGTCTACCTCGTTACGGAGACACCAGCGGGTCACATTACCCTCGTATTAAAAGTCAAAGGTTCATCAGCGCAATAGCGACAAGCAGCAGGGGCCCAGCAAGCAGCTACTGGCAGGACGTCCCACCCGGCCCCGTCGCTGCTAGAAGGGATCCCAGACGGTCCCTGGAGCGACTGGGGATAAGGGCCTCACTCTGCCCAACGGTGACATCACTCTGCAGAGCGAGGGATCTGAACCAACGACCTTCTGATCACAGCCACAGCGACCTTATTTGTTCTGGTAAATTATCCAGCTGTATAATTGGGTAAAGTTATAAGTAAACTTATGTACCAAGTTTAGCACCGTGTAGCTACTTGAGTTGTGCATTTGTCCCTTTTAGATAAACATGTAAAATGTAATTAAGGGGAGATGGACAAATTACTATTTAAAGCGGATTAGGTCAGTACTTTGGCCTGTCCATGCTGAGCAGCAGAATGCCTTGTGACTGACCACGGTCACGTGACAGGATTATCACGAGGTATTCATGAGACGATCGCGTGCCCTGCACCCCAACGCCACTTGAACACCAATGACCTCCCCCCCCCCCCCCCCCCCCCCCCCCAGAGGAACGGACACTCGCGCAGGACGATTAAAAATGCAACGGAACAACAAAAGGTAAAATAAAAAAGCACAGCCCCGCTTAACAGACAAAACAAAGACACATGTCGCGCACTGCGCTGTGTTACGCGCTGCGCTGTATTACGCGCTCCCAGAAATGAGCAGCCATTCCCAGCGTCTTCCATCACGGCGGCTGAGCGGGAAAGGTGCGGCCCTGAGGACGTTCCCAACAATCGGCATGAGACAGGAATTCCCTGAAAGTCTGCAGGTGTGGTTTCCAGCGAGGTCCTACCCTCTGACAGCACTTACAGCATAACTAAAATTCTTCGACGTTTAGAAAAGCCCAGCCTATGACTGGCTGTTATACTCTCCAGCATCCATCCATCCATCCATCCATCCATCCATCCATCCGACAGCCCGTCCCCAGGAAGCACAGGACACCCCAGACGGGATGACAGTCCATTACAGGATCTCCCCATTATCATCAAGAAACTAAAACATGACAAGGCTGCCACAGATTCCAGACATGTTTGTGGTAATGTCACTGTCACTGTCACTGTCTGCAGGTAAGTACAGTGTAAACCAGTCTCCCAGCCCAGTCCTCGGGACACGCAGACAGTCCACGTACTGGGAGCTGGGAGGGAGCAGAAAGGTGGACCACCTGTGGGTCCCCGAGGACCGGGCTGGGAAACACGGGTCTAAACACTTCTAGGGTCTGGGGAGATCCTCCAAGGTAGAAAACTGTCACCCCCCCCATAAAGGAAAACTAGATAATGACTAGATAAAGCCACAGTCCCACCCCCAACAACGCCAGTTTTCACAGCATTACTGACAATGTCCGATGAATTCTTTTCTCAAACACAAACTGCGCAACACAGAAAAACCTGCCGATATAAACAAAGTGATTCACACACAGACACAGGAGGCAAATCAACATATTCAGACTGGCAGCAAATGACTATGGGCTCTTTCAGACGGGCGGAGTCCCTTCTGCACCTGCAGGCTCTGCTGCTTGGTCCTCCATTTGATCAGCAGGTTCTTGTACAGCAGGCTCCTTGTCTGATGCCACAGGCCAGCATCTCTCCGGATTACCGGCAGCATTCTGCCAGCATGCTGGGGGAGGGGGTACGGAGGCGGGGGGAACCATTTCAATTACTAGACAAGTAATAAGGTTCTTCAGTTCTTAAAACAATTAATTTCATTAGCATTTAGATAAAAAAAAAATGTATACACACTTGTAGTAGTAATACTAAATCGATTTCTTTGCAATAAATGAGTTCTACCTCACTCATACATGAGTCATTGGGATAATATTAATAATCGACACGTTTCCAATTGACAATATCAATAATATCCAATTACAAAGTCATGTTATCAAAATAAAACTAAAAGACAAGGAGCGACTGATTTACAGATATAGTCAGCAAAGCCATCCCTTGATCTTCAGCTCTGTGTGCGTTTAAGGAAAGGCATCCCTTCGACATTTGCATGGTGATGCCGGTTTTTTAATGCATCATATTAAGTTTACTTAAAACGACGTATCACACTTAAAATGTGAGAGTCATAAAGAAATGAACGATTTCATTACGCTTATGTGACATAAAACTGCCAAATATGGACATACATATAAACAATCTAAATCAATGTCATCGCATTAATACTTTTTTCGATGTTTGCTTATTAGTCGGCTACAGAGAAGTTAAATTTGCATGAAACTACAGCCACAGTACACTTAAAATAGACACACTGAACTAGGAACTGTGTAGAAACAGTGACACTAAATATAACAACGGATTATCAACTTACGGGTTTCGTATTTTATGGCCCACGCAGCAAAAAAAAAAAAAAGTAAAAAAAAATGTAAAAATAAATAAATAAAACAAAAATCCGGTTGTGATCGTTTATCAGTTAATTACCTTCACAGCAACACCAGAAAGCTAGCTAGCGCACTTTTAAACATGAGAAATCAACCCAGACACCGATCACGATATTAAAACGCCGACCAAATCTGAAAAAAATAAATATACATAAATTGCCGCTTCATCGGTGCTTGTAAAATATATTTATGTTAAATATCAACCCCGGACTCTTCTGCATGCTGGCCAGCCATACAAGCCAGGCACCTCACTTTACTCCGTCCTCAGAAGACGTCTTTTTGGTTTGAATGCTGAATTAATCAGAATATTGTCATTTTGCCCCTAAAAAGCCCGAATTACAGACATTGGCGCCTCCTAATCGCCCTGGCCGTCAATGTCTTCCTCTTCTTCTTCATATAAACACAGCAAACAAACCCGTCACGCAGCCCACTCCGTACGTCGCACTTCCGCTCAACATCAAGCCCCGCCCCCGGACGCCGGCGGCTACGACCACTCACCGACCGCCAAGGAAATACCGAGAACGGGATTGGTCAAGCTCAGAATGAGGGCAGTTTGAACCTATCCCCGGGTCGGGCGTCACTCATCAAACTTGACAGTCCGTATGAAAGCTGACGCGGTCCGGTTGTTCTTCTAACGCGGTGAATGCGCACGAATGCCATTTGCCACAATCCTGTAGCGCAGTAATATGGATGTCTGTGTACAGGATGATATGTAATATGTAGCAGATTGCGGCGTTGCGTCATAATTAATATGAGTGACAGTATCCATCCTGTAACCAATCAATTATTCTGGTCTAGGTCACCTGGCGATAAACCAGTGAGGTAAGGACCATGTACCTTGAGGGCCTTACACAAGGGCTTAATGCAGTATATCACTCCTGGCATTTATGGGACTCAAACTGGCTACCTTCTGATTACTGGCACATATGCCTAGTCTCAGGGCCACCACTGTAACCCAGGTTGCATAATATTATATAATCCATTGCATGTCACACATAATCAGACTACTGAAGGCTGGATTTAAACACCCCAACAGTCCTTGTCACTGATCCTCAACTGGCAAATGGAGACCCAATACTTCCTTATTTGTTTTATACAACCCCCAAGAGCTGTCAAGCGAATGAAAATGCACATCCAGTAATACTTTCCAGGATAACACTGAGTACTTGGCTTCCCTGGGAGTAACACCACACCTTGGCCTGACATTCATAATAAAAAGCATCTGGTGACAGAGCAAGAATCGTAGCCGCACACAGTCTGATTTTCAGATTTATTTGGTTACAAAACATGTACAAAACAAAGTGTAGAAAAAAGAACCAGCGAATCTCTAATTATAAAAGCAGGTTAAGATTACAGTGTCAGAATGGGAGATGAAGGAGAATGTAACGCTGGTGAAAAGGAAGCATGGTGCAGAGGGAGGGCATGACGCCCAATTCCATCCGAGAGGGCAAGTCAACAGGTCAGTAATATTGACATACATTGTCATAAAATCATGGGTCAAATAATCCATTCGAACCCTTGTCACTGCTAAATCAATTCAGGTAACTATAAGCGTATGACGGAAGCAGTTTATTGGTGCACCAGGCCTCTTATGATGTTCTTTCTGCTTTTCTTTGTCTACATAACTAGTTCTTATCCCACCAGATATGAATGGCAGGTCTGAACCACTCTCATACTTAATTAAAGTCTTAGCAAGCCCTAGATTGGACCTTTGTTTGAATGGGGTTTTGGGAGTCGGATTATACGTAGCACTGCCGGGGTGCTGCTAAGTGGCCGTCACGTTAAAATCGGGCCGGGGGCGGGGCTTCTGTCATGGTCATGTAAAGGAGACCACCTCCAGTACCGGGGAGTGACCCGTTGAGGGCCAACTGTGGAATAAGTGCTGAGGGCATTGGATGGTGTCACACTGGGCTGAGGCAGTGGTCTCTGTGCCTGAAGCACGTTCAGTTAAGTGCTCAAGAATTCAAGGTTGGGGGGCTACAGGCGGGTTGGGGGAGGTGGTCATTTTTAAACGGTGAGAGTGAGGTGTGGATAGTTTTCATGAGGTAACAGTGTAGACAGACTGGAGGGTCCTGATAGTGAAGGACACTTGATCTGGGGGCTATGGAAGTAAAGTCAGGTCTGAAGAACCAAGGTGTCAAGGCTGCATGTTGGGGGGGGGGGTCAGTGCTTGCGAGTGCGATGCCCCCCCGTGCCGGTGGTGGTTACATAGAGCACAGACTGAGGATGCCTGAGGTGATTCCCCCGCTTGACGCTGCCCAGGTGGCTGATGGGATAGTTGGATATAGAAATGTCAGAGGTGGCTGTTGACAGGCCTGAAAAGAAAAGGGAAATCAATCACTGCCCTGCACACTGTTCATATCTACATCTGACGGAGTGAAGAGAGTGATGGCCATTTATTCACATATTTACGGAAGGAGGAGTTAATCTGGCAGCTGATAATTGGATAAGAGGAAAACGGATGGACCAGTCATACTTTACTTAATAGCTGTGGTGAGGCTGTCAGTCTCTCACCACATCAGTAACGGCATCACCTCTGATGGCGTAAAAGCCTTATTTAAGGTTCTCACATCTCCCTGTGGTCACATCTAGATGCGATATACAGTCGGGAAGACGGATGTGGTCACATGTGTGCTCAGACTCCCACTCTGGCCGCTGAAGCTAAGAGGATGTACTGCCGCTTCAAGCCAGGTTGTGTTGGAACTCGGCGAGTAGAAATTTTGGCCGATACCGATAACCAGTGCATTTCTGTCAAATATTACCGATACCAGTAACTGGTTAAACTCTGATCTCCATAAATCTGCAGTGAATCTGATGTCAGTGGTGCAGTGGTGATACTTAAGATCCAGTAAATGTGTGTAGCAGCCACATCACATAAGGCAGTGTGACGTCAGCAAAGCAGCGGCGACCTGGGGGACTGTAGTGAGGTTCTAGGGGGGACTGTAGTGAGGTTCTAGGGGGGACTGTAGCGAGGTTCTAGGGGCAAATGAAGCGACTAAATACCTCGTCCTCCACTATGAAAAATGGCTGATCGACCAAAGCCATCATCTGCTTTATTTCAGTAGTTGTGTCTTTATTTGTGGTGCTGCTAACTTTGAATACTGATAAACTTTGAATATCGACTGGCAGTATTGGGCCAAACTGGCACATCGGACCGGTGCCCATGTCTCGATTTTTAACGAACGTCAGCTGATACAGATACTCTGAGTGACATGTCGCATACCTCCAGCTGGGAGGCTCACCTGCCAGGTGACCGTGGTGGGCTGGCTGGATTTTGGTTAGGGGGTGGACACCCAGGGCCTGGGCCCGCAACGGGGGGGCGGGGGGCTGCATGCTGGTGCAGCCTGTAAAAGTGTTTCCATTTTGGGGATGAAGGGGAAAAAGGACTTTGATTAGCAAGTACTTCATTCCAGCAACGTCGCAGGCATGCAGGCATGCGTGCAGGGACGCAGGAAGCCGCCTTGCTGTCATGTGTGGCATTCTCGTGAACAAAGCACGATAGCTACCATCAGAGGGGACGTGTCCAAACTGGAGGAGAAGGAATGCTATGTATGGGGGAGGGGGGGGGGGGAGACGAAGAAGAAATGTAATGTACTACATGCTGCAGATCCTGTTAAAATCCCTACCCAATAACATCTGGGGTTACTGTGACTCCAGGCAGTTTGAAGAAGAATGCAGAGTTTGTGTTCCAGTCAGGGAGCTGGAGGGATTGCCTGCAAAGCCTGATGCCAGAGATATGAAATGGCATACATTAGAGGAACATAATTAATCTGACAGGATGAATCCTCCTGAAAGAAAGATAGGAAAACAGGGATCACGCTGTCATCTCAAGCTCTCGAGTGCAAATCTCTCTTCCCAAACATTGGCCGTGGCCTCTTCCCGCCTCAACGTTGAACTTGATGTTGATAATAGGTGGCACGGAAGACCCCTCCCCCACGGATTATCCCAGACATCCCCTGTTGCTCATCTTTTCCAAGTCCCCCCCCCAACTGTAGCCCGCCGTCCTCCAAACCCTCCCAAACGTTGCAGACTGAAGCTCTCGTTTTCAAAGGTGAGGGAATTAAGATGCTATAATTCACATGCACACGTTCCCTTAGGAGCTGCTCCCACTACGCTGAAACAAAACGTGTTTTTATTGGCTCTCTGGGACGTATCACTACGCTGAAACAAAACGTGTTTTTATTGGCTCTCTGGGAAGTATCACTACAGAGGTGTGTTTTCTAGAGAGATAATTCAGTGCGTAATTACTAACAACTGCGAATGAACAATCAGTTTAGGGAGCTTTCAGTTTTGGTTGTTGGGGGCATAGGTAGATATTCTGCCCCCCCCCTGACAAAATGCCACTTTGCGCCCCCCTGATTAAGCGGGTTCGCATTTTTGAATTTCATTCTGAAAAAAGACACAGAAATCCCATGGCTTACAGAATTTGCCGAGGGGGAGTCCTAAAAAAGCATTGCCCCCCCCCCCCTTGAATCTGCCATGTTAATATGCATTATGACTGCCTCATCTATAATGCACTATAGATGCCTTCATAATGCAGTACAAAGCATCCTTAATTCTCTTACCGACCATTATAATGCAATATAATGGCATTCATACTGCATTATTGATGAGAGGATCACTGGAGCTTATGAAGTATTATTATCAACACTGTAATGCCTTATGACTGACCATTATAATGCATTATGAAGGTATTTATAGTGCATTATAGATGACAGCTTCAAGTAAAGTGTTACCAATGCTTCCAATTCCAAAAATGTCTGTGTAATCATTATTGACTGGGTAGTTATGGGACCAGGGCATATACATATAAAGCTGACAAATTAATCAAGATTAATTACATAGCTGCATTATAAAAAATAAAACACAATACAAAAAGCACCATAGATAGTAGGCTATCTGCAAAGTAACATTGTTAAATAACAGTTACAGCTGAACTGGATAAATGGTTGGAGGATGGTCTCCTGAAGAATTCGGAACATATTAGCAAAACATATTGGGTATAAAAGTCCCATCAGAACAGTCATAAAAGCGCGCTGTGGTCTCCTACTTGAACTTCCTGTTGTTCTTTGGTTTTCTGCAAGCTTATGTTAGTACTTATAATATGTGTGTATATATATTTCAACTTATTTAATACATACAAATTACAAGTGGAAAAAAGCTTAGGGCAGCTGAGCTACAGACAGACCCTCAAACATTCTGACCTCTGAGTACTGAAGAGTCATTATGCGGCGGTTCTCTGGAATAGGAAATCCTCTTCATATGTTCCAATTTAAGTATTATAGGGAGTAAAATTGTGTGTGTTTGTGTGTGTGTGTGTGTGTGTGTGTGTATGTGTGCTTAAGTCATAAAAGGGGGGGGGGGGCATGACAACTCAATCAGCAGCGTTCAAGAGAAGTTCAGTGGCGTTCAAGAAATGTCTGGTCAGCTCCAAGACAAAAACAAGCATTAAGCCGAGTGGATGAGAACCTCAAACTGGGACGCGTCTGTTGGAGGCTAGGCTATGCTAGGCTATGCTAGGCTATGCTAGGCAGGCAGTGTGGGCTCAGATGTGCCCCAGGCTGCCTCCGGGTGCACGGGGGTAATAAATAGCTGGGGATTTGGTGGCAGCTTTTCAGCTCTCTAGTTTGCCGAGGAAATGAGTCATTCCATGGCAAAGGGCAGGACGTGAGTATCAATGTGCGTGCTATTATCAGTCAGCCAAGGGATGCCACAAAGTCAGAGGGGAGAAGCACAGACCTCAGATTATTTATGCCCTAGCAGTTTCCTGTTAAAGATGCAGAAGTTGTTTGAATGGGTTCCTTAACTAGCAATTGATGCGTCTGCTATGTTTTTCATTATAGGCAAGAATGTCCGGCTTCAGCAGTTTGTCGGCTTAATTTATAGTGCATTACAGATGAGAGCTTCATAAAGCATTCATAATAAATAATAAACATTGCTATAATGTGTTATGCCTTATTATAAATAGTTATAGCCATGTTTATAATGCTTAATGAATGTGTCTATAATGCATTATACATGACTGCTTTAAGTAGAGTGTTACCAAGATTCCCTTTGTAGCACCTGTGTTGTACTATAATGAAGTAGCATCGGTGCAGAGCTCGTCACACAGCGGCAGCTCATCTTCCCCACTGCGTCGGCCGTGGTGGCCCTTTCATCCCCACTGCGTCGGCCGTGGTGGCCCTTTCATCATTATCATAGCTCCCCACTTCTCCAGGAAACACTGTGTTCATCTGAGCTTCCTCTGGTTACACAGCTTAGCTTCCACACACCTCAGCTTTGCTCTCAAAAGTATCTCCAGAAGACAGAATATGTGATGGTAAATGGAGATCGTCAACTGACAGTCCCTGGTTGAATACAGGCAGTCCCTGGGTTTAGAATGTCCCACTTATGGACAGCTTGCATGTAGAAGCGGATTGGCATAAAGCCCCTTATATTCGAAATTCGGGTTAGAAACAACGGTTCCTAATAAGGAACCCATGCGGACCTTCGTATGGCAGTTTGAGACACACAGTCCCCGTCCTTCTCTGTCTCTCCATGTCGGCAGGATGCTCTCCCTCTGTCGAACACCTTTGTTTCCCCCGAGCTGGAAATCAAGCATTGTCAACATAGGATTGATGGGCCAGTGTTTACCTCATCTGCAACACGTCTGAGTTTCATGCAGGCCTGACAGGAAGCCAGGGCTGCCCTGTGCAGCTTTGCCCGCTGGACACACTACAGCTTTTACCTTCTTTTTAATCTCTCCACGGATCAAAGATGCAGCCTGTCGATTTGCCTGCCAAGCCAGCACCATTCTGCTCATACACCAGGCCCCCACTGGGATAACCTTGTAGTCACACGTGCCTCCAATTAGCTTATAGCTGCTAAGGAACCTGTCTTTAATTTGGAAGCAACTTACTTCCTAATGCCCCCGCTATTAGCTAGCTCAGCTCTCATTACGCTCTTCGCAGGGTGGTGGAGAACGCTGCAGATCTTATGTGCCTAACCGAGAGGATGAGCGAGCATTTCCCAGTGATGAGGCGGCTCTCCTTCATCGGGCGCCATGTGCGGGGCAGCCCTGCCTCTCGCTGCACCTGAGTTATCCTTACATCTGAAAAACACTCCTATTTTCCTGCTTGGCACTTCTACAGCAGCTGCTACTCTTTTCGTGTTGCTGCTAATGCATGTTTAGACTTGGCATTACAGTAACAATATTATGAATGATCCAGTAGCCTGCCTTCTTTCTGATAAGTAGTAAACTTTCAGTGCAGCTGCATTAATCGAATCCCTGCTGTTTTCACCCCCCATCATACATCACTGTCTCACAGCTGCAGAAGCAACCCTGCCCTACGACCCATTTCGGTGACTGGACCGAAGGTTGCTTTCCCCCAACATTTCACAGCAGAGATGAAAAACCAAAACCTACAGTGAACCCCGAAGGCTTTAAAAGACACCTGGGACAATGGCTTGATTATGAAGAGTTCCTCTCGCCACAACATCGCCACCTCAAAAGTGTTCCTGAATTACCGTGCTGAGTGCCGCTTGCTGGATTCTGTGGTAAGGACTCTGCTGGAAAAGCAATATCCCACCGAACAATCCCCAACAGCTGGGCAGCTCAAACAAGGCTGCCATTGGTGGTTCTCTTCGTTGTCTGAAAACCCCAGAGAGGCTTTGTGGTTTTTGTGGGTTTCTAGAGGAGTCCTAAGAGCGTGTGTTTGTGTGTGTGTGTGTGTGTGTGTGTGTGTGTGTGTGTGTGTGTGTAGAGCTGTACCCTCCAGCTTGGCAGCCTCTTACCAGCTATAGTCATATTCAGTGGTCTGTGGAGGGAGGGGGTCTCTCTCACAAACCCAGAACTGGAACGTTTCATCTTAAAAGAAAATGCATGCTTATGCATCTATTGTCTCTGAAGCATTGCGCAAGAGCTGCCAATTAGCACACTACTGAGAAACATTCAAACTATACAAGAGAGTCTTTAAATGATAAACTGCTAAAACAGGATATCTGTCAAAAGAGGAAGATCCAAGCAATTATAACATCGCACAGCTGAAGACAGGGATCCTGGATGTTTAGTAAGCAATCCGGCTTAAGGATCCAGCCCAGAGCTAAACTGATTCATGTATCTGTTACTGCTTGGGGCTTTAGTCCCCTTAAAATGTTCTATAGTCCCCCCAAATAAGCATTCGCTAATTAGCTAAAATCATGTGACCCTTTTCCATCATATCCTCCTAGTAAAGGCTTTCTAGTGACGCCTCTTTAAATTTATAGTGACGCCTCTGGATCCCAGACTTCATTACTGCTCCTTCACAGTTATACACATAGTTTTTCTCATGAAATATTTAACAGAATTTTATCCTTTTTTATCTTTGCTGCAGTTTCTTTCTGAGGTTTAAATTCTGAGTATATGTACAGCAGTTCAAAAACATTCAGTAGCTACATAAGAGGAGTACTTATAAGATCGGTCGTTAGAAACAGGATTTGACAGTTTTGTTACAAATGTTAAGAGTCAAATGTGAACGTAGGCCTCCAGTGCACAAAGCTCAGTGGCATCAGTAGCTTGTATCCGGCGGCCTGCAATCGCTGATATGACCCTAGCTTAACTGGAGATCGATTCAGGCCACATTATCATCCTGTGTCCCGGCACGGTGGCCAGAGGAAATGGCCCGGATGTTTAGAGAAAGCGATAAGCGTGTGTGCCAAAGGGGCGGAGCACTGGACGCGTCAGCTGACTGGTCAGCATGGAAAGCCAAACACCATTAGGGCTTCCCTTTTCCCTGGCTGTGTCTCCCGCCTCTGCCTTTTGCAAAGCCGGATATGTGGAAATCTGTGTGTCTAAGGATGGCCAGGCTGAGTCACCGTATTGTACCAAACAACAGGGCTATGTGCTGAGTTTAAGGGAGATGCAAGCCAGATGTGACAATAGCAGTCTTACTAATTATTATTTTAAGTATTCTTTAACTTGATTTTTAATTAATTCTGTGAAAATATTCTTTACAAAGAACTTCTACCTATTTGTTTTTATTTTATTGAATCCATTGCTACATGTAATTTTTATGCAAAGGGCCCTATCATTTCATTACAGAGCTACAATTCCACCAGAACATTCTGGTGATATAATTTTCAGTTTGGACCAAACTATCGGTGTTTGTTGAGGGTGAGTTGGTGTGTTACAGGTATCATTGTATGGACCGGCTTTCCATTCAGGGCAGCCCCTGCCTTATTTTCCTGTGCTTAAAATAGCATGATGATGTTATAAATCTTATAGCATAAAGTGTATCTGTGCACCACCTGGTCAAGCATTCTCAGCAGAATTGGGGCAGCTGCTTGTGGCCCACTGTCTCATGGGATTTGTAGTCTTCAAAATGTAGGCCACAGATTATAGGAAGAAAATGGATGCCCCCCCTTTTTGGCCAAGGTCTGCAATTCTTACTACATGTCAAAAGGCTCTCAAACATGACATCTACAGTTATCAAGCAGATGTGAGCTAACATTAGAACAACCAAGCGAGGCTAAAGGAAACCATCTCCCCTGCAATTAAGGGCTTGGTGCTAACATCAAACTCCAGACCATGGAAAAGCTAGGCTGCTTGCTAATGGGAAGCACGTGGACCAACTGGAAGAGTGATGTCATCCACTGCAACCTTAAATCTATGAGCCAACGTGAAGGTCACTCTGCGTCTCTAAAGACGATTATTAGACTTAATACCTAGATTGCTTCCAACAGATGAATGATGATTGTGAGGCATGACCTAAGTCCAGTGCAAGGAATGAGGTCAGGTTATTAAATTGTAATTAATACCACGGTAACTGGTAATCTATAAGGTGTAGGAATATCTTTAGTCAGTAACAGGGAAAGGAAGTTTTATGTTTTTAATTGGGTGTCCAATCCGGACTGAGTACAAAGTTGTGACCTTGGTACAATGAAATAAATAAAACGTATTAATGATGCATCGGGCTTTCCAGTGAAATATCATTCAGGACCAACAGAAGCCTTCAGCTAACTGCAGATCATGGGTATTTGCCCGGCTTGGAATAACCCTCACACACTGGCTGTGTATATAGATGCCAAGGGATCTCTTCATGTTTGACAGCATCCTTCGCAATATGGTCTTTCATTTCAAGCACATTATAAGTCATGACAATTTATACAAACAAGAATATCATCAATTACTGCCGCATGATTAATAAACTAGTACATGCCGGGGAAAAAAAATGATTACTGACTTTTTGTCATTTATTTCTCTCTTTCGTCTTGGGCCACAGTAGGTATCTGATGACTTTGAGCTGTGAGCTTTGAGCTTTGCGAGAGACTCGCTCCATCTTGAGGTGAAGCTCATAGCAGCCAGACCGCTAAGTGTCATTGGGTGCGTCTTTCCTTCCAAGGCATCCTGGGATGTAATTCCTGGCCTAAAGCTATGGAGGTATGATTGTGTAAGAGCCTCTGAGTTTGCACCCATGGAATCCACTGGTAATCACCGTAGATTAAAGTGAAATAGGGAAAGATTAATATCTACCAGGGCGACAGAATTATTATAGCGTATTTAATAACTTTATTTATTTTAAGCCCAAAGGTACTGAGACTCTAAAAGCTATTTTTGGACATTTCTGTTGTTAACTCGACTTTAGCAAACCAAAAGGCTTCCCATGCTTTGCTTAAACAAGCAGACTCTGATTGAGAAATAACAGCACAATGAAAGTGATTGACGGCTTCATTTAGTATATTGGCCAATGCTTTGCTATTCCAGTAAAAATCTAATCAGACAGACAGACCGAAATGTGTGAAACGTGAACGCTGAAAGGCATTCTCCTGACCCAGGTGTTTCACTACAGAATCTGTCTCAGCCCTGGTCCTGCTGATGTGTTTACTCGTGGGAGGTCATATTGAAATCACAGCACTTATTTAACACTGGTGGGAATTATACTTACATAAAAATGATCTGAGGACAGAAAGAAAAATGATTGAGTCAGACAGATAACCAATCAGATTGTAGAGGAGATGGGTCCAAGCAGGTGGGACCAAGACATCTGATTGG
The DNA here is from genome assembly GCA_026777045.1 of Hyperopisus bebe. Lineage (NCBI taxonomy): Eukaryota > Metazoa > Chordata > Actinopteri > Osteoglossiformes > Mormyridae > Hyperopisus > Hyperopisus bebe. The sequence continues at coordinate 5,242,256 of JAODJW010000050.1, forward strand.
TTGGCCCTGTCTCCTCTAATTGCTTGGACCCACCTCTTCTATAATCTGATTGGTTATCTCGCTGAAACAATCATTTTCCTTTCTGCCCTCAGAACATTTTTCTGTAAGTAAAACTCCCATGAGTTTATTTGTCACAATAATATTCCTTAGCTCTTCTGTTACTGCAAGAAAAAACAGAGTGTATTCTGGCATTTTTAATCCTTTTCGCTTGGTCACGGAGCTTAAGAGTGCCCACAGCAAACCAGTTTACATTTTCATCTCAGGCCTCTGGTAGCTGATTAGACAGCCTATTCACTTGGAAACTCTTTGAAAGGCTCGCCGTCTGCTCCCAGGCCTGAATGAGGCTCTACTTCTCTGATCCTGCTCAGTCTGGTCTGCAGGTTCCCTCCATCTTCTATTTTCATAGGCTCTGACTTCAATATGGTGTAAGTTATGGTTGGTTTGACTTTAAAAATCTTTTTTATGATCTTACGGCCCTATTATGCTCCTTCTCAAAATGGCATTTTTGTTGTCAAATGAAAGCGCTTTTACAAGGTCTTTGAGTTCTAATATTTCTTTGAAGTGGCCTTATTAATATTTTCCCCATAGTTTCTCTTGCCTAAGATGACAGGATATTAACATGAAGTTGGGCACATGTAGGGTCAGATGTGCTCTCAGAACATTGGCTCACTGTGTTTGTTACCGGTAGTGCAGCAAATGGAAACGGCTCGACAGATGCCATTTGAATTTTTTGAGCTCCTATTTAGTGGTTAATTGGAGCTTTAATCAAGCTGGTGTATGCGGGACTTTAACACTAAGTTCTTGAGATTTTCCCAAATACCTTCTCCACTTCACAGCCGTGATATCAGGGTGTTGAGAGCTTTCCGTACAAGTCAAGTCTTGCTGAATAAAGGCTTTATTTGCCGTGTTAAAAGTAATAATTACAAGCGATGTCTCGTCTTTGAGCAAGACAAGTTCAAAGTTAACTGGGATTCACACAGCGTCTCTAGACGGGAACTTAGGCAGCATCTTACCTTATATTAGTTAACGTGAAAAAGAGAAGCGATAAGATCATCATTTGTTTTACTGGTGCAAAAGCACAATCCTGTGGTTTTTGTCAGTGGGAAACCCAACTGTCAAATTCATCTGCCTAAGCATGTTGAGTAAATAGAGAGCTTTGGTATAATAACTGTAAGTGTCTAATCATATGTGTCAAAGAGGATCCCAGTCAAAGCTGCATAGCGACTTTGATGGCACTTTCAAAGAAAGGTACAGATTAGGTCAGTTTATAAACCTGGAAGTTTACATTTTCATACACTGAGAAATACCATGATCAAATTTCGAAGATCCGTGATATCCTTCTGCAGGCTGGTAAACTTCCATGCTACATGCTACTCTAGATAGTTATTACTGATTTTTACTTTTTTTTCTATAAACCCTGCTAAGGTAATTTTCATGCAAATTCTCAAGTTGATGTGTCTGATGCTTCAGATGATACAGACGGAGTACGATATTTAATTATCAAATCCGGCGTAACTAAATCCGCACTGACGTTGCTAAGCATTACTGCTGTAATTCAATGGTGAAATGGTCCAATTAGAATGAAACATTTCTTCAATCATTAAGGATAGTAAAAATTAATTTTGGTTTTGATCTTGACGCAGACAGAGGGATAGGAGTAAGAATTGTGTTTGGCCGCAGTAACAACCACTTCCGACCTTCAACTCTAATCCTATTAGCAATCCCTGACCCACCATTCAAAGGCCTGAGCAAAGAGCTCTTAATCTCAGGGGAACCTACACAAAGATCACTGCTACGTACGCCCCACAAAGACCCATGACAGCAGCCTGGTTTAATGTGTGTGGTGAGAGATGAAGCGAACCTGCGTTACTGGGGCTCCCACCAGCCTGAAATCTCAGATGAAGCCATCATAGAGGCATATCTCAATGAGGAGCACATTTCCTCCACCTGCTTCGCTTTTGTTTGCTCTGATGTCGTCTTCCTTTGGGGACTGCAAGAAGGAAGGGAACCTATTGGTCCAACCACTTTTTATATCAGCCATGTCATTAAAAGTGCACAAGAATAAAAGACACTGATAGTCAAACACAGCCTAATACTGTATATGAGTCGTATGTGTGTGTCCAGATGTTCATACTGGTTTTCATTGCAGCCGATAGTGTCTGGCTTCTGAAACTTGTTCACCAAATGGAAGAGTCTACAGATAGAGGGGACTCCTGTATCTGTCCAACAGGACTGGCAAACCCTTCAGAGACCTGCTCAGCAAAGAACTTTGAACTGTCAGCAGCTCTGTGGAGCTTGTGGTGGAACTGCCTTTGAGGGAACAGCCTGCTGTCTCCATCAAGGAAAGACTGGACAGCTATATCAACAATCAAGAGTCAGAACTACTGATTGTCCATCATTTCCATCGTGATTTCTGATTGGCTGGCCACCTCCCAGGTGGGTGTATCCTCAGCTAGGTTGCCATTT